>BGZK01000362.1:0-453522 GCA_005406025.1 Eumeta japonica
AATGAAAACCGTTAAGTTGAAGAAAAACTCTAATGTTAATCAATATTCTATATTTCGTTGTGAAATTTTTGTGAATCAAAAGTTGTTGTCGAATGAATTCGGGTGTCACCCCTGAATGGGTGGCACCCGGTGCGGGCCGCCCCCGCCGCCGTCCCCTAGCTACGCCACTGGTTCCATACCACCACATATTTGGGTTATTCACATAAATAAGAAATGTTTTCTTTTTTCGGTCAGCCTCGGATGCTCAGCGCGAACCGAATAACAATATAAATGATTGATTAGTAGTTTTTTTTTTAATCTTTAAATTCATGCTCTGTTCGTGGTTAACAATGCCATCGTTTCTCCGTCAGATCACCCCATGAACCGCAGCTCCGACGACGAGATGGAGCGCAAGGCCAAGAACTTCGAGCAGTGACAGCTGCTGGCCGGGCAGTACTGGCCGCGCTGGTAACCCGCGGACGCGCCGGCAACCCGCAACGGACGAGATCACCCTAACACGACTTATATCTTATAACGACACGCATATCGGAACCTGTTGGGAATAATTCGGATCGATGTATGGCAAAATATTCGACCATATTAACCAAAGAATCGGTCAATCGATCGATTTATATATGTGTATATAGTTTGCTTCGTTTTCGCTACAAAATCACACTCATAGATGACAATTTTCTATACTAAATACTTTTTTATTGTACCTATCGAAATATACGTGTTCTTCTAAAGTATAAGTTGTGTTAAAGTAAAAAAAAAAATAATAATCTCCATATGATTACGACACGACGAGAACGGGAGTCGTCAGACGCATAAGCACTAAGACAAATATTGTGTAGTGATGAACTCGTAAAATAAATTTTCTATTTCGATTACTTCAATTAGTTCTAATTTGAATCAGGCGTCGGCAGAGCACGGTGATGCAAATTGATGATTTTATTGCGCAAATGCTCCGGCGCCGTCGTGAGAGATGTAAACAACCAGCGTCAACGGTGTCAACAGCGATCCTATTGATTTGAGTGATTTATTGCAGTTGATGTTAAAAAAAAAAGTTAGGTTAGCCGTCTCTGATCTGGACGTAGGAAGTTTCAAGGACTGTATGTTCCTTTTGTCAAAAAAAAAAAGAAAAAACTGACCGTGCAATCGGTGACTCGACATTCGCAAGGTTATTTTTTTTATTTATTATTATTATTATTATAAAAAAAAAAGAAATGTAATTGTGATAAATTATCGAAATTCCATTTTGTGTTAGGATTTTTTTTTACGTTACCCAGACTTACTTTCCGTGTTCTCTAACACTTGTCCCGCTACGATTAACACGAGACAACCCCGGTGTTGAGCTTCTGTTTTTATTATGAATAACGCGTGGAAAAAAAAGTTTTAAAAAGCCGACTGAATAAAAAAAAAAAGAATATAAATAGTTTTTATAATGTAAATGTAATTAAATCTAAATGCCTGATAAGGCATTGGTAATGTTGCAATAATTCTAGAAGTATCCTGTAATATGTGTATTTAAGTATATTTAATATTACTTAGTTAATATATTTAGTTTGGATTGTTGGTATTTTTTATTGCATTGGCAACATCAGGAAGCTATGTTGCCTCGCTATTTTTTTTTCTTGTTTTAAAGGTCTCTTCACATCAAAAGCGTATACAATTATTTAAATAAAAATAATACATTTAACACTACTAGAATAGAAAATTGCAGTTTCCTAAAATGTATGCTAACATATGAAGATCAATTTTTTTATAGCTTTCGAATTATGAAACTATGAAAATCTGTCATTGCATCCGCAAATTACATTTTAAACTAATATATATTTGATACTGTTGTCTTTATGCATCGCAATTAAAACAATTATTTCATTATAGACACTGTATTATTCAAAATGTTGCATATTTATTTATACATAACTATTGATAAGATATTTCTTGTTAGATATTTAAGGTGTAACTTATGTATTATCGTTTTTATAAACTTTGTATTGAAGACGTCTTTTCCATAAAGGGCACACCAATCGTTGCTGAATTTTGAAAGAAAAAAAAATGTGCTTAAAATTCCATTTTTTACAGGCTGTAGTTAAATATCTATTTAATTTACATAATTGACAATTCGTCAATTCATGTGACGCTATCAAAATTAAACATCCATTTAATTTTGATAGCGTCACAGGCAGAGTGCACATTGTTTTAACATCTGTGAACGACACTGCATAGTGTTATGTAACAATCCGGATCGGATTTACAACGAACTTCTTGTTTATCTACTATCGTGTAAATATGTGATTTTTTTGCATTCGTAACCTACAAAATAATTCGTACAATTTTAATGAAATCTTATATATGTCAGTAACTTAACGATTTTAAACCTAATATAGGGTGATGTGTGTAAATATTGATGATTAATAACAGATAAATATAATGAACGTAATAAAGTTTTTTACAACACACAATGTATTGTTAATTAACACTACGTCGTCTTAAACATATTTATCGCTTTGTGACATATGTTATTCGCGATTTTCGGTGTGTTGATCTCATTTATAAAATAATCATCAATAAACTACACGTTTCGGGTTCAGCAGTGAAATGTTCAGAACTGTCAAATCATGACAGCCGACCGAGTTATTGACGCTTACGTGTGAACAGACCTTGGGAACGCAGTGTTTTGTCAATCACGAGAATAGCGTCGGATAAAATATTTTGTAATATTAGAGTACAAATCCAGAGTTAAATGTGTGAAAAAATAAATAAATAAATAAAGGAAATATTTATGTAAGTTTGTGTATATCACAAATTTTAATGGGTAGAAAATAGCTAGCTAGAGCGCTTTATATTTTTGGCAAATTATAATATATTCTACGATTATCGACCGGCGGGTTGCGGTGGCCACTGGCAATTTTAATATCCTTGAAAAGATAGATTTAACCATAAACTGACATCTTGTGATAGCCATAAATCGTTTTGAATATGTGTGAAAATGAAGTTTTGTTTTTTTTTGTACATAGTTATAGTTCTTACTCATTAAATTTACATATATATGGCCAGTACCTTATGATAAATGTGGCTCGTCGTCAACGGCATACCGGGGCCCGTCGGTTCGGACAAGCGTGAACCGTAACTCGCAAATTTCACTGTGGTGCATAATAATGGAGTAATAGTCTATGATTTATAAATGTTTATGGGACATTTACATGGCAATTTTAGGAATTATAATGAGGTTGAGCATTTTATTGTTTGGCTCGAGTTGGTTAGAAACGGCTGTGGGTATATATTTTGCTGGTATTTTTGTTTTTTTTTTTTTTTTACAATTTTTCTTTATACGAAATCGCCAGTAATCGTTGTTTTAATGATATGTATTAGGTATACTCGAGCCTAACTGTTGTAATATATTATTACCGTAAACTATAAGGTTTTTCTTTTTTTTTACATTAACTTAATTGTATGAATTTAGATTAGGTTAACATAGGTTCTTAAGACTTAATATAAAATTTGAAAGGAACATCATTTTTTTCATTGATTTACCATTCCCGTCCTTGTTTGAGAAGGTATTATTGTTAAAAAAAAACTGACTGCATCAATACAAATATTCTACTAGCAAAAAATTGATCCACACAACGGTCACCCATATATATAAGTTCTAGACCATTTTCTTTTATAATGTGGATTATTTGATGCTTTTATCAATAAGCCATTATCAATTTAATGTGAGCGATAAACAATCTAAGAGCATTTAATGTGATTCTAAACGATTATAAGAAGTATCACGCAAGACGACGAGCGTGCCGATAGATGGCGCTGTTTGGCTGTTTGCAGATATTAAATTTTGATCCAAATGCGGATTTGCGGTCATACAGACCTAATTTGTCGGAAAGCAATTTCTTAGTTTTACCCCTTAAAAGCTCGAGTTATTTTAAAATTATATTAGAATAATGCGAAAAAAAATTATGTGCTTTTCTGACCTTTTGGTTTTGCGTTACTAAATACAAATACACACATGTCCGTGATTAGTACTCAGAAGGTAGTAACTCGACGAATAGGTTAACACAAATTCGATGGAGAAAATAATTCACGAACGTACTGTACAGTCAGTCGATCAACAATTTTACATTTTTTATCAATATGGTCGAATAATATGTGAAAACAAATATTTGTTTGACGATTATTCAATAATCAAACACCGTAGAATAGTTTCCGTGTATTTTTATATAAATTATAATAATAATACTTATTTAATGTGAAAATGTAGATTATAGGAAAACTTAAAAATGGGTAAATTTAATTGCATCTGAACAAAAGGTTTGATTTCGGAGGACCGCAACCGGAATTGTAATGTACATCAAGTTGAAATCAAGGACGAGAAGCAAATTTAGTATTATGATGAACATGCCATCACCAGAGAATATATATGGGGATCCGATATGTCCACGCGGGTGAAGTCGCGAAGGAAAGTTATATATGATAAAAAATATGAAGGGTCTGATTCTTCTTTAGGGTTTCGCGAGGATTACTAAAAAACCCATATATTTTAACGCATTACAAAAAGAAAAATGGTATGGAGGCATATGCAAGCCGAAAAAGGATATTCGATACATTCTTTTGGGGTTCCATAAGAATTTCCAAGAACTCTAAAAGAGTTAAACCAATTTCAAAATAATATAATATGGCAATTATTGATAGCTAATAATAAGATATTCCATAAATGACTACTCGGTGTGCCTAGTCGAAACCAGCAAAAAGTCAGCTATTTCTGAGTAATAGCTAGACGTATATTTGCCGAAATGAGTTTAGTTTAAAAAATGACAACAACAATTAGCATGTTACCGATTTGACCATCTGTAGCATGTTCACGTTGTGCATAAGATATTTTGCAAAAATTTTACATAATATTTACGAATCACAAACAAACAAATACCGTGAGATATAAATCAACAGCAATACAATTAGCATACGGGATTGTATTTTAACGAACATTTTCTGGAATAAGTCGGTCGGAGTTATCAAATATTTACACAATTAAAGCAAAATGTGTGGAAGTGTTATTGTTGAGAAATGTATCTTCCTAATGGCTGATTTACTGAGAGGCATCAAGTTTAATGTTTGCAATATAATTTCAAGAAAATTTTAGCAGACAAATTGCTAATCTTTTTCACTTAATTTTTTTTTAGTTTCCGCCGTCACTGTCGTCGGATCCATTTGAGATGATCTTACGTCGTAGTACAAATAATGATTGTTACTTTATATTTTGTATTTATAGTGTCTACGATAAAATTATTATTGCACGTATCAGGTAACAACGTTGGTGTTTTTCGAAAATATACCTTATCTGTAGAAAATTCATGCAATTTTAAAGTATTTTCTGTGGAATTCTTTATTTTATTACTTTTACCGCACGTAAAGCTCTTTTTACAATAATTTTTGTTTTCTCCTTTATATTATCAGGAGTAAATCTCTCATCGAAACATTCCTGCAGGCTCAATGTTGCCATAAACACACACATAAGCATGTATATACCCTCATTCTCAAAGCGGCCTAAAAGTAGGTAATAAATAATTTCTCTAAGCCTCATGAAGAATAAAACCAAATAAACATTTTTAACCTCTAGCAGATCGTCCTGAACTTGTATAATTTGTCAATTTTTAACAAGTTTTAAAATACCAGCAATATTTGAAACGAAAAACACGAGGACGTGGAGAAATCGATGGACAGATCTGATATTTATATCATTCAAAGGCAAACATATAACAGAGATTATTTTATAGGCTACGTTGCCAGTTTCTACAGTAGCGGTAATACGACCCATACTGTCTATGTCAAGCTTATACGAGCGGTAAAGACCGCAAGCGGCAACGCCACGTGAAATAATGCGGAAGCTGTTGTAATGGCGGACATCACTATCACACCGCTATAAATATTACGCTGTTACACCAGTCGTGTCTTTTACTGTTTGTTTCTACTCGAATCGAAGAAATATATACTCTACATTGAAATGACAACTTTCGATATATACAAATATATTATAAGCGCAGTAATTTAATAATTGTGTGTGCACTCACACCAATGTAAATAGTGACGGTTTTTCGTGGATTTCATGGATTTTAAAATTAAATATAAAAATGACTAAATGGTCTTATTTCTTCGAAACCACGTAACTAAATTCACAATTAACGCACATCTTTTTATTGGTTTTCGGTTGCCTCTTTTCTGAATTTTATTTAATTCAGTTAAATTATAAGAGTTTTCAGTCATTTTCACGGAACCCTAAAAATATACCTTTACTCGTTTTCAGTTGTTCCTTTTGTGTCTTAATATTATTAAGTTTTTTTTATTCATAACGGTTCTCTGTATTCTTACAGAATCCTAAAAATGTATTGGATTTCTTTTTATTGACTTTCAATAATATTTATAGTAATTTTTATAGTACTATTTATTAAAATCGGCTTCGTTATAGGGTTTTTAGGAATCCTCACGATATAATGTATCGAATATCCCTTCACTGGTTTTCGATGGTCTTTATTCTCAATTGCCATTTTTCAGTTTTTAAACTATAAGGGTTTTTATTAATCCTCACGAAACCCTAAAGAAGAATCAAACCCTTGGTATTTTTTATTGGGGTTAATTTTCCTCCACGGCTTCACCCGTGTTGTCATACGACAAATGGATTACAATTGGAGCTTTGATTCTATTGCAGTAAAATTATCCCATTTTTAAATTTACCTATTATATCATGCTAGAGCCCTAAATGCGTATTATTGTTATAATTTATATGAAAAGTAGTGTGATTCTTTAAACATCAAGCAATATCATTTTTACATATTATTGTACAATATTTGTAAATAAACATAAAATTTTCGAACAACTGGCTATGCACAATCCTGGTGAAATATTTTTATCAAAGGATTTGTCGTAACCTAAAAGGTTGTGACCCATTCGTAAAACCTCTCCTTTCGAAAAATCCGCCAATTGTAGTAATCACGGTTATGTATGTATTTGTGTTTAATAGCACAAAACCAAAAGGTCTGAAAAGCAAATAAAATTTTGCCATATTATTCTAGTTATATCATAATTTTAAAATATGTAAAAACTTATAAATAGCTTTCCGTGAACTGAATTTTTTAAAAGCAAATTAGCATTTGGTACAAAATTTAATATTTTTAGTAGATTTTATAGAAATGTTCTAAATCTATTGTATTTGTCCTCATGACACAACTTTTGAAAAATTTTGCTGTTCTGCGACTTAACTCGACGAGCTGAGTCAGCAAAAACATATGGTTCAAAAGTTTATATATGTATGTATATATATATAGTTGCGCGCGCGCGTTGTGTGCCATCGCACACCTGTTACGGACTGTTGCGCACTAAAAGTTAGGTTCTAAAAGACTGGGTTCGCGCTGTTTACTAGTCGATTTGAAGTTGAAGACTATGCCGCGTCTCCACCAGGAACTGTACCGTACGAATTGGAGGGGATAAGCCCCTCAAGCCCGCACGTCACCGCGGAGCGCCCCCTCTTGGCTAGGGATGTCGATATGCAATAAAGGATCGATATATATTGTATCGATATTTTTTGAAAATATCAATTTCGATATTGATATTTGTTTTAAACTATCGATATATCGGTATGATTTGACGGAGAATATTGGCGCTGTCTGTCGATCTCAATGGTCACAGTGTCTGTCAATTGAAATAGACTCTGTCTGTCGGACAGAGTTGTCGATTTAAAAACTTACGTAAGTAGGCACCAAATTAAAAGGCTGAGTCGACCAAAAACATAAAATGTAATTTGTTAAAAAAATGTTAGTATTAAAAAAGTACTTCTTTTTAGGATTTTCTAATCATAAAAAATATCGATTTTTATACCTTTTCGATACCTGGAATTTTATATCGACATATCGTTATATCGAAACATTAAATATCGTAAAAAAATATCGGTAAACGAAAAAATAATATCGATATATTTATGTATCGATATTTTTTCAACAAGCCTACTCTTGGCACATGCATCGGCCAATGCTGTCGCTTCAGTAGTTATAAGCTAAACTTTGTAATCTTGTAATAAATAAACTAATTTGTAAGAAAATTGCATTTTTTGGATCCTCCGACGGTAGCCTTCGTAATCGCATGCGCGCGCGTGTGCGTGTGTGTGTGTATGTGTGTGTATACACACGATATAACGCGGAGCTTGTCAGCACATTAGTGTCGTCTACAATTCTTTAGAGATCTTTATGGAACTCAAGATCCATGCTCTATGGACGATTACAAAGGCCGAGTTCATGTTTGAGCGAAATCGGTCAACCGGTTTAGTAATTACCTACATCATTTCAAAATTTTGAAAATCCGAAAACTACGCATTTCTACAGCGACCTATTGAAAATAAAGTGAAATCCACTTCCGTTTCGGCTGCCAAATGGCCTTTTTCTGTTATACAGCCGAACAGCGCCATCTCTAGACATTTTAGCTTTTTGTAATAGTTTCGAATCACCTTAATAACATTTCGCGAGTTTGTGACTCAAGCATACTTAGCGATCTAGCGCTTTAGCGATCTAGCGCTTTAGCGCTAGGAATAATAATTTCGAGTATATTTGAGTTGTCAAATCATGGATATAAATCGAGCGCTTTCCGCTGGGTACGTTAGGATCATCATTCGTTTGTTTACATAGAAATATTGTTTTCCAATTGTTACATACATAAATAAAAATACCAATCCGGTCGTATGCAAGATCATCTCTTGAAAACGGCTGAAACTATCCCTCTAATAGTTTTTTTATTGTCTTCGTAATTATTAGAAGGAGGTATATATGAAAGAAAATAATCCTTCTGATTTTATTTTCTATTTGTCTGACTGTCTGTCCGTCGTATCTTCGAAACGGCTGACCTATTTACTGTGCGACTTTCACTTGTATGTAAAATAAAAATATGCGCCTACCTTAAAAGTAGGTACGTTTTATTACGGGATTGTTTTAGGGGTCCTGTGTAAAAATTGAAAAACTCAGAAAAAGGACCGGTTTCGGAACCTAAACAGAGAAAATTGAGTACGAGGAGCGTGGTCGGGATCATGATGGAAGCATGTCATAAGTTGACATGAAATTTCTAGGAATTCCATCTATGTACGCACGGGTGAAACCGCGGGCGAAAACTGTCTACAATATAAATTATCGAGTTGTTGAGCCTTTTTTGTTGTTTTGTGAATGAATTACTAAATACTTTTACAATTCCAACAATTTTAGTGTGGATATACGAACGAGAGGGTATGTAATACATTTTTAGGGCTCCGTGAGAGACAGTGTGAACTCTTATAGTTGTACTGTTTAAAATAAACTTTAAGGATGGAAACCAATAAAAGCATATATGATACATTTTTAGGGTTCTGTTTAAATTACTGAGAACCCTCATAGTTTTTCCGTTTTAAATAAAATTTGTAGGGAGTTTGCCAGAAAAGAGAGAAAGAATATACGATACGATTTTTGGGTTCCGTGAGAATTACTATGAACTCTTACTGTTTTACCAATTTAAATAAATTTTGGTAGGTAGTTGGCTGGAAATGAACAAAAGCATATATGATATATTTTTAGGGTTCCGTAAGAATTACTAAAAATCCTTATAATTTTACCGTTTTAGATAAAATTTAGTAGGAAGTTAGCTGAAAATCAGTAAAAGCATATGTGATACATGTTTAGGGTTCCTCGAGAATTACTTAGTAACCTTATAATGAAACCAACTTTAATAAAATTTAGTTTGGACGACGTACCGAAAATTATGAGAGTATGTACGATACATTTTAGGGTTCTGTAAAAGACATTAAGAACCGATTTAATTTTACAGATTACAATAAAGCTTGGTATAAATATAGCTAAAAATTAATGTAAAGAGATACAATATTTTTTTAGGATTCTGTGAGAAATACCAAAAACCCATATAATTTAATCAATTTCAATAAAATTCGCTACAAATATAGTGGAAAACTAATGAAAAGATACGTATTTATAAAATACTAATAATATTTTAAGGTTTCATGAAAATTACTAAGAACTCTTATATTCTTCCTGATTTCAATAAAATTTACCATGAAAACAGCTAGAAGCTAGTTAAACATACGGGGTACATACTTTATGCTTTCTTATTTTATTGTTATTTTATGCTTAACCTTTAAAGTGCCCTTACTAATTTCAATGAAATTTGCACAAGTTCTTCTTATTAGCACAAAGAAAAGAAAGAAAGCGCTTAGAAATGGCTTATGATTTCGTAGTTGAGTTTTATGGGCTTAATAAGCATGTTTATAATTTGAGCGATTTAAATGCAATTAAACTTTTGAAGGTTCAATGAAATTTAATAAAAGTTATTATACATAAGTCCACCAATTTCGCTGAGATATTCCGTTTTTTTTTTTTCTAAGGATAATATTAAAAACATTGCAATTCAGTTTACCTAAAAATGAAACGATACTTGAATAAACCAAGAGTGAGGGTGTGACCGAAAACGCACTACACGCGGAACGAGAGCGCGCGCGGGAGCAGCGATGTGATAGCTACTACTAAAATAAACTTTATCGAGAAGGCGGAGCCACGGCAAAGGGTCAAAACAATAAGAAGTATGTTTGTTATGTTTTCATTACTAAACAAATAACCTGATTTATAACATTTTACAAAGAGATAATTCGCATTCTGAATATGGGCATGTGTTAGTTTTTATTACATAAAATTGTATCAAAAAATTAAGGTTTCTGGGTCCACTTTTCACTTTCACCGCCTTAATTCAATTTCATTTTCAAGTAGACGCTTTTCAATACTTTTCAAGTTTTTGAAGTCTGTTTAAAAAAAATATTTAAGTCTGTTCTTGAAGGCGGTTTTCAGTTTTATTTTTTAATTCATTTTTTTTCATCTTCTTCAATTATCGAACATTTGTAAATTTATAATTCATTCTGCTACTTTGTGGATTAAGCCATGGTTAATAAAATCGACCTGGCATCTCTTTTGCTTTTGCACCGAGCAAGCGAAAAAGCAGTTCCGATCTCAAATTTATTATCCATTGGTAATCATTCCAGGTTCTTCACGTTGTCAGTTGAAGTACAACTACCAAATTATTTTTATACAAACGATATTAATTATTCTTGTTCTTTTCATTATAAAAGTTCTACATTTTTTACTGATTACATATTAATTCACCTCCAAATTAAATTGATTCACTCTCTTTTTAGTGCTATCGCTAAAGAGTTTCAATTCTACCTGCTAATATTTTCACGTCGGAATTGTATAAGTGAATGAAAATATGTAGGTAGATTAATAAGTGATTAATTTTAATAACGTGTGTATCAGATCATATTGCCAATGAGAGGTGATTTCTGAATTAACTAACCCTTAACTCGTAACTGTTAAGGAGCGCTGTACATTTCATTTCTTATGTCATCATATCTCAGAGCATGCATGGAGCATCATCAGCTCAACAATATGAGATGATAACTATCAGACACAAAAACTTTAATACCTAAAAAAAGAGCTCAAACACACTGTATAGATGTCTGTAATATTTGAGTGAATCCCTCTATTTCCCTCGGATGCCATCATTAGATTTTGACTTGGTGACCATGGAACAACCTTGAGAATATTTTCTTTAAAAAAATAGTAATTTCCGAAATTGGTTCACAATTGACGAAATAATACTTGAGAAGTTCCGATGGCCATCTGTGGTCTTCTTCATCAATTCAACGTCAAAAAATGATTATTTCTAAATGTAAATGCTTGACTTATAGCCTAAATCAAAATGGCTATACATATACCTATAATTTTTGAGGATGCCCCTCAATTCCTCGTAGACTTCGCCATCAGAAATGGATTTTGAAAAAAATGAGACTAATCTGCGAATATATCCTTTCAAATATTATTGTTTGAATAAAGAATTTACCAAATCGAATCATAAACGATGGAGTTCTGAGATAACAAACATTTAAAAAAAATGCAAACGAATTTAGAACCTCCTCCTTTTTTTGAAGTCGATTATAAATAAAAATAATTACATTTTCACCGTCTTCAAATGTAATATTCTACAACATAGAATATATAGTGAACAAATAAAGTGTGTAAAAAACAAGATTAGTTGATGTAATTCGAAAAGTTTACGTCGACACATATTATAAAACTTAACGTCTTTTTGTCTATCTATCCGTTTATGTCCTTTTCACGCAAAAACCACTTATCTGATTAACACTCTCTTTTTTTTTTAATTCGTAACCATATTATCTGGCCAAGTTAAAGAATACATTTTGTTACATAAAATAACGAAATAAGTAATGATGTTAATGGTGAATCGAAATGGGAGAAAACGGTTTTTGGAACCCTTAAACGGTTTACGCTGAGTAAACCATTAGGCTTATATCTATTTAATGTGCTGTTTAACTGTAGATTTTAAAAGAACCTACAAAAAAAAAACACGTGTGGCACTCGGGGACTGCCGCGGTAAAGCTATTGCATAGTATTTTTTATCAACTTATGCAATTATAATTTTTTATTTATTTTATTTGTGCAGTATTTTTTTTTTGAGGAGGTGCCCTAACGTCGAAACTCTAAGCAGGCACGAGTCACCAGATTGCGGGGCGAAGAGGGGGATTACGTATGCGCAGTAACGCCGATACAACCAATGCCACCTAGAGGCGAGTTGCTGAACTAAAGAGACAAGCGTGATATTTCAAAAAATCATTAAAAGTTCTGCTATTCATCGATAGATGGCAAAAGTAAAAAGTATCACCGCTGTGCCGGTCGGAGTGGGGGTGTTAGGTTATTTTCGTTACGAATTTCTGGATTCGGTCTCCACGCTCAAGGCCCGCGATAGAAGCTATGCAATAGCTTAAAAGTCCGGAATAGCGTATGTCTATCTTATAAGGATGATCCACTATAAGCTTGTCTTTGAAGTAACACCCGGCTGTCGATGGCAGGGAACCTACTTGATTCCATAAAAAAAAAAAAAGAAACGGAATATCTATTGAGACGCCCTGATATAAATAAAATGTATTTTTTTTCAAGTTAGAAAACAAAAAAAATTGTTTAAATTAAAAATATTTATTTATTATAATTTATCGGACATATAATTCCTACGGAACCGCAGGAACACCGAGTAGCTAAATAATTTTATCGTTATTCTATAAGATTCCACAGACTTCCTTCGGTCTTTTACTATTATTCACGAATTTCTTTTTATGTTATATCTTTGTTTAAGGGTTTTTGTAAAATTACAATATGGTTTTGTTTATTTAAATAAAGATTTATTGTAATATAAATTACAGATAAGGGCAGCACTGGAACGTATGTCAAAAACACAACCTCTGTTTGCATGTGATACGGTATGATAATATTAGAAATATGTCTGAAAATAAAGATCCTCTGTCGGAAATAGTGCAATTCCTGAATTTAGATTCGAGATTGGATCTAAAAATTATCGCTTTAGACCATGTAGTCGGTTTGTCCGCCTCGCGCGAAGGCGTCGAGGCCCTCTTGAAAAACGGCGTAATCCTCACGAAAATAATAGATTTGCTCGACGACAAAAACAACGATATCGCTAAGAACGCTACCGTTTTGTTGGTGAACGTTACCGCTTCCGAAAGCGGTGCTAAAGATGTACTGAAATACAAACCATCTGATCACAAGGATGTCTTAGAATTGCTCATAAGCGTTGTCATGAACCCGCAGAAAGTTAACGCGGACGCCGCTTGTATGATGCTGTCGAACGTAACTAGACTCGAAGACGAACTGGACGCTTGCATAGACGTTATTCTACCACATTTGAATGATATAATAAACATATTTGTAAATACGGATTTCAATAAGAAAGGTTGCAAGTTACATTATTTAGCGCCTATGCTGAGCAACTTGAGCAGAAGTAAAACTACTATGTACGCACGGGTGAAACCGCGGGCGAAAACTGTCTACAATATAAATTATCGAGTTGTTGAGCCTTTTTTGTTGTTTTGTGAATGAATTACTAAATACTTTTACAATTCCAACAATTTTAGTGTGGATATACGAACGAGAGGGTATGTAATACATTTTTAGGGCTCCGTGAGAGACAGTGTGAACTTTATAGTTGTACTGTTTAAAATAAACTTTAAGGATGGAAACCAATAAAGCATATATGATACATTTTAGGGTTCTGTTTAAATTACTGAGAACCCTCATAGTTTTCCGTTTTAAATAAAATTTGTAGGAGTTTGCCAGAAAGAGAGAATATACGATACGATTTTTGGGTTCCGTGAGAATTACTATGAACTCTTACTGTTTTACCAATTTAAATAAATTTTGGTAGGTGGTTGGCTGGAAATGAACAAAAGCATATATGATATATTTTAGGGTTCCGTAAGAATTACTAAAATCCTTATAATTTTACCGTTTTAGATAAAATTTAGTAGGAAGTTAGCTGAAAATCAGTAAAAGCATATGTGATACATGTTTAGGGTTCCTCGAGAATTACTTAGTAACCTTATAATGAAACCAACTTTAATAAAATTTAGTTTGGACGACGTACCGAAAATTATGAGAGTATGTACGATACATTTTAGGGTTCTGTAAAAGACATTAAGAACCGATTTAATTTTACAGATTACAATAAAGCTTGGTATAAATATAGCTAAAAATTAATGTAAAGAGATACAATATTTTTTTAGGATTCTGTGAGAAATACCAAAAACCCATATAATTTAATCAATTTCAATAAAATTCGCTACAAATATAGTGGAAAACTAATGAAAAGATACGTATTTATAAAATATAATAATATTTTGTTTCATGAAAATTACTAAGAACTCTTATATTCTTCCTGATTTCAATAAAGTTTACCATGAAAACAGCTAGAAGCTAGTTAAACTATTGGGTACATACTTTCTGCTTTCTTATTGTTATTTTATGCTTAACCTTTAAAGTGCCCTTACTAATTTCAATGAAATTTGCACAAGTTCTTCTTATTAGCACAAAGAAAAGAAAGAAAGCGCTTAGAAATGGCTTATGATTCCGTAGTTGAGTTTTATGGGCTTAATAAGCATGTTTATAATTTGAGCGATTTAAATGAAATTAAACTTTTGAAGGTTCAATGAAATTTACTAAAAGTTATTATACATAAGTCCACCAATTTCGCTGAGATATTCAGTTTTTTTTTCTAAGGATAATATTAAAAACATTACAATTCAGTTTACCTAAAAATGAAACGAGACTTGAATAAAACCAAGAGTGAGGGTGACCGAAAACGCACTACACGCGGAACGAGAGCGCGCGCGGGAGCAAAGATGTGATAGCTACTACTAAAATAAACTTTATCGAGAAGGCGGAGCCACGGCAAAGGGTCAAAACAAGGATGCATGTTTGTTATGTTTTCATTACTAAACAAATAACCTGATTTATAACATTTTACAAAGAGATAATTCGCATTCTGAATATGGGCATGTTTTAGTTTTTATCACATACAATTGTATCAAAAAATTAAGGTTTCTGGGTCCACTTTTCACTTTTATCGCCTTAATTTAATTTCATTTTCAAGTAGACGCTTTTCAATACTTTTCAAGTTTTTGAAGTCTGTTTAAAATATTTAAGTCTGTTCTTGAAGGCGGTTTTCAGTTTTATTTTTTAATTCATTTTTTTTCATCTTCTTCAATTATCGAACATTTGTAAATTTATAATTCATTCTGCTACTTTGTGGATTAAGCCATGGATTGTCGACCTGGCATCTCTTTGCTTTTACCGAGCAAGCGAAAAGCAGTTCCGATCTCAAATTTATTATCCATTGGTAATCATTCCAGGTTCTTCACGTTGTCAGTTGAAGGAATACAACTACCAAATTTTTTTATACAAACGATATTAATTATTCTTGTTCTTTTCATTATAAAAGTTCTACATTTTTTACTGATTACATATTAATTCACCTCCAAATTAAATTGATTCACTCTCTTTTTAGTGCTATCGCTAAAGAGTTTCAATTCTACCTGCTAATATTTTCACGTCGGAATTGTATAAGTGAATGAAAATATGTAGGTAGATTAATAAGTGATTAATTTTAATAACGTGTGTATCAGATCATATTGCCAATGAGAGGTGATTTCTGAATTAACTAACCCTTAACTCGTAACTGTTAAGGAGCGCTGTACATTTCATTTCTTATGTCATCATATCTCAGAGCATGCATGGAGCATCATCAGCTCAACAATATGAGATGATAACTATCAGACACAAAAACTTTAATACCTAAAAAAAGAGCTCAAACACACTAGATGTCTGTAATATTTGAGTGAATCCTCTATTTCGGATGCCATCATTAGATTTTGACTTGGTGACCATGGAACAACCTTGAGAATATTTTCTTTAAAAATAGTAATTTCCGAAATTGGTTCACAATTGACGAAATAATACTTGAGTTCCGATGGCCATCTGTGGTCTTCTTCATCAATTCAACGTCAAAAAATGATTATTTCTAAATGTAAATGCTTGACTTATAGCCTAAATCAAAATGGCTATACATATACCTATAATTTTTGAGGATGCCCCTCAATTCCTCGTAGACTTCGCCATCAGAAATGGATTTTGAAAAAAATGAGACTAATCTGCGAATATATCCTTTCAAATATTATTGTTTGAATAAAGAATTTACCAAATCGAATCATAAACGATGGAGTTCTGAGATAACAAACATTTAAAAAAAATGCAAACGAATTTAGAACCTCCTCCTTTTTTTGAAGTCGATTATAAATAAAAATAATTACATTTTCACCGTCTTCAAATGTAATATTCTACAACATAGAATATATAGTGAACAAATAAAGTGTGTAAAACAAGATTAGTTGATGTAATTCGAAAAGTTTACGTCGACACATATTATAAAACTTTACGTCTTTTGTCTATCTATCCGTTTATGTCCTTTTCACGCAAAACCACTTATCTGATTAACACTCTTTTTTTTAATTCGTAACCATATTATCTGGCCAAGTTAAAGCATTTTGTTACATAAAATAACGAAATAAGTAATGATGTTAATGGTGAATCGAAATGGGAGAAAACGGTTTTGAACCCTAAACGGTTTACGCTGAGTAAACCATTAGGCTTATATCTATTAATGTGCTGTTTAACTGTAGATTTTAAAAGAACCTACAAAAAAACACGTGGCACTCGGGGACTGCAGTAAAGCTATTGCATAGTTTTTTATCAACTTATGCAATTATAATTTTTTATTTATTTTATTTGTGCAGTATTTTTTTAGGAGGTGCCCTAACGTCGAAACTCTAAGCAAGCACGAGTCACCAGATTGCGGGGCGAAGGGGATTACGTATGCGCAGTAACGCTGATAATAATGCCACCTAGAGGCGAGTTGCTGAACTAAAGAGACAAGCGTGATATTTCAAAAATCATTAAAAGTTCTGCTATTCATCGATAGATGGCAAAAGTAAAAAGTATCACCGCTGTGCCGGTCGGAGTGGGGTGTTAGGTTATTTTCGTTACGAATTTCTGGATTCGGTCTCCACGCTCAAGGCCCGCGATAGAAGCTATGCAATAGCAAAGTCCGGAATAGCGTATGTCTATCTTATAAGGATGATCCACTATAAGCTTGTCTTTGAAGTAACACCCGGCTGTCGATGGCAGGGAACCCTGATTCCATAAAAAAAAAGAAACGGAATATCTATTGAGACGCCCTGATATAAATAAAATGTATTTTTTCAAGTTAGAAAACAAAAAAAATTGTTTAAATTAAAAATATTTATTTATTATAATTTATCGGACATATAATTCCTACGGAACCGCAGGAACACCGAGTAGCTAAATAATTTTATCGTTATTCTATAAGATTCCACAGACTTCCTTCGGTCTTTTACTATTATTCACGAATTTCTTTTTATGTTATATCTTTGTTTAAGGGTTTTTGTAAAATTACAATATGGTTTTGTTTATTTAAATAAAGATTTATTGTAATATAAATTACAGATAAGGGCAGCACTGGAACGTATGTCAAAAACACAACCTCTGTTTGCATGCGATACGGTATATTAATATTAGAAATATGTCTGAAAATAAAGATCCTCTGTCGGAAATAGTGCAATTCCTGAATTTAGATTCGAGATTGGATCTAAAAATTATCGCTTTAGACCATGTAGTCGGTTTGTCCGCCTCGCGCGAAGGCGTCGAGGCCCTCTTGAAAAACGGCGTAATCCTCACGAAAATAATAGATTTGCTCGACGACAAAACAACGATATCGCTAAGAACGCTACCGTTTTGTTGGTGAACGTTACCGCTTCCGAAAGCGGTGCTAAAGATGTACTGAAATACAAACCATCTGATCCTGGGATGTCTTAGAATTGCTGTAAGCGTTGTCATGAACCCGCAGAAGTTAACGCGGACGCCGCTTGTATGATGCTGTCGAACGTAACTAGACTCGAAGACGAACTGGACGCTTGCATAGACGTTATTCTACCATTTGAATGATATAATAAACATATTTGTAAATACGGATTTCAATAAGAAAGGTTGCAAGTTACATTATTTAGCGCCTATGCTGAGCAACTTGAGCAGAAGTAAAACTATCCAAAAATGGCTGATAGAAGAACATCCGCATGTTCCTTTAATAAAATTACTACCGTTCTGCAACTATCAGGAATCCAGCGTAAGAAGAGGCGGAGTCGTGGGCACTTTGAGGAATTTAAGTTTTTCTACAGAATTCCATGAGTTTCTACTGAGGCCAGATATGGATCTGCTAACTTATATCTTAAATCCTTTAATGGGAAACGAAGACTATCCCGATGAAGAAATGGATTTGTTACCTATAGCGTTGCAGTATTTACCGCAGGAGAAGGTTCGCGAAAGTGATGTCGATATAAGGAAAATGTTATTAGAAATTTTGAATAGGTTTTGTACTAAGCGAAACGGTAGAGAGACTTTAAGAAATTGTGGCGTCTATTATGTGTTAAGAGAGTACCATAAATGGGAAAAGGATTCTAGAGTCTTGTTAGCTTGTGAGAATGTTGTTGACATACTCATCAGAAAAGAAGATGAAATCGGTGTTGAAGATCTCTCAGCTGTGGAGGTTACGGAAGATATGAAGGAGAAATTTGAAAGGATGGATGAACAGTTTGTTAATGATTCTTAAATATATTTTAACTTTGTTCTAATTCTTTTATTATTCTAAATTGCATTAAAAACATTCCCATGAAAGATTTTCTTTTACTCTGCATCTGTCACAATTCAATTCTCATTGGGCTTTTAATATGAAATACTAAAAAAAATAGCAAAAGCAATAGACACGTAGTGGTCATTCTTCAGAGGTTTGAACCAGGGGGAAGAAGGGAGCATTATGTTGTATATGTAGATCAAATCAAATATCAAAACATCACTCATGCTTTAAATATACCATTTAATTACATGAGCATTATTTAATAAACAAAGTAAATTTATAAAATATATTTCATATATTCAGTGTTCCGACATATGTACCATTAGTCTGACTTTTTAGAAAATATAGTCAAATTGGGCATTTAATTTTTATAACAATAATAAATGTTAATGTGAAGATCATATACCCATGTTTTTTGAAGTCGAAGTTAGTCGGTAGTTCTAAATTAACTCTCCTGTACAAACCTATACATCAATCGTATCTTTTCAAGCATTCGGTGAAAACACTGAAGTATTTACAGTACAACGCATGAAATTCTGACGCTCTGAATTACCTTCGAATTATATAATGCATAGGTGTAACACTCCCCCGACCCTTCTGCCCCTCTTGCCTATTTTACGCTAACGCAACGCTGTCATGACTAACTTCACAACAGCTTCACAGAGTTTTATGCATTGTACTGATGTAAATTTTGTTTGAAATGGTTCTATACTTTTTTTGTTATACCCGATGGCCAACAACCGCCAATATATGTATTTTCATTTTATGAAATGTTTTCAGAATATATTATTTTACACCTTGATTAATTCTAAATTATTAACATCATTTCCTTTGCCTTTTTAAATAAAATATTTTGTTTGAAACAAGTGATATATTTTTTTTAATATTCAGAATTTTTTTGTAGATACAAGTGCTCTAAATTGTTGATCAAACAGAAAAGGTGGTGCTATATCTAATAGTGACATCACTAGGACTTAGTACTATGAACAATTCTGTGAAGTATAGGCAAGCAAGTTTATAAATATAAATTTATGCACTGTTGTAGAATACCCTGTCTAATTTTATTTGAAATTAAGTAGTGGCCCAACTCATGTTTGATCTCCGCTACTACATTTGATGACTATTATCACCAATGCGGTGACCATACCTGGGCGCGACAGCTTAAAATGCTGTTCAAGACATGAACAGAGCGATTTGAATTGACTCGAGTCAAAAACTCGTAGGTCAATTCACCTATAGTGAAGATCAATCAAAGTCAAAGATAAAGACAGATGAAAACCTGATACTTTTCGCTTCATAGGCAACACTCGACCATCATTATTAGAATCTTACCAGTAACAAATAAGACTTGAAAGTTTACAGGGGCAATCATATGTATACTTTTGCTTATTTACAATATACATTTCTACATACAATATATATTGTACACACATTTGGGGTGTCAACTACACTACTCGAAAAATTATGGTTCAGGAACTTACAGTACTGTACTTAATATACAGTACAACACATGAAACTTTGCCGCTCTGCATTGGGTACGGAAAGATGTGCTGCGCAGGTATCGCGCTCCCCGGCCCTTCCTACTTCGCTGTGTGCCTATTTTACGCCATTGTGACGCTATCCTGACGAACTTCACAACGGCAGTTTCATGCGTTATACTATAATTTGAATGTGAAATTCGTTTCAGAATGAACGATTGAATTTGTTTATTCCTATATTGTCAAAATGTATATATTGCCATAAGCATACACATTAAAGTAGCTATTCCCTGGTTTCAGTCTTAGTCACATCTGTTTGGATACACTGTAAATCAAAATTCTTGTATACTTTTCAGATCAGAAACACCAGAAATATTTCTCATTTTTAGTCTATGTTCTGACTGAAATCCCAATTCATAGCTTTTAAGTCTTGCAAACAGATTGATCCAATAATTTTATAAAGATTGATATTTTATCTAGATCCTAGGGATAATTCTTGGCATTATGAGATTTTGAATTGATAGTTTTTTATTCAATTTGGGATAGGAACAGAAATTACAATATTTGCTTTTACTTTAGTTCTTCAAAAAATATTCAATATAAAAAGCGAACTAATTTCACAATTAATATTGTTATTTATAGTTATACAAAATTAATTATATATATATATGAATGAATGACATTGAAATAAAGAAGAAACCCATACAACAAAAATAGAGCGTTGAGCATGAAATAAAATATTACATAGTTAATTATTTTTATTAAATAGAAATTGACAAATTAATAAACAAATTAAAAAAAAACATAAAACAAACATTTCTTAAATAATAATGCACTTCACAGAGGTACAATGAATCAAAAAAATATATACACGAAATATGAATGTTGCACTGTTGCACACAGATCTGTTAAAAAATATTCTGATGTGATTTTTTGAGTTAAACCCTAGATAATGCCAAATGGGATCCATTAAAGTAATTGTCTAGTACATGGATATCTCCGGATCTTTATAAAGAGAATAGCTTATAATAAATGACGAGTGCTTTTCGAGGGTTACCAACTTATGGAACAGCAAATAAAATTACATTTGCTAGTGTTGAAAAAAACTACACAGTATGGCCAAAAAGTTAATGCAATAGACTATATGTTTGTGCATAACCCTATATGTATTTATAAAGGTTAATACACAATTACTTTTATGTGTCTTCAATTGCATAAATGTGTTTAGACTATTTTTAAATTTTTATAAGTAAAATTAATCTATGAAACTAGGTTTTAGTGCGTCAACAGTTATTTATACATTCGTATTTGTGAGACAAGTCGTTAAAGGCTAAGAACAGCAGCTACAGAAAAGTAATCACTTAGAACTTACAATAAAGCAAAATGATTAGCTTTTCTAGTCCCTTAAAAGAGCAAAAAAAAAAAACAATATAAAATATTAGACAAAATGATACGTTTTTGGTGCTTCCTTATTGCCCACATTTGAATTCTTATCGCATATTTCTATCTTTAATGAACACAGACACGAGTTGAAACGGAAAACAGAACTATGAAAAATTTCAAAGCATATTCTTAATATATCGCTATATTAGAAGTCATTGCTTGAATCACAATCTAGCCTAAATTTGGGGATATTTAAGTACATGCAGTATTAAATATATAGTCAAAGCATTGAGCATCAATGTTTTTACCGAGGAAGACTATTACTAGCCACAGTTGTTTGAAATTCAACTCTTCTAACAATAAGCACATATAAAAAATAATAAGGTTTACCTGTTAATAGCATGAGATCTTAAAAATTGCAGTGCCAGTCAAAGATTAAACATACGATATCAAAATGGACTTTATTTATTGATGACAATATCGGTATGTCGATATATAATGGGTCCTGTGTCTACCCTATTACAGTTGAAACTCGATAAGTTAAAGTCCAAGGAAAACACAAAATATTTTAAGTTATAGAGATTTTAAGTTATCAAGGGTCTATGTTAGGGATAGGTTAATATAGAGGTAGGTATGTACATAGGTACGTATGTACCCTTGTTTCACCCTTTATCAGCGTATGTGAGTGTTGTTAGTTTTCTTTTTGAACTCATTTAAGCCAGTTTTATCACACAGTAAGTAAAGCGATGTTTCCAGGACAATGATCAAAACTTATGATCCAAGGCTTACTTATGTCTTAAGGCTAACCGCGCAAAGCTTTAAAGAATTTCAAGAAGCAAACAATAGGTGACATATGTATTGTTTACGTTAACAATTTAACTAGTGAACAAGTGCAGCAAAAATACCAAAACCTTTGTTTTGCACACTCTTTCAAAATGACTCATTGACAAACAATTTTATGTTATAGAGGTGGTGGAAACATTTCTTTAAGTTACTGAAGGCCAATACAGAGATTACTTATTTCAGTTATAGAGGTTGCGTATTTTAAGTTATAGAGGTTTTGGGCTCTGATGGGAAGGGAACATATTATTTTTTGAAGTTATAGACGTTTTTAAGTTATCGAGGTTCTACTGTATTTTAATTATAGATTTTTCTAATGAGAATTATTATGAATTGATAAATTTCTGATTAGATTGACACTACAAAAAACAATAACTGGCACCATAATGTCATTAAAAATAGATACACAGAAATGAGCAAAATATCACCTGTTTTTTTTTAATACTAAGTATTTAACACATTTAGATGAGTCACATTAACATAAATTTGTAAATTAATTGCATTGAAGTGAATATTAATCAATACATAGAACTTGGCTATATGAAAAAATTGTTCAATCCACAACAAACCAGTGATTACAAAATTCAGTTTACGTTTACAAAATTGTTTTTTTTTTTTAAGGTTTGGGTTGGTGAATAAACAAAAAAAAAACCGACTAGTTTTTGACCAAGTCGTGGGTTGGACTATTTTTTCACAACTAGGTGCAACATGTGCTATTTTTTTGCATTCTTTTTCTACAGCTTTTGATAGTGTGGTCAGCTATTCAACAATAGCTTTTATGGTTTGTCAATTCCTAAATCGAGATTGTTTATTATAAACAAAGTATTCAATCAGTAAGTTTATTGGTTAGGTTTGTAGGTCCGGATCCCCTCACATCTCATCTGCCTCCTCTCGGAGGGGGTGGCTCCTTTGATTTTCTTAATGACATGACTCTTCGGTTCCGGCTTGTATGATTCGACATCCTCCTGAAATAGTCAAACAAATAGTCTCGTTATAATTTATTAAAACATATATATGTTCTAATAAATTATAATGAGGAAACAAACATTATAGTATATTTCAAAATTTTTAAGAAATATATTTTGTTTTGTATCAAAACTGGTCTTATGAAACACGAATTAATAAATTTATGTTCGATTTTTCAAGAGTGTAAAATGTTATTAATAATTATTATTATGAAAAGTATACAAATTATACAATAGACTTTTATTTCGAAATAAACTGTAGCGTTGAGATACTTTTTTCTGTCGGTGAAATCATAGGTTATTAAAGACATATTTAGGAATCAAAGCAAAAGATAAATAGAAAAGATTGTACATAAAATATGTGAAATTAACATAACTTATATGAATACGTGAAATAGATGTAAAAGAATTAACAATTGTATATTATTCAGTAGATTTTTTTTTTTGTGAAATGTATTAAAAAGATTTGTGAACAATTAATTGAATAAATAATTGGAACATCATTAAAGAACACGATTATTTATATATACTTTTATCATTATACCAAAATATACTTAATTCAGCTATATACATTTCAGATATAAAAAGCACAACGGATATCTATGACATTACAAAAACATGTTTACAAAGTTGCAAGAGCATCGGGCAATGCGCTACTGCTCGGGGTCGAGGGCAGAGTTCACAATATTTTTAACCAAACGAGTTGCAAAAAACGTTCGCAGTGTGAGATGTGACGCATCAGCCCGTGAGATAGCGTCTCTATTGAAAATGATAGTATTACACAAACACGACATCAGTAAAGATATATCAAAATCATAAGTATTTTTCACTAAACTAGGCACAACCACAAAAGTAGGATTACGAACTTCTCGTGTATTTGTACTTGTATACGTATATGTATAGAAAAACTACTTATATGTACACCCAATATCCCGACCATAATAAGGTAAATAATCCATCCTTCAACCCAACCCCGCAGAATTCGCCGACTGTGTAAGTACACCATTGTTTCTTAGAAAGCTAAGAGTGTACAATCAACAGAATTACCACGAATTTATGACTCACGTTAACACGTGTTTGCTTGCTCCGTGTCGGGTGTTTCATTTTATTAGTTTTGATTTCATAAGCATTTGTTGTCCACTAAAATATTGTCAGAAGTAGTTTTGTTCTACTGTAAGATACGTCAATTTGTACAACAGTTCGCAAATAAAATTGTTGGAAACATGAGTGCTGTGAAACGTAAGCTGAAAAATTAAAAGCGCTCAAAAAAGATGTTGCCGAACAATTTGGTCGACCAATGAGTACCCTGTCAACAATAATAAAAAATGAATCAGACATAATAAAAAAAATACAACACGGTCAAAGTTTGTTCTGCAAAAGACAACGAATTGCAGAATTCCCGGGCTTGGAGGAGTCCTTACTTAAAATGGTTTGAGCAGTGTCGGAGCCAAAATATCAGTAGTGGACCACTGTTACAAGAAAATGCCGAAATGAACTCTAAATCATTGGAACACGTTAATTTCAGGGCCAGTAATGGATGGCTAGAAAAATTCAAAAGAAGACATGAATTTGTTTTTAAACATACATATGATTCTCAGCTTTAGACTGTCAAGGGTTAATAATTCCTTTATAAGAAGTTATGTACATTTTTATAGTTTTATTTTTAAAGTATGAGGAAATAAAATAGCAATCGATTTCAAAACAAATTAAAACGCCCTCAAGAAAATATCCCATAACTGTGTTAATGAACTTGGATATCATTTGTCAGCACCAAGGTATTTGGTTTTAGTATAACATTCTGTTTTATTGTTACAAACACTAAGTAGTGCTCATGCCCGGCACAACTTTGCAACTTCTGAAGCATGTAACCTTGATGACGCATTTTGGCACAGTGTCTTGGTTCAAAAATAATTTCGTATCCTTCGCCCCATTCAAAACGCATCGTCAATGTTGGACAGTTCAAAAATTCACTAACTGTCCAGTACA
Source organism: Eumeta japonica (assembly GCA_005406025.1). NCBI lineage: Eukaryota > Metazoa > Arthropoda > Insecta > Lepidoptera > Psychidae > Eumeta > Eumeta japonica. The sequence goes on from BGZK01000362.1 coordinate 25,769, forward strand.
AAGTGGAAAAATTTGTGAATTTTTGAACATTCTAGCATATTCCAGATCATTGGATAAAGCTAAGAATGTAGTATAACTTCAGTTTATTTTCGTGGCTATTTTGAAAAATTCAAACTTAAGTCCACACTGACATAGCTATCTCAATCTTTGTAATGAATTCAAATTCGGTTTGACTATCTTTGATGTTCGGGTGTGATCGACTACCCTGCATCATCACACTACAACAGACGACATAACTAAATACGTCTCCGTTTGTGATTTGTAAAGTTGTGAAGAATTCTATTTGCACTGATGACTGTACAATGGTTTTTTTTTAATTGCAATTAATCATTGTATTGAAAAACTGTCTTAAATTTGAATTGCTTGAAATTCAATTTGTCAATTACTTGTAGCAAGTTTCAAATCTAGTACCTTCCATTTCAAAAGCAGTGCTCTTAAGCATTCGGCTATCATCTCAACATTGTGATTAATAATTTTTAGGTAATCATAGCACACCAATCAAAGCTAGTTGAGGGCGAATTTAGGTTTAAGTTTGAATGAGTCGATTCCTCAAAATTTCTATTTTTACTTCATAATTTTTGTATGCCACTATTCATGAAATGGATAAATGCGGAATTATAGTGAAAAGTTATATAGTAGTACATTATATTATTTAATGTGATAATGACATATTAATCAGAACCCAAAAAGTAAAGATAACAATTTGTTAAATCTCACTATGTTCCCTTAAATATATTTTTAAATATTAAAACAAACATAAACGGAATTAGTACCTATTTAAATTAGGGAATGACTCAATATAAAATTATTAGGATGCCGACATACATTATATATAAGAAAATAGTAAATTAAAATTAAATATTTTCGATGTTGTATTCTTTAAAATAATTTTTAATATAGTAAGTACACATGAACAGAAATGACAAAATATCTGATATAACTTATTATTTATTAATGAAGATATATACCGAATGCCGGTACTCACATCATCCCAGTTCTCGCTAGACTCGACGGGAGGCGGCGCCGGCGCAGTCGGCTGAAACATCACGCCATCGTCCACGACGTACTTGTGGACGTCCAGCATGTTGCGTTTGTCGCACGTCAATATGTGGTACTGTGTGAGAACAAAACCTAAATAATACATTGCATCAACGGCAAGGAGCTAATCGGGCCGGCTGAGATGACGTACGGCTTCATCTGCATAAGTATTACATTCTACGACCTCCCTATATATTTATTCTGTTGTGTACAGCGTTGATTTGGGGAAATCCATAAATTAGAGATTTGCCTGCAACCTATGTAACATGCAGAGTCCATCCAACCCACCTCTGAATTTCAAATCTATTCTTCTGCTATGAATCCCTTTACAATGAATGCAATACTGATTCAAGAGGATTGATAGATATTGAACACCTAAGCAAGCGTTAAATATAAAATACTAATACTTGCTTAGGTGTTCAATATCTGACAATTCTCTTCAGTTGATATTCAATTCATTGGATAGGGATTCGTAATGGTAGAATAGATCCAGAGACCAGCGTTGGGTTGCATGCTGCATTTTAAGACAGGTTGTGGGCAAGCATCCACTTATACCCTTGACTCGCTAAATGATATTTGAAACTAAAAATATTCAGTAAATATGATAAGATAGAATCGATTTTCATTGGGAATTGAGTTTTATTTACATCATAGACGTAAATATAATACAAACAAAACACAACTTTACAGTCTTAAACTTAGATTAGAGATGAAATACTGCAATGCTTTCAAATGCATTCGAATGGACAGCATTTGCAATTCAGGATATTATCATCTATCGGCAGTTATCAAAAGTGTTCTACAAGTATCATATTTTGGTGCTATACTCTTTGCTGTTCTCATAAAATATATTGGTGAGAAATTGAAATCAGAATAATTATTGTAATATAATGTAATAATATATAAAATATCTAATATGGTAAATGATTTAAACATATCGGAAATAACAACAAACATATACAGACAACAAAAAACTCGCGATATTGATAACTCAAAAATTGATGGCGAGATGAAGCCACAAAGCTTAAATATCAATATTATCATAGTCTCCTAACCAGAAATTCTGTGTGTGTGTGCGTGTGTGTGTGTGAAAAACCTGAAACCAGAATATAAATAAAAAGGAAAAAATTATTTCTGACGGTAAATTGATTTGTTTTAAAGCAAATTAATAAAACTAGCTACTTTAAAACCTTATATTCTTTACCTTATTTGCAGATTTTATAAAAATTTAAGATTTCTAATGTTTGTCACCCATAAGACTACATAGAAAATAAGCTAAACTGACTTGATACTTGCGTTGGTTCCAAATGTGGATTTGGAACGAATTAAGTTAAAGCACAAGCTTCTGGACATATGTTTTAATTGGACCCCTAAAAATCATTTATACATTATTATACACTCCCATATACAAAAATCTATATGTGTAATCAAAAAATATTCATCAAATGACAAAAATTCAATTGTTACGTAACTTATATCAAAAATCTAATTCTAAAATTATTAGTTTAACATATATGCATTTTGTTTTCTTAAAAAATGCTATTTTTGCATAACAATTCTACATCTGTTGTAGATTCAGTTGCATAAAACCGATTGCCATTTTAAAAAATAAAATAGATTAACAAGTCGCATTATCATCTTTAAGAGAGAACGTTTCATTTTTGGTTTCATCAACCATTTTTTTCATACAACTTAAAAGGTCGAGTGATCCTGCTCATTCCGTGGCACACGTTAGTTCTTTTGATGGAATGAGGAACTCGACATGATAAGACGACTGTTCAAGGCACGTATATAATGAATTGTGATTTTTTAAAAATCATTAATTGCTAAAATTATTTATTCTATCGAAACTGTGGAAGGTAGATTGCATGTTCAAGTCATAATAAAAAACTTCCTTCACTTGAGTAGATTTTACTTCACACTGTTACGACATTCACACATCTGAAGTTTCAGCATTTCAATACTGACTCCAATATAAAACGCTTATAACAACTAAAAACGATGAAGGTCCATTGCCGGATGTGGTGATTGCCATAAACAATTCTGACCAGTGTTGGATTCGGAAAAAATACTATATGTCGATGTTTAAGAAATAAAGTGTATGTATAAAACTAGAACAAAGAATTGGAATCGGGTTTATTACGCCGTTTTCACACCGATGCTTTGGCATGCGTTGCTCATGTGATTTTGTAAGTGTGAACATTATGTTTAACATTGTTGTAGAACGAACAATGTTGTTAAACGTTGTATGAAATAGAAAAATACCTTTACACTATCGCTAGTGGTGATGAGGTCTTGTTTACATTAACAACTAGATTACAATCAGAAATGGGTCCTGAGAAATGTGAATTAATCACAAACAAAAGCAGAGACAATAATAGGCATAATTTAATTTATTAACCCTAAATATACAAATTTAAGTTGTCATTTAAAACACACTTATGGAACATTGACATTGATTTCGGCAACTTGTTCAACAAACTATGTTTAATAAACTGCACTGTCATTATTTTTATCATTGTCTTGAAATAACTTCGGAGGCCGCAATATACAGTTTCATTACATGTTATTACATGTATTTTATTTTGATTTTAGTGTGGCTGTATATTAAAAATATTTTTATAGCTCAACTGTTACAAATAGCTTGCCTACATAGGAATTATTGTATTATTATGCACGATCCTTGAAATAGGATACTACATTGTACTGAATGGCAAATAATCCTACAAATAAGATTTAATTATCATACGAAACCCAACATTATCTCAGACGGCGCCGCTGCACGCTGGGTGGGAGCGCGGGCTCTGCGATTGGCTAATGATAGCGTCATCGCTACCTCCAGTTCGCAAGCCTGCATTCCTTACCATATAAGGTAAGGAATTCATTTACGGCCCGCCTTCCAAGAAAGTGACACGCGGAGCCTAAAGTACTTGCATAATCGGATAAGACTGCTATACCATTCCCCCTTTTAATAAAAATGTTATCTACATGAATTTATTCAATGAATCACTGTTGCTCTAATACAAAACAATTAACTAAAAGTATGTTAAATAAAATATAATAAGAATATAAATTCACACCTATTTCCCAGAAGGGTAGGCAGAGACTATAGATTTCTACATGGTACAATCTTTGCAATCTCTATCTTTTCGTGCAAGCTTTGGGTACTTAAAATTTGGTTCTTTTTTAATATGCCAACAATTTGGTCTGTATAGAATTTTTTAAAGCGAGCCTTGCTGACTTTTCTCTATAAATTTGTTTTGTTACTCTACTTTCATTCATCATTTCTAGATGGCCAAACCACCGCAAGATATCTTTTTCTCCTCTAGTCACTAAATCTTCTTTCAAACCACACACTCTGACATCGCCATTCCTACGTCTATCTTTCAAAGACACTTATTACGCAGATATTGTATCTCCACCACATTGATTTTACTTTCATTTTTCTTCTACCATATCCGACTTTACTACCTTAAGCATAGAGATCAAGACCTCATGGATAACCAAACGCGCTTGTCCTTTAACACTTTCACAATAAAATTAAATTCAAATCACGGAACATTGATAAAACTCTAAAATGATACTTCTTAATGCGAGATAACACGATTTGATAAAGTGAACGTTCCCCTTATTTACTGCTACTTGTTTTCTAAATTAAACTCGGTACAAACAATATTTAAAAAAGAAAGAAAATATAATAAGAGCATAATTGATGACAGATAATATTGTTTCGCAATAGCAAAGTGCAATGGCACTTAAAAAAAATCTGCATTGCAATCTACGGCCCAGCTTCGTGGAAAAACACTGGAATTAAATTGAGTCACAAATGATTACGTCATCCACAAGTTCATTCAACTATGAGAGTGTATTACAATTAATATTTATATTTGTAAATACTTACATCAAGTTCTGCACGATTGATGACATGGGTCGCATCGAAAGGACACTTAATTTTTTGTTCATTGGGGTGCTGCTTCCTGCACTTCTCCAAGTGGAACTGTATTCTAGATCTCTCCACCTGATGAGCCTTGTTGTAAGGGCAGGTAAGTAAGTCGTCGGGTTTCGGGTAAGACATTGTGCGCTGTTGGTAAAAAAATATGCACTTATAGAACTGGTTTCATTCAGCAGAGATTCATTTTCTATATGAGGGTAGTTCGTTTCCTTTTTGCGAAATAGAGTAAATGCTTATAACTGGCAGTGTAATAGCATATTATGTGACGAGGGATGACACAAGATAACTTCTGAAGTGGGCGAAGTTGTCCGTCTGAGCTAAGCAAGATCTGGTATCACTTGAATTCTGAAATCATGTTTCATCCTGTCCCACGCACTATATTTTTCATATAATCTGTTTTGGATGTGCACATTTTTATATTTATTTCACAGAATTATATCTTTTAGATTAGCTAATTATTAAAATGACATTTCCATAAATGTCATTCCATATATTTCAGTCTGCCACGAGTTGCATTAGTCTGAAATTGTCTAGTTTCTTGACTCGAGTCATTGAAATTTGCAATTTTAATGCAGTTTATATATACATGGTTGAGCTATATAAAAGCTTAAAAATGTTTTCAGAAAGACGTAAAAGGCAACACCCTTATTTATACATCGATAGCATTTATACCAAATGCAGATATTGTGTATACACGATTATGTTACATGATGTAACTAATCAGTTCATTATCTTCCATTGCTTTTGCTTATTCTGCCTGTACTTTTATAACACTATTATTCCTCAATGAAGTAATTTTTACCGCAACTACATATATTTAAGAATCGTGTTATCATAAAAAAATGGCACCTTTAATTTTGGGACAACCCTTCCATATACAAGACACATAAAAGATATAGTGGTTCAATAATTAAGAGAGTAGCATTTAAACTAGGAGAAGCCAGGTTTGATCCCAGTCAGGGTGAATTTATAACTCAAATTAAGTCACTTAATCCACGCCACGGAGAACATCTTAAGTTATCGGCCCCGGACATTTTTATTACATTGGTGACAAGTCTTTAGCAACCACTAACCCACACCTAATCAGCATGGAAGGCTCAAGGTCCACGCTTCTCAATCTGAAATAAAAGAATCGCTGAAGGGCAGGTAGGGATGCAAACGATACATCGATTTTTTTCAAACATCGATGTATCGTCCATAAACATCGATGTTTTAACATCGATGTCGAAACCCAAAACATCGACGATACATCGTTCTTTATGAGAGATGTTTTATGAACGATATTTTATCATAGCGTTATCTTCCGTTGAAATTGAATTTTACTAAACCACTAGAAAAATCCACCAGCCACTAGAAGTAATTTTTCGCCACTAAATGGACAGTCAAAACCACCAGTTTTAGTAGAAAATCCACTAAGTTGGCAACACTGCCTAATTGACACTTCTCGCACTTCTCTCAGTCACACACTGACACACACCACACACACAAGCGTTGATTTTTTTATTTAGCGTTTTGTTCCCTTTCCCTCTGCAATCTGCAATACAAAACGCGTGCGATACGAATCATACGAAACGAAACGTAGTTGCTTCACTCGCCTAACTCACCTTCTTGTGCTCGTATTAATAAATCGCTTTTATCTCTAAGAGCTATATTCAGTACAGTTTTAAGATCTGTTGCTCATTAATAAACGTTACTTAAGTTCGGTTTGTGGTAACACATATCAGCGGCGTGCTGTCAAATGACATCTGTGTATTGACGTATTAATAAAAATATGTTTAATTGGTACTTTTACTTTTTTTTTTCTGTTAAAACAATAACTGTGAAAACAAAAACTTTGTAAAATAATATAAATATGTTTGATTATTGTACTTGCTTGTTTTATTTCTGTTAAAAAATAATATTTATTCGATATATAAATGGTGATAAAAAACATCGAAAAAAAATCGATACATCGTTCATAAACCTCGATGTTTTCGACATCGATGTTTCACTTTTGAAAACATTGATGTTCTAATATCGATGTTTTTTAAGAGCGATGTTGCATCCCTAAGGGCAGGCCTTAACTGTGAAGTGACTAAAAAACCTAACACATACAAGGTCCGCTGCCAGCCGAAGGGTAAGATGAATATTATAATTTTATAGTTTAATGGCACATTCACCTTTTAAAATAAACATAATCATCTCGTTCGAACATTGTAAATTACAATATCTATTTAAATCATACTATGTAAAATATTTTTATGTGGCAAGCGGCATTTATTCATCTATATTTATAACTATATTTAAATTTTGTGAATTTATTTCTCTACATTGATGCTTATATAGATGTTTTTACTGTATTTTTGACATATTATTTTATTTCATATGCATAAACTTAAATAACACAGTTATAAAGTCGACATTGGCAATACTTTTCAACAGTTTAGGGGAATTGTACTAAATTAGCGACATGTTACCTATAAGTAACAAATTTACATTATGATTTAGTCCACATTGTACACTCTAGTACAATTCTAATATTTAAATCCTTTTTGGTTATCTAGCTTAATTTGTATCGTATATTGATTCGACTTCATGTTTAATTATACAGATAAAAAGGTTTTCAAATATGCGATACCAATGTTAAAAAAAAAAAGTTCAATATGGTTTGATGTAATGACAAATAATAATACCGAAATAATAGAGCATTATTCTTAATGTATGTAATAAATCACTAATTAATGAACCATTTCATTTATATTGTAGAGATATATAGTTCATTTAAATGAATACCGATTTATTAACGGTAGATTACACCAATTACACCAACCAAAAACTAAAAATGTCATTTGTACACCACATTAATATTTTGGTGAGCTAGTGATTATACCCGATATGATAATCAGACAAAATAACACTTTATCTGATAAATTAATACAACAAATTATTATTTTATAAACAATGATCGCACATAAGGGTGGGACCAATTTTGTTGAACGATAGGCAAACAAGGTGAGATAGTTATATATAAAGTTGTTTTATTTATTTTTCCATCAGGAAACTCCATTGCCTGCAGGGATGAAACAGCCCCTTCAAACCCACATTTAGCTATGCTATTGATCAGAAAAAAGACCATGAACTATATTATTTCATATGTTTATTACCACAGTAGGTAATGTTTGGATTGCCAGGAATCTTTCTGTCATGGATGTAGAAAACAATTGAAGGGAGCTTTGCTAAGGGGCCGTCCATATATTACGTCATTCTAAATTGGGGTCTGCGGATGACGGTAAACGATGGAAGAAGGGCAGGGGGCGTTTCGAAATTGACGTCATTCTTGTGATACCAGTTACTCTAAAATGTACAACAGTATATTGTACTCGAGCCAAAAGAATCGAGCCAAAATGAATATGGGGAGGATACGGAGATATTACCCGTGATTCAGGATTTGCACGAATGGGTGAAAACTCCGTGGGAGCTATCCAAAGAAAACTAAATATATGTATAGAATACGGAAGAATAATATTATTATATTAATGAACATTGCCAAAATACATAACAATAAAAAAGATGGTTATATAACAAAACGTTTTAATGTTACCCTATTTTTTCAAATCCGCAAATGTTTTAATTTTGTCAAACTGGAAATGACGTCAGTTTCGCGAGAGGGGGGGTCATTAGGAAATGACGATAGGATGATTGTGGGGGTCAAAAATCAGCAAAAATCGATGACGTAATATATGGACGGCCCCTAAGTCAAGACCAAAGCATTCTATGGTTGTGGGGTATATGGCTGAGTTGGCAGAGGATGGTCATTGGGAGTATCGACAATCGGTATGTTAGTTTGGGGATATAAAAGGTTGTTTGACAATACTCCATGCATGTATTTTCCACATCCATGATTATTTTATTAAAGTTTTAGTACACAAAAGCCTGTAAAGGCAGATATTAAATCAGCAAAATGTTTTATACGCAATCATTATTCATTATCAAATATCAGTAATACCACAAAATAGTATGTAAAGGTACAATTAAAATAGAACAGCGTTTGTTGAACATTATGGGACAAGATTCGGGCATTTTCTTCTATGTGGCCAAAGCTGCACCTTTTCAAGTAGCACCCCTGTTGAAAACATCCAACAGATTCCAAAAAGAAATGATTGTATTGGAATCTAATGTGCTTTTGTCACTGCAAATCCGTATCCATACCCATAAAAACTTTCGAAGGGACGAAACGGAAAGTTTAATGGAACTTATATGTCTGCAGAGTTCTTATCTGGATTTACATATAGAATACATCATTTTTTCCGATTGTGGAATTGTCATTAAAAAGCATTAAAAACATTTTCTATTTCGTATTCGGAAAACCACATTGGTTTTTATGTCCACATGGACTTACGATAAAAACGGATACAAACCTACAGGTAAGGTGCCGTTAGGATCCATACAGATACAAATAACATTACAATTCCATTAAGTCCAATAAAGAAACCTCGCTATGATGGACTTACATATAGATCCCAAATTTAACTATCTGGAAATTTTTTCTTCCAGATAGATTACATATAAGCCATTACAGATTCTATTGTTTTGTTTGGACTGTATTGGATGTTTTCAACAGGGACAAAATTCTAATACTGGATATGTTTGAATTGAATAATACTTGTTTTCATGTATTTTTAACATCCCATTAACAACTAATTGCATTTAATTAACAGGCCTTAGACTTTTAAGATAATAAATACATTGTTTGTAACTCCAGATTAAAATTTGATCTAAATCCTTAAATTGAGAGGTTAGTTTGCGATATATCGAATGTATAATTTAAACAAATTAACGCCGTAAAACATATTTCGCATCAATAATTTAATATGAACTTTATTTTCAATAAATAAAAAGTTTGCTTAATAATTAGCGATGTACGAAATTATTTAAAATCAACAATTCCATCAATTTTAGCAAGAATTGTCGAAGTAATTCCAACTCTATACAGAATCCGAAATCCTTTCGATTTAACCTACTGTTCAACCAGCAAAATAACTAGGTATTCAGTGGGTGTTAAAAATTAAAGAAATTGCGCTAAAATTACTTACACTTTACGTACGCTTGCTCAGTGCACTTCATAGAGTAATATGGACTAATATGAACATTGGTGTGTACACTTTACATTAACAAAAACACAGACAGGTAATTCGTACTCCATAAGCAGTTAAATTTAAAATCAAAAAATGACAGCCAGTGTTGCAATTCAATTTTCTAAAAAGTACAATAATACATAGACAAAAAAAATAGATTTTCATATAATATTAACATGATACAATCTTCTTTTAAATAACTTTATAAGAATATCATAATCGTAGTTATATACACTTTTAGGGAGTTATATATCTTTGGTATGAATAAAGAATATTCCCAGTTTAAAATATTGTTTTTTAAAATGTTTTTATTAGAATGTATTTATGGTAACTTTTATGTTTGCAATGCATGTTAACAACTTAATTACATTAAACACAATCAAGTTCAATATAATTAACATGTGTTTGTAACAACATAATTATAAGAGTATTCAACTAACTCACTTGGATATGGACAAATATTATACATTATTTCAGTATTTTGTTGAACAATAAAGCAGAAATAGTACATGTCATTTACGTACCACCTTCATTATTAAACTTCTAACCAAAAAAAAATTCTCATTAAAAAAAATTATTCTGTTATATCGACTCGCGCAACTCTGTCACATACTGGAATTACACATTAATTTATTCTAAAGTATTAAGAAAAATCTAACCTGACTTAAAATAATGAGTCTTTTTTGAACTCGTCCAAAAAAATTGATTATTTTAACCAATATTTTGTTTAATACGTATTTAGTTGGCACTGACATTCCAGTTAAAATACATCTGACTCAGTTTTTTTTCAGCTTACATCATTTGATATTCTTTGGATTCAATAATTTACATTTTGTGTTCATCTCGATAACAGATTATTAAATTATAACTTATTGATAATAAAAAATAAAATTTTTCGTAAGGTAAAAGAAATTATTATTTTTATCCCGATTTTCAAAAATAGAAATTTTATCAGATGTCTATGATTTGATGACATCTTGATTTTTAATGTCAACACTCTAAAAAATCAGAAAAGGTCTAAAAGTAAATAGCATTATTTGCCTCATTCTATGTAACTAAGAAATTTTGAGATGGAAAGGCCTATGACAGGCTTTGCATTCACAGGATCGAACTAAGCATAGGACTCGAGCTTTCAGCAGTCAATTATGTAAACCTAAAACTATTCAATCGGTATACAACGATACCATCAAATTATGTTAGAGCTAGATTTGCCATTGCCCACCACGCACCCTCGGATTAGATAATTTTGATGTCATAACGTTATCGACTCAGTGGTTTAGAGTTTATAGAATTAACTTTCAATTTGTTCTAGAACGCTGTCTTAATATCAAATTTGCCACTTTAATAATAATAATAATGTTATCACTTTTATCAAAACATTAAAACATTGCTATGGTTGTTTTCGGTATTGTATGTTCCAAAAAAAAAAATGAAGAAAACAATTTGGATGAAAACATAGCTCAAGAAATAAAAAAAATATACAGTTACATAAATTTATTGTGACAATTTGACGATAATGATTTTCTTACTTATTTACTTATCTCATCAAAATTTCAATGAACTTTTTGGTTTCCTAAGAATTTTAATGAAAAAAAAAATACTAACATGAAAGAAGCAGTGTCACCGCAGGAGCATTTTATAAACCTGAAGGACATTCAAGGCATACTGTAATTTAGCCACCAGATCGCCCGACTGCAAGGTTGATAATATCTTGTCCGGTGTTTGACGATCGTTTACAGTAAAACGCCTAAAACTCTGCCGTTGTGAAGTTAGTCACGAAAGTGTTGCAACGGCGTAAAATGAGCACGCGGGAGAGGAGAAAGAAGGGTCGGGAATTGCATCATTCGTAGGTAATTCAGAGTGACAGAGTTGAATGCCTCATACTGTATAGAAGACTGTGCTTTTTTCGTACAATTTAGTTGCGGTAGGCAACTATATTCTATGACAAATGCAAACGTCATATAGTCATCCATAGAATAACTGTATAGCCATCAGAAACAGAGCACAAACACATTCAAACTAAAATGAGTGATTAATTCTGACAAGAATTTTAGGTTACTATAAAATTAAAATATATTCCAGGTTATTAATTATACAACAGTTATTCCAGGTTATTAATTGGTGGTGATTATTATGTATTTTTAGTAGAGGATTTAAAGATATTAATTTCATTACGTATTTCAGTAGTACTGTTTCATACGTTTTTAGCTTATAAGTACATATTGAAAGCTGTTGTAGATTTACTATTATTCTAACTTGTCTCAGTGTTTAGTCATATCTATTAATAATTTTTGTTTTCGTTTTTCTGTTTTTTTTATAATCTTTTATTTTTATAGTCCAATAATGAATGTTAATTTTCTTATACGATTTTTGTAATTTATAATATATACAAAATATATTAAAAGTATTTTATCGCATATGTTATCTCACCTTTAAACTTAATTTATTATTATAATAATCGATTCTTAACTGATAAGTTACAACCTGATATATCGATGATATAGTACATCTCTATGTGTCTGTTATGTTTGATTCTTCAAAAACCGTTAGCCATACGAAATAAACGTTTTTTGTGAATACATAAAAATAAATAATTCGATTATAATATAGATTCGTGATATTAAAAAATAGCGATTATCGTCTATAAGTGTTGTTTTTTAATAAAATTTAATTTCGCACAAGTGTACTACTTAATCGTAGCAGCCAATGTCTGAAGGACGTTTCGATCTGGAAATTTCATTTTGGATTGCTGATAAATTTATGCGAATTAAAAAATAACTATACGATATCTTCTAACGTAAGTTGTATAAAATTGTCACATGTAGTTTTTTGTACAACTATTATGTTATCATGAAAATATTATACAATCTTTGGAAACATAACTGTTAACAGTCAAAATACCCCTAGCAGAAATTCATTGATATACCTAGTTATTACATACTTTTATTCTATTGGTGGTGATTATTATGGATTAGTTGGAATCTATATATTTATTTAAGTTTAAACTCACTTTTCTTTCAACTGGGCCTGTAAGCGTCTTATAATTGTATTTTGATTCATACTAACTTAAGATTGAGGTTGATTAAAATTCTGAAACTTTATTGTGAGTCATATTTTTATGAATGAAATTTGTATATTTTCTATTAGAAAAGTTACATCTTTTATATATTTTATTTGTTGTGTAATTTGTAAAATCTAAGAACTATTAATGAAACTTAAATGTCTTTCATTAGATTCTGTTACTATATAAAATCAAAAATCATTAGATTTCTCTATTTCTGGCCATAGGTTATACTAATAGGCCAGTAGTGCAACTATTATGAAATCTGACATTAACTAAAATATTCTATTTTACAGCTTTTATGAAAAAGTTTTTATTGTGTTTATATTATTAATTAAGAATAGTAAATTTTTTGTACAGGAATTGAAGAGCCATGGAGAACACAAGAAGCACTATAGAAGAGCATTGTTCTAATGAAGACAGTGATTGCTTCCGTGATTCTTATGCCACATCTTTGCCATACAGGAGGCCTCAGAAATTGAACATGCGAAAGGAAAATCTTCTGTACAAATTCGAAGAAGAATATGAAATTGAGAAACCTGAATTAATACAAGTGTATCTACGATTAAAACCGTCGGATACGTTGAATGCCGCTTATGAAATACGTTCCGATAAATGTTTGGTGACTTCTATGGATACGGCGACCATAGGCCATGGAAGACGTACTCAGCAAATAGTAAAAAAAGTGTATACATTTTCCCATATATTTGGGTCCGATTCCCATCAAAAAGTAAGTAAAATTGTTGTAAATTTTAATATTACACAAAAACTATTCAATTGTGTTAACACTAATTTTTATAGTTGATTATGTTTAAAGTTGAAGGCATTTTAAAATTTCCAACTAATTTAAAGAGGCACTTTTTCGAATTGAATTCCTCGTGCATAAATTATTTCTTGCTTACACCTAAAATTGTATCTGTCTCACATATTAAATATTCAAAACATCTATTTTTAAGGAAATTTTTGAGACGGTAGTAAAAACGAATCTGCAGAAGTTGTCGGAAGGTCACAATTACACCCTCCTGACGTATGGCGCGTCAGGTTCAGGCAAGACTTACACCTTGATGGGGACGAAGGCGGCTCCAGGGCTGATACCGAGGTCTCTGGAGTATTTGTTTCACATTGTCGAAGCATCACAATCCCCTTATTATCGTCCTTGCGACAATGGGGCCGAAAAACTGAATACAGTACAACTATATCAAGAATTGATGGTGAGAACAATTTTTTTCATGCTTTTATTTTAATTTTGAATACATAGTCGAGATGTCAAATTCAATGCGAAAGTTAACAGGGCTCCTTGAAACTTTAATAAATGAAAAGTATTTATATTTAAATTAATACCTATATTATTATTTATTCTGTAAAAAAAAACCAAACATCAATTTCTCACGGAGATTATCACTACCCATTCGCTCTTCAATAGAATATAATAATCTGCCTGTTGTATATTTATTTACATGCTAGCACATTAAAGATATTTGCTAGGATAATTTATTGTGTAAATGGAAAATGTGTTAAAAGCATTTTCAAAATAATGTCTCTTCTGTATATGCATTATTAAGACAAAACTACAGAAATGTTGGAATAATATATTTACAAAAAAATTAGAGAAGCCCTACTCATAAAACTTATTATGTATATTATATGTATATGCATGTGTGCATGGTGTCTGTGCGCATGTGCGTTTACGTGCGCGTGTGCGTTTGCGTATGTTTGTGCATTTTGTATGTGTATATAAAAAAGTTAGAAAATTCACAACATAGAAGGAGATGTCATAGTCAACATAAAAGTCAAAGTCAAGTTTCAGATCGGAGTAAGAATTGAAAATAGATAAACTTGGCTGTAGCGTGAAAACATGCTGGCTAAACCGGTGAAGTACCAAATTCTCACAGAGTACAGATGTAAAGTAACAGTTTTCACTGTCGCATTTTGTCCAGTGAGTGAGAATTCCGGTAGTCTCTCCCCCTTCATCAACCCACTTCCCCTCGATCAGACATCTTATTCCCATCCGAGAGGCCGGCAACACATACGGGGTTGTGAATGTCCATGGGAGGCGATGACTACCTACCATCTGGTAGCTCTCAAGCTAGTATCTCATTGGAAATACTGTATAAAAAAAAGCTGTATGTGAATTGTGAATTTGATCATAACTAAAAGTCATCGGTCCACATTTTGTATACCTTATGAATATATGCGATGGAATTTCTGTATGAAAATAATGTGATTAGTTGGATGAGATTCATTTAATGAAAAATATATCAAAATCACTATCAAATATACACCAATTGTAATAAAGAATCTTCACGAGCGCTTTCAAGCTGTTCAATCGTTAAAAGAATCTGTTGTAAGATGCTTTGGAAAAGCAAATATTTGGAGATCATTTTTAGAACAGAATAGTTCATTTTCTCATGATGAACAGTATATTTTTCTGTTACTTCACCTACGTACGATCCTATTACATACCACTCTTGTATAACTGAAACTATAGACTATTTCCTGTAAGCTTTATAGGTTTTAATTTTTGATATTTTAAATTTATTTCTTTTTAATCATATCGGACAATTTTTATACATTAAGTTTATAGATTTTTTTTATCAGTTCATTTCCATTCATTTGTGTCTGATCTCCAAGCCACCTGTTCACCACATCTTCATTCAAGTCGCGTAATTCTCACATCATCACATCCGTGTGTCTTTTGATAATGCTTCACATGTACTACATTATGCAAGTATCGGATATGTACTAAATTAATTCTTCTTTTGCACTCTTCTATCGTAATCATATTACATTATTCAGTATAAGCATAATCCAGAACATCATTATGAACAGCCAAACTCTCATAAGGAATGGCAATTATGCCGAGTCAAACACTTTAAGAATATATGGAGCTACTATGTTTTTACTGTGTGTAGTTATTAATTTGTAGTTCTTATCATTATTTATTCCATGCTCATCGATATGAAAATATCTTTAAAATTATTCCAGTGGGTGGAGAAGTTGCGTCAAGTTTCAGCACCGGCTCGTAAAAAGTACAGGCGGATGAGTGCCAATCTAACAGCAGAATTCTCGGCTAGCACTCTAAACCTGTCGAACAGGGTCCGCTACTACATTTGGGTAATATAAATTTGATTCTATCGAAACCTTTTCGAAATACACAAAGTTGATCATACATATAGTTATATTCCATATAAAGAAAAGGGCATACAGCACTATTTTAACCCAAAACCTTATAAATTTTATTTATTGAAGATGGCTAAGATATGGTACTAGCCTTTAGGATACTGTGGATAAATTAAGGCAATGTTTAAAAATACATTGATATATTCAAAATTCTGTGAGATTGGATTACCATTATTATTTTATATTCACCATATCTACAAAAAAAGTACTGCAATTTAATATTACCTGAATTTGAGTGAATTAATAATTAAGTTAATAAATAATATTAAATTGGGGTCAACTTTAAAAATTACATACAAGTTTAACATATGCCATATAAAGTTATGTATATATTATATTACTTATTGCCTTAACTTTTTGTTTATTTATATTTAGTTCAAAATTTAATAAATACGTAAGATGAGAAAAAAAATTCTTTTGTTTACTTTTAAAACATGTTCTATTACAGGTATCTTTCATCGAGATTTATAATGAAGTTATATACGATCTGCTAGTGCCACCGGAATCCAGAACGAAGCTTTATATAATGTCGGATTCCAATGGACAAGAATATGTGAAGGTCTGTTGAGTGCATGTCATTGTGTTGATAATTTTTCATGAGTTCATTGTTTTTTTTTTTACACTCATTAATATAATACCAGTTCTTGATTGAAAGATGTCTATTAATAACTGGTCTATAGGTCGAAAAATAATCAAATAATCAAAAAATAATAAATAAAAGTGAATACAATCTTATTATTAGAATTGTGGTTAATAAGTGTGATTTTTCAATTAATAAAACAGACAGTATTTAGAGTTTGAAGTAATAAAATGGAAGTACAGGTGAAATATGATAGCATTTAGATAATTAGTCTTAATCCATTTTCATATGATTATGAAAATGGATTAAGGCTAAACTTTTTTCGACCATAAATAAAAATTTTATAAGGAAATTTTGTTATATTTTATAAAATAAATATTTACTTAATAATTATACTTGATAATATTAATAATTATGGAATAATTAAATTTTGAGCTCAAATAACTCTTAAGCTAATAGATTTAGTGAAAAATCATAAGAAATCTTTTTTTGTAGAGCGTTTAATTCACAATAAACATGACACAATGAATTACTTTTGATTTACTTATCGTAGAGTTATGGAATTGTAAAGAACAAATTAAATTTTTCACATGTTACTTCTATGAGAAACTTAGGTTGGAATGCGGACTATCTAAAGTTAGTATTAAGACCTAAAATTAGTTTTTATTTATTTGGAAGCATTTGAGCCTCGGGGCGCAAAGAAATTCGGATACATTCGTATTAAGGACCATCCTAATATCTATAAAGAAATATCACAATTATAAAAAATGTCAAAATGTATTAAAAATAACCTGGTCATGAAACGCCTTTGTTATAGAATAATTTATGTTCTAAATTGTCTATGCCAATTAGTTATATAGTGTGAAGACCAACATTTTATCATTTTTCAGTTTTGTTATCATTTAGCAGTGATTATTTAGTGAAGAGCTACAATATCATGCTTACGGGTATCTTTATGTTCAACATTTTGAATGTTTAGTATTGGATTTCGATTTACAGTAAAAACTCGATTAACCGAAATAATTGTTGTCGTTAGGCATCCGGATAACCGAATGTACGAAGAAAAGCGGGTTTTTTGCATATGTATGTACATAGTACATATGCAAAAAACCCGGTTTCTCCTTTTTTTAACGAATCAATAATATTTATTTTGTCTTTAAGCGATAACACCACACTTTTACGCTTTGACATTTTAAAATTTGTATACGTGGGATGCACATCAGAACAAAGTATCAGTCGCCAACTAACTAAAACAATACGACACGCGCGGAGCGGCGATCGAGCGGGGCGCGGGCGGGGGGTAATGCAAGTTCCGACACGTTCATGTTGGAATAAATTGGTCGCGGCTGGCAGCCCGGATAATCGCAAATCCGTATAACTGAGGGCCGGATAATCGAGTTCCTACTGTATATTGTCAATTACTATAGACCCATCTCTTTTCCCTTATAAAGGGCGCGAAGCAAGCGTTTGTGCGTTCAGGAGAAGAAGCCCATGACGTGTTGGTGGCCGGCAGGCACAACCTGCGCGTGGCCTCAACCGGCGTCAACGCCCAATCCTCGCGGTCCCACTGCATTTTCACCATAACTATGATCACCGAAACTGTTGGTTCGTAATCATCATTTTAATTTATTTCTCAATTTCCATGACTGTTGTATGTAGTCATTACTAAATAGAAAATTAATTACGTTTTTCTAGAGTTTATTTTATTCATAAGTTCATTTTTTTTTGCATTTTTGTATGGACAGGCATTTTCTAAACAATTAATTACTGAGCTGTCGGCACAAATACAATGTTATATCCAATGCTGTGGGTACTAGTTTGATGATATCAGATGCTATGGGTAATCAGTGCAACAATATTAAATGCCTTGGTTACCAATGCAATGGTATTAGGTGTAATGAGTACTAATGCAACAATGTCAGGTGCTATGGGTACTAGGTAAAGACATAGGTGCTATAGCGTGATCACATTAAATGCCAGGGTTACTAGTGCAGTAATATCAGGTGCTATGGGTAATAGTGTGATCACATCAAATGCCAGGGTTACTAGTGCAATGATATCAGATGCTATGGGTAATCAGTGCAACAATATTAAATGCCTTGGTTACCAATGCAATGGTATTAGGTGTAATGAATACTAATGCAACAATGTCAGGTGCTATGGGTACTAGGTAAGACATAGGTGCTATAGCGTGATCACATCAAATGCCATGGTTACTAGTGCAGTAATATCAGGTGCTATGGGTAATAGTGTGATCACATCAAATGCCAGGGTTACTAGTGCAATGATATCAGATGCTATGGGTAATCAGTGCAACAATATTTAATGCCTTGGTTACCAATGCAATGGTATTAGGTGTAATGAGTACTAATGCAACAATGTCAGGTGCTATGGGTACTAGGTAAAGTCATAGGTGCTATAGCGTGATCACATCAAATGCCAGGGTTACTAGCGCAGTAATATCAGGTGCTATGGGTAATAGCGTGATCACATCAAATGCCAGGGTTACTAGTGCAATGATATCAGATGCTATGGGTAATCAGTGTAACAATATTAAATGCCTTGGTTACCAATGCAATGGTATTAGGTGTAATGAGTACTAATGCAACAATGTCAAGTGCTATGGGTACTAGGTAAAGACATAGGTTCTATAGCGTGATCACATCAAATGCCATGGTTACTAGTGCAGTAATATCAGGTGCTATGGGTAATAGTGTGATCACATCAAATGCCAGGGTTACTAGTGCAATGATATCAGATGCTATGGGTAATCAGTGCAACAATATTAAATGCCTTGGTTACCAATGCAATGGTATTAGGTGTAATGAATACTAATGCAACAATGTCAGGTGCTATGGGTACTAGGTAAAGACATAGGTGCTATAGCGTGATCACATCAAATGCCATGGTTACTAGTGCAGTAATATCAGGTGCTATGGGTAATAGTGTGATCACATCAAATGCCAGGGTTACTAGTGCAATGATATCAGATGCTATGGGTAATCAGTGCAACAATATTAAATGCCTTGGTTACCAATGCAATGGTATTAGGTGTAATGAATACTAATGCAACAATGTCAGGTGCTATGGGTACTAGGTAAAGACATAGGTGCTATAGCGTGATCACATCAAATGCCATGGTTACTAGTGCAGTAATATCAGGTGCTATGGGTAATAGTGTGATCACATCAAATGCCAGGGTTACTAGTGCAATGATATCAGGTGTTATGGGTACTAGGTAAAGATATATCTACTACTATAAGTAATAGACTAATGATGTATCAGACGATTTATAGCCTCGGCTAATGAAACACATGCACTGCATCTTGAATATTAATCAAATCCAGAACTTATGTTAATAGTAAGAATATGCTACTAACATAACAAGCTAGAAGGAGATTTTAGTTTTTAATATCTACCCATGATTATCTATCGTACTTGCATATCTATCATAAAACTAGAATGTGTGATACATAGGCTCTTACTAATAACATGGATTTTTTTAAATGTTTCATGTTTCTCGTAAAATTGTTGCAATTCACACAGGATATTGTTTTCTGTCTTTTCGATAGAAGTTTTACTATCGATAAGTTTATTTTTGAATTAAAAAACTTGTGCAATTCAGATCGATACATCGATAAAATACAATGAGCTACATTAGATTATCTGTAGTTTACAAATTTAAAAGCTACAATGTTTTTATACTTAACAAAATATTCATTATTCTCATTTATTTCACCTCTAATACATAGACACATATGTAATAAAATTTTGAATTTGTATTTCTGGTTGTTTAGTATGTAAAAAAAAATTATGAATCTTTCAATCAGAGGTCGACATTGGTGTATCAAATTAAAAAAAAAATGTCTTTAAAATACTTTTATAGTGTTAATAATGAAGGCAGTTTTTTTTTCCCACACAACACGTATAATTGTGCTGAATTTAAAATAGACTATAATAGTTGTAACTCAGAAGAATAGCTGTGGAATATTAACAGAGATTTCTCCCGATCTGATATAAAAGGATTGTGAGAAGGCATCAACAGTTCGTCGATTAAAAACGTCATGACATATAGATAGAGGGTCGGACAAATATCTAAGGCTCGTCACAGCAGAAGCTATAATTTATATTAATGCAAATTGTGGCTAGGCATATTATGATATATTATTAACACGCTTTTATAAGTTTGAGTTGTATCTAACTATGTATGTATGTATGTGTTGCTCTTTATACAAAAAATAGGGCACAAAGCGCCCCACGCTTTTTCCACAATAATACTAGTATTTTTCGTCATTGTTC
The DNA here is from genome assembly GCA_005406025.1 of Eumeta japonica. Taxonomy (NCBI): domain Eukaryota; kingdom Metazoa; phylum Arthropoda; class Insecta; order Lepidoptera; family Psychidae; genus Eumeta; species Eumeta japonica. Next base: position 46,993 of record BGZK01000362.1, read on the forward strand.
ATTATTTATTTTGAGTTCATATTAAGGATTGTTTTTCACTTTTTAGTTTAATGTGCTTTAAAAGCGTGTTTTTTAGGGTTTTTAAACTATATTTATATATAGTAATCTTTGAGTGAGCACACACGCAATGTGTTGTGTAATATATTCTTCTTTTGATGTATAATTCATATTTGTATGACATCGCCAACGTGTATAGTGAAATATATAACCATAATTCATATTAATATGTATTATAGATGCGTTTGTGATGCACTTTAGTCTCAATGTAAATTTTCGTTTTACTTTTCTACATGTGTCAAAGCCTAAACCTAAAAAACAGCTTCTCCCTTAGAAGGGGTCCAGATTTCGAGGATGCGTCTCTGCGACTTGGCGGGTTCTGAGCGGGCAAATCGCACTCACAACAAAGGCGCGAGGATGGCCGAATCTGGAGCCATAAACTCCTCGCTGCACGTGCTGGAACGATGTCTGAGGACACTGAGAAAGAACCAAAAACAACGTCAGCCGGAAAACGGCTTCGTGCCTTATAGGTAATAGCATTGCTTTTTTTTTTGGTAAAAGTAATAAAGTTAATTTGTAATAGTAATAAAGTATTTGGGGAGCACAATGAGATATTATTATCAACATCGTTATTAGCTCGTTTTCCCAGAAGGATTTTCATAGTGGTAGATCGATGCCATTGTCAACTTGGGTACAGCACAAAACTGGACTGGGTCGGCCAGTGAAATACCACAACCTTACAGTTTCGTCTCGTGAATGAGAGTTCCGGTGGCTCGCAAGTTAGTATACCCCTCGAGAATGCTATTAAAAAAAAAGTAGACAGACCCCACAGATATCCACATGGCACGATATCTGCACATATCTCGCTTCACTCACAAGTCGTACATCGTTACAGGCAACTCTATCCGTTATACATATTTAAAATTTTCTTTATCTGTTATATGGATGGAAGAACATTAATTAGACTAAATCAAATAGTGTATTATTTTTTCTTTCTTCTTAAAATAATGGTCAGTAATAAACTATAACAATATATAATACCAGTTGGCTATAATTTTTGTATTCTTAATCAATTTTACTTTCTATGCTAATATAAATAATAAGAGAAAGTAAAAAAATTATCTTTCACGCTGCAAAGGCGGGCAGTTCGGGCTATTTACAGGCTGGGAATTTAGAGTATCTCTTAGAACTAATAGAAATTGGGATCTTAACTCCGGCATCTCAATTTATATACAAAAATTTAATACATGTAAAAAAATATATAGAACTTTTTAAGGAAAGTAGTGATAGACATAAATTAAATACAAGAAATAAAAAGAAACCGTGTTTGCATATGTATGAAATCACGAATTTGCACACGGGGGCTCTGTGTGCGCGTGTTAAATAAGGTCCCTGAAAGTATGCATAGTCTTCCCTTAAACAAATTTAAAATCATTACTAAGCAATTGCTTGTTAAAAAAAGGGTAATACACAATTTGTGAATATTTTGAGGACAAATATTCATGCACATAACCAGCTCAACTTCTAGCGGGTTTGTTTCTTTATGTCATAAATTTATATATGTTTGATTGTATAATATAATGTATTTAAAGTTGTAAAGAGCTACTCTTAGGTTTCTTGCCAGTTCATCTTGAGAGAAAACTGCTTTCCGAACGAGTTGTAAAGTGGTAAAGCTAAGAAGTAAAATGGTAATTCTTGGTGTATTGTGACATGTTTCAAGTGTCGTTCATGACCTGTGAGATAAAGATATATTTGAATTCGAATTTGTCTTATTAACTTTAGATCATGAAAGTCATCATGTACACCAAGATCCGTTATACTGTTGCAGGCAATCCAAGTTGACCCGTCTTCTGTGCTCCGGCTTGTCCGGGCTCATGCGGCGAAGCCTTCGGGTTGGTGGTAACTCTGAGTCAGGAGTTGGATTGTGTGCAGGAGTCCAAGCGCGTGCTTCAGGTCACCGCAGTCGCCAAGGACATACGTGGGTATTTCGGACGTGAAGTATCCTAAGAATAATGAGATTTAATCAATCTTCATATCTGTTCTACACAATAGGAATGAACAATATAAGAAATGTTTAAATAAAATACTGAATGTCACAGCATAGCATACATTCTGCTGTACATTGTGTCATATATACACAAGATCAAAGAATTTATGTATGGGTTGGGCTATTCTTTGCAGAACCATTTTAAGAGTTTCGTAATAAAAGATATGATGTTATTCAGTTTTTCCTTTTTTTGGTGGTCTCTTATGATGGAGTCTTCTCATTTTCACACTTATGAAAATAAAATTCAGTAATGAGCTAAACAGAAATGTAAAACTCGCTGAAAAAGACATCATTGTAAATTGATGTGAAGGAAAACTTCGATTATTGACTCTCCAGCAAAATTAAATCTTCGAATTCATTATCATGCATGTGCCGCTTCTTTAATTTAAAACAAATTAGAATAAAATTAGCTTTCGATGTTTGTTTCCAATCATTTAGCGCATGCTCTGATGCATTTCTCAGAGAAAAACGGGCCTTATTGAAAATAATATTGTCTTGTTTTTTCAAATATTAAATTTTTGGTTTTACAATATTTAAATTGCATCCAGCAAACAAATTAACATGGGTTTATTTGTCTGTTTCTAAAATAATTGAACTAAAAAACTCACTAACAACTGTAAAATACACATTGGTCGCGTATAAGACGTATAACGAACTTATTTTTAACATAAAACAACCTCTGCCAACCAACGTAGATAGCTAACATCCGACGTCATAGATAGCCAACTGGTATTTACCTGTATGGAGTCGATAATCTGTGTCGTCCACATCATGGTCAAGGTTCATATCTAAGATAGATTTAGAGTAGTATTTGCATCTGTAAACATCTCCTAAATTTAAAAATCTAGACTTCTACTATTCAACCTAAATTGCGACTTTTGTTTTAAGAGTGAAATATTGTTAGTCAGTAATTTAGATATTGCTTATATGCGGCATGCCCTTTTCAGAGATCAACAACACAGTCATCGAGTCGACCCTGGAGAGCACCGGTTCCCACCTTCAGGATACCATCGGTCTGGACGAAGTCGAGAAATTGCGTTCTGATAATGAGCGACTCTATTTCGAACTGGCACAGTTGAGTGTATTTGCATGTTACCTGTTTTATAAACCTCTTGTTTGGATACTGTTTTGAATTTAACAAATAAGATGTTTTTATGGATGGGTATTTCATACTTATTATGTGTGCAAAATGATAACAATAGTTGTCAAGTGCTTGCGATTGTCTGCTGTGGGTTATTTACTCGTTTTGAGGGGATGCTCTAATCGCCACGCTGAGCGGACTAATAAATAGTAGGTGTAAAAAATGCATTATTAACATTTCTTGGAAATATTCATGTGTAAGTAGAAGTATTTAATCTTTTTTTATTAGATTGATTATATATGACTTATGTTTTTTTTTTGTTTCTTTTCATTGTATAAAATAATATGTTTTCATCAAAAATTTGGTACCAATATTATTGGGTTATCAGAAATGAAAAAAATCTTACTATGTTAGAATTTATTCTTAATCGCGTAGTAAAGTATAAAAAAAAACAAAATTATTCCTCTTATATATTAGACCAATTTAAGAACTTGTTTTGTAAATATGTTTTAGACCCTTTTGACCAAACAGAACAAATCAAGTTTTTTTTTTGTATCTTAAAACAATTACTATCGTAAGTTTTGGTCTTCCATTTTCCAAGTTTACATCACATTTGTATGATTTAATTTTGAAAATCAATCAAATGTTAAAATTATCTTTAGTGTTTTAACGATTCGCCTTAATGGCCGTCCGTAATAAACTCGTCACACATAATTTGTCCCCGGTATTGCTATCATACTGCATCACATTTATTTTATTCTCCCTAGCTAATGCTAAGTCACAAAACTTATCCCCTTCATTTTGTCACTCGCGAAAATTTAAAATACATCACCTTTCTGATCTTGAAACGGATGATACATGTTGCTAAGTGACAAAATGTCATCGATTAATGTGACGAACTTACAAAACAATATAGTCCTTTTAATGACTCTATCACTATATCAAAAGTAAAAGTTTTGGAGTATAAAAAAATTATAATTAAATAAAGTATTGTATTGTCTATATGATAAATCTGTTTTTTTTTTTAATTTGGAATATTATGCAAAATTGCATATTTATGATGAAATGATTTTATTTTTCACTTTCCTATAATTACTATGACTGACAATTATGATGTTTCTCTACAGATATTTTTGGCCTCTATGTGGGTCCAATATATTTTACATTTTTTTTTTCTATATAACAACACTCAAATCACGTATTTTTATAATTATTCTACATAAATTAAAAATATCGAATTGTGAGGGTGACGAAAATTTTTGAAAGTTGTAAATTTTTTGTACAATTTAAAATTGTTAGGAGAGAGAGTGAATCTAAGGAACTGCGAGCCCTCCTAGAAAGGAGAAGGCTGGAGTCGGCGGAGCTGATGCAGCGCTTAGTCAAGGAGGCCAAGGACATGACACACGAATACCACGTCGCTGTCGCCGACAGCCTCAAGCAGCGTCACGCTGAGGAGATGGACAGCATTAAGCAAAAAACCGCCGCCAAGGTGAGGGTCGTTCGATGTATTTGTTTACAAATTAATATTGCTCGTCATATGGCTTTCAATTGAAAATTTTTCAAATAAAGTGTTATTTAATATCCTTTTAATTACAATAGTTGGATATGTTCAATTAATATTTAGTGTCATCATTAAAATTTTACTCAACATATTATTTAACATACGAGTTTATATGTTTACTACAATATTTTTTAATGTAACATTTATTAGATATTTTTTGAAAGCGTAAAAATAAAACACATTTTTTTCTACACTTCTCAATGAAGTAAAGGTTATGTTGTGTTACCTGTCCGCAGGTCAAGCAGCTCGCGTCTGAGAACGCGCAACCACTCACCGAGAACGCACGATTGCGGGTATTTTTCATAAATATTTATGTTTATCTACAGTAGAAACTCGATTATCCGGCCCTCAGTTATAGGGATTCACGATCATCCAGACTATCAACCGCGACCAATATATTAAATACCTACAAGTCAAATTTATACAAGCATGAACGTGTCAAAACTGGCATTACCCCCGCCCGCGCCCCTCCGGATCGCTGCGCACGCGCTTCGTTATTTTCGTTATTAACTTCGTTTTAGTTAGTTAGCAATTGTTACTCCGCTCTGACGTGCGTGTCACATCTACATATTTAAAAATGTCAAAGCTTAAGAGAGTGGAGTTATCGCTTAAAGATAAAATAAATATTATTTATTCATTAAAAAAAGGAGACACCAGTCGTAAATTAGCAGATAAGTATGGTGTAGGTACATCCGCGATAAGTGATATTAAGAAAAATACCGATTCCATTTTGTTGTACGCCTGCAAATTAGATAGCGAAGTCGGGAGTAAACATCGGAAAATAATGAAGAAACCAAAACATGAACTCCTAGAAGACGCTTTTATATTGTTGGTTTTTACAGAAATGATCAACTGGGCAACCGATATCTGGTCCTTTACTCTGTGAAAAAAGCATTACCGTTAAATAAAAAAATAGGTGGCATTGAATGGTTTGTGGCAAGTAATGGCTGGTTGTACAGATCTATATCTAGTCATGGAATTCGTGAATAAGAAATACAAGGTGAAAAAAATGTCGGCCAAATATAGATGCAGCGAACTCTTAAAGATGATTTTAAGAAGAAATTGAATGAAAATATCTATGACTTGGATTTTGTTTATAATGCTGATGAAACGGGATTGAACTGGAAGTCATTACTTCAAAATCTTTAGCTTCTAGGTGAGAGACTTCAGCTCCGGGATATAAAACTAGCAAAGAGCGAGTAACAATATTAGTTTGCACTAACGCTACCGAGACCCATAAAATACCTTTGCTCCTCATCGGAAAATCAACATATTCACAAAACCCGCTTTTCTTCATACATTTGATTATCCAGATTTTCTATTATCCGAATGCTTAACGACAACAATTAGTCCGGTTAATCGAGTTTCTATTGTATTTAATAATGAAGTGTATTTCTATGTTTATTACAAATTATCAAATTATCTTTGCAATTAATATCCTGTCTTGCTGTATTTTGCAAAATGATTTCTTTTGTATATTTCAAATAGATTTGAGCATAAATTGAGAAATAAAAAAAAACAAACTGGACAATGTTCTCATATCTAATGTCACATTGAACCTCGATATTTTTAGGAACAATTGGCTGTAGAAAAAGAAGCCAGGATGATAGACTTTGAAGAATTGCAATACCTGAGAAGCCTCATCGAAGAAGCAGATCAAGGTGATCTTGAAAATATTTCAAATATTTACACATGTGCACGACATTTATTATGAGTTAAAAATACACTTAACAGGGCAGTCACCTAAAATCACCTAATTTTGTAGAACTAATTCTTATAAATTCAAACCTGTCAATAATTTTTGGTGATCAGGTAATATTACATAATACCTGAACTTGACAAAGTATGCCATAGCTTATCTTCCAGTAACCTACACCAGTATATACAAGGAAACACTTTTTCCTGAAACTGACCTTGTCTATGAACACAAACCAAAGCATTTGTTGCTTCTTACTGTAGAAAAATTTGTATTTATTCCCCATAATTTTCCTTTAGTGCAATATGAGTAATGATTCTCTTTGCTGTGAAAAAATGTGGTGATATTTGTTATATAGCTTAAATAAAGAATCTGTTTTTTTTTAAATTCGGTATTTAGCCAGATACTCGGTATCTGGCTGGATACTCGCTTATTATCTAGTATCTAATCGGATTCAAATTTAGGTCAGATAGGTTGAATACCAAATAGTTGCTGGATATCCAGTTCACTGTATTTCTGTACCTACTTTATTTCTCGTTACTGATAAATTATATAATGCTTTTCGAATGGTAAATATTAAAATGGGTTTATTTTTTACAACTTTTATAAAAATAATTTTGTTATGTGGATATTTTATTCTACTTTTCCTGTGATCACCATGTGCTAGCCCCTCACCATATATATTCAATGTATTACACTGGTTTAATTAAATTTGGTTTTCTTCATCTAATCTTTTAGATGGCAGCTTTAAACTTTGTTTTTTTTATAGAAAAACAATCGAGCAGAACAACACCCAAGCCTAAAGATTACGAGCTGATGCTGTCAGAGAGCGAAAAAGACGATAGCAACAATTGCTCAGAAGACGACGAACCACTTCAAAACACCACATCTCAATGCTTAGCAGAAGAAAAAATACATCGATTCACGGGCGACGACATAGGCGATGCCGATTCTCGTATGAGCAGCGATAGCGTTGCATCTGTGAGCGGAAATGAAGACATAATAGATCTCGATTCAGATGGCGACATCACTCACAGCAATGCAGTAAATCGTTCCGGTGTAGCCGGTGAAACTGACCACATTGACGACCTCAATACTGAAGATGTGACTAATGTTTCTTGCATTGAAGATGTAAAAGTAAGCCCTAATAAAGACGATGAAAGTGTCTCGAATGCTGATCGCAATGAGAATTCTTCACTACCAGAAGCTACAAATGCTAGACGTTCATCAAAACAGACCTGTTCTGGAAAAGAAACAGTTGAAAAGAACTCTGTCTTACCCTCCGAAAGTGTAACTATGATTCTCAATCGTGACATCATAAACAGACCGCCTGAACGTTTGCAGACAGAATTCGAAAATTCTACGGTTATAAAGACTGCAGATCTTTTGGATAATAAAAATGCATGTTTAGTAACATCGGATCAGTGGAAACAATGTTTCAAAACATCTAATATGGAAAATGAGAGGGAAAATAAAAGCGATGACTGCGGTTTTGAGACTACAGTGGATGTACAATGTGAAAATGCAAACAATATTGCTATAAACGATGATGGCAATGAAACATTGGACCATTTTAGACAAAAAGGAATTACAAATAATGACATTCATAAATCTTTGATTCAAACCAGAAAAGAATCCCTTGATGATATTGAAAGGGAATCAGACAATTCAAAAGGAAAAGATGAAATGATAAAAGATTACAATGATGGTTGTAATCTTCGACATGCGGAAAATGGAAAAGTTGAAAATCTGGATACCCTCGCCTTCATTACTTACAACATAGAATTGTTAACAACAGAATCGATTAGTATAACAAATGTTAATGCTGATACCATCTTCGAAAATAGACATACAACATCACCAGAAACGACAAAAAATGTGGAAACCTTTGATGTGGGTAAATCGGATGACAGTTGCAACATTCGTTGCACCATTCTCAACTCTTCTCTTGCTCAGTTTGAACGTTTCGAAAGTGTTGTAAACGAAGGAAAGAACCGGGAGGATGTAGATAATTTCGTTATGGATTTTAAAGAATCCCATACGAGCAAAGAGAAAAAGACATACTTTGACAATTTAGACAGCGATAACAATCCCCAATTTAAAATGGTACCAGAAGCAGATTTTGCTGAAAAAATCTTTGTGCAAAGTAGTACCACAGAAGAAACTAATGTGCATAACAGTAGTAACAGTGCAGAAATTAAGATATTTAGAAATAATATTTCAGAATCTAAAAATCACTTTTTCCTCAAACCGAAATCCATCTCATGTTTGAATAAACATGACTCTGTTGATATCTTCGAGGAAGTCGGCTCTCCACTTGTAAAGTGTGAAATTGTTACAAGGGAAGTTGAAGGTAAGAAAGAAAAGGGTAAAGCGGAAGAGAAAACAAAACCTAAGTTTGATACTTTAGAAGATCAACCAGAAATAACTACAGCTGGACCATTACTAAAGAATAATATTGATACTGAAGAAGTGTCAATCTCTTTCACCAAAAGAAATACAGCAGGCAATAATACGACAGAAGAATTTGAAAATCTGTATAGAGATGTATCAAACTCGAATATTTCAGAATTCAACGCGCTGATGACCCATGAAAACATCGACATTGAAGATAAAGATGATAAAGTGAACACAAATAATGAGGTTATGACTACAGTGAATGCCGGCAAGGACAATGATGTGGGTGATGTGAAGAGCAATGGTTTAGAAACTACACTCGATTTAGGAGAAGCCAAAGCAGAGGAAGACACGAAACTCGTGACATACAACTTGAGGGAGAAAAGCCGGCAGAATACACATAACGCTCCAAAATATAATCTCAGGTTGCGCAGGCAGAAGAATCTAAAATTTGAAGTGGAACCGGAGGACCCTAACAAACTGCAAGACATCGCCAATCTTCAAAGACAGTTCAGTGATGTGACTCTAGATATACCAGCTGAAGTTAAACCAGCGCAAGACATAACTTTCCTCGATGAGGAGTTGCGAGAAAAAGAAAATTATCCTCTAGAAACTCAGAGTTGTCCTCAGAAAAGCATAACAAGGAGTCGTAGGAAGTTGTACACACCCCGCGAGCCGCTAGAGGACTCTTTCGCTGCCGGCGAGAGCGACGAGCGCGTCAAGATACTCAGGCCTTCTTACCACAAGGGAAGAGCTCGACGCAGGCTGTGATCTTCGGAGAGCCACGATCTATATTTTTCTTCTTATAAATATCAGTTACTATACTCGTCGAATCTGTAGCAGTCATCAACTACACCGTTTTGTTTACCCCACCGGGTCTGTCCCTGCTATCTCTAATAAACACTTAAAACTGTACAAACAGATTTTAATTATACTGCTCTGCCGTCGATACGGCATATACAGTGGGAGTAAAAAAGGTGATATATATTTTGTATGGTTCTATCTCTGTCGCATTACAAATATGATCACCAATGATTACGAAGAGAGATATGGAATGGCACAGTCTATAAGGAATGGCACAGGATAGTCTTTTTCTCGATGTTTATTATTATTGCTGGGTGCTAAATCGAAAATAGAAAATTAAATATTGCCATTAATTTGTATTCTATTTAAATATATATTTTGTTATATGTATAGAATGGATGTTAATACCATCGTATAGGAGAATTTATGTTTTGCAGATCACATACATTTCGGTTAATCTAAACTTCAACATGGTATAATCTAACAATCACAATTTTGTTTCCGAGTATTGCACTGCTCAACTATTTAATTCTTTTTTCAATAATTTCTTGATGTATGTAGGTAGCTATGTCTTATTTACAGTTCCTGATTAAGATATACAAATTGCAATGTTTGTGTAAATTGTCTATGATGACCCGAACAAAACCTTGACACAGAGTATTCAAATATAATTATACATGTAATACAATAATAAAACATTTAAATATTAACTTAGTGGAAAAGTTCCTATGTCCATTACTTTATATAATTCAATTATTATAATGTTTATTACATCAATTGGCCGGGTGCAAAAAATTGACTGTTTTTGTTATTATAGAAACAAATAAAGGTATATATACATAAATATATATTTAGTTTCATTGACTTTTAAAATATAAACCTAATAAATAAATTGCGGCTCTCAATCAGTGATATATTTTTCAGCGACTAGCTGTTATCTATATTCTGATAAAATTCAAGCAAAACCGGAAGAGAAACTAGCTTTTCAATATGGTATTTAACAATATAATGTGTATTGTATTTTCTAGATGTGTCTTATGAGTGATTGAGCACCTTACATCATTGGTAAATGTGTAAACGAGAATTTCCCGATTAAATAATTTTCGATCATATTTTGTCCTTTAATACTCCAAAATTTGTAACTGTGATTCAGCCCTGCTGCGGTTGCTGTTAAACCGATCATTACAATTGGGATAATATTTTTGTATGAACTTGTACAACAATAAACATTCTTTTTTGTTATCATTATTTTATTAATAATTAATACAATTCTTGTCTAGTTTAATATCAGTATAAAATATATACATTTATTGGAAATATCAACTAAACGAAACACAAAAACTTCCAAGCAGAACAGAAATTCATACTATTGAACAATACAAAAATCTTAAACAAAAACATTAAACCTGAAGTGCTCTTTACTTCTAGAATTGCAGTAACTAATTAATAGAAATCTACAAATGACAGTTTGCCCCATCAAAATGATTTATACAATCTATGTATTTTGTTTGCAGTATTTTTAAAACATACATCCATCGGTTACAGACTTTTATTATTCACACGATTGATAAAATTAGTTTTATTTACAATTTCTTATGACAACAGTAACAAACTGTCTCAATCATATGTAAGAAATTAACATCACAAATTGTTTAAACATCTAATAAGTGTACAATACTATAATGGGCACTTGTGATTGTTTTCACGCTCCATACACACAACATTAACATTAATAAAAAGTAAGGTTGATGGGAGTAATTTTCAAATTATAATCTTATCAATCTAAATCTGTATAGTATGTATACAATTGTTTTTTGAACCGGTAAAGGACAAAGAAATAGGTATACCTAATAATGAACCAATTTCCAACTTTCGCTTATGGAACCCTATAAATGAACGTAGGATAATAACTTGTGCTCTTATTATTACAATCTAACTACTTTTTTGGTATTCACCGGGGTGCTGTCACATCAAGCCTTTTGCGTAAAAAATAATTAACCAATTTCTGTTACGCTGTCATTAATAGTACAAGTTGAAGTTTACAAAATACAATGTTGCATAGCAATAAAGCACAATTCCAAAATTATTTTACATTCCATTTTACACTTTCCGAGACAGTCATTTACTTATCCATTTAAATACAGACATTTAACTTAAATAAAAAAAATATATATATTTTTTTGTGTTCAAATGCTTTTATGTAAAAGATTTTTAAGAAGGAATTTAATTTTATACCTCTCGATGCATCTAGTAACACGACATTAAACATACAGTATCGTAGAAAACAAAGAATATTAAGATCTTAATGAAGTGTTAAGTTCAAAATAACCAGAAAATACAGCATTGACATCAAAAAAGAACACATTTTGGTGGGATCTTTCCATACCTATGTCCAAATCATTTCTGTTGCTATCGTAACAATCTAGGGATTTTTACACTAATATTTTTTCATCCTCACAATATTCTAATCCTACAATCAGAGTTTGAATTTTAACAGTTATTATCAGATTTATAAGACAGCAAAAAATCTTATCAACATCATATAACGGTGTGAACAAAAGTTTTAAACTATAACACTGTTTCTTATGTGTAAAAATGGAATTAAAGAAATAACTAAAAATTGTGAACCAAATCTAAACAATCACCGATGATGCTGGCTTCAATTCACATTACCCATGTTAACTGTACGGCGATAATATTAGATATGAAACATATTCATTATAATTAACATAACATCGAATATTCCAGGTAAAAATATATTTTACACAAATACCAATAACAATTCTGACAATTCATATGTACACGATTTTCCTAATATTTCATAACAATGATCGAAATTTTGTTTAATTTATACTTCAATGGGACTAGACCCTTCTGTTGCATTAATTGCTCCCCTTTTGTTAAATAGATTACTAATAAAAAATGAAAAACTCTCAGCAATGCAATGAAAATTTAAGTGGAAAAGCTTTGTGTGTGACTATATTTATCACATACCGCTACCGCTGTACTTTCGAAGTACAGCGGTATCGAAAGTGTAACAGGTGTTACGGTTTGGATTTGTGTGAAGCCGGGGTAAATGATAGTTTTAAAATAGAATATGTACATGTAGCTTTATGTGAATGAAAGAATTTTTGGAATTGGTATTATAGTTTGATTCAATAGTATAATTACGCAAACAAAGTTAGGAACAAATAATTATAGTAGGAATAATAAAAACAAGCCGGTATTTGAATGTAGCGTTATGTAAAAACATTTCTTTTATAATTCACAACTGACAATCCACTTTTGTCTATGGACAAAGTGTAAAACCATTAAAATTGAGTCTAATTTTAGTTTAACTATGGCCGTTGATAACTGGGCAATAATAATCAATTTTGTCCAATTATCACTTTGCTTTTTTTAAATACTAATTTTTTCGATTGCAGTATATGATACTGCTAATTTCATTGATGCCTTTTATTCGATTACAAGGAACGTTGTTCGGGCCTTTTAATAAGAAATTGTTTTCTAATAAAACAATATAAATAAATAATGCAAATTCTAATGAAATGGAAAAAAAAATTAAATATGTATATACATTACTAACAAATTCTATGCAGTAATAATAATTATATTTGATTTCTCCAATCAGTTAAAGCAGATTGTGTCAATAGTAAAATATAATTTGATTTAAATCTATGTAATTTATACATAAATTTATGATTCACTTAAAGATGCATAATTTTGATTACGGTAACAATTCATTTAACCAAGTGGTTAAACGAGGACATTCAAGTGAGTGTCCTCATTCCAACAATAGAAAGAATGTGCACCGTGCAATGAACTCGGAACACTAAACCTTTTAAATATGCATTACTGAATTCTTAAGTGATGATTTTATTTTTTAACAAAAATGCATCAAGTGCGAATCGACTCATTATGATTCATACACCAAGAGTTCCACATCATCACACAATATATCTATGTTAAGTTTTTGGTGATCAATTTTTTTTTTTCATTCTATTCGGCATCTTTAGTGCGACACTCGCTTACATTTAACCTGTTTTCATTACTTACTATTTTAGAATTTTTCCTACAACTATACAAACTTTGAAGCTTGTATATTGCTTTTGTGATAGAATAAAAATAAAAAAAAAAGTTAAAAAACAAATTTCTAGTCCATACTAGAGGTCCCCATGGAACCCATTAATTTTTTTTATTGTTTCTTAGGATATCGGCTGTGATAATGCATATTTTGTGAAAATTTCAATGGGTCGTCTATTAAGAGTTCATAAAGTACTTGCCTATTAAAGTTAGGACAGACGGATGGAGTCCGTTGGTGCCCTTTGAGTAAGGAATCGATAAAACAAAAATATATGCCATACATCTGTTCATTATTTGTGCTTTTAAAATGCTTTTTCACTCCAGTTGCTATTTCATTTCAGACATGTGTAAAAGTAGCTTTTTGCAATCGATTGCAAATTTACAATTTATTGGTTATTTAAATAAATAAATCAAAGTATTATTAAATACTAAATTAAAGTATTTTGGTATCCATTAATGACAATCACAAATGTTTTTAAACAATGAAATGAGAATAAAATTCAACTAATAGTGGGGCTTCAACATCAGTTCTGTCTATTGTGTAATTTTTGGAAACTCGCTTCTTTTCTTGGGACTATCAGTTTCGTTTGAGAGATTTTGTACGTTTTTAATATCACGCAAATGCAAATTTTTTTTAGAGAATAGGGTATTTGACTTTTTTTTTTATCGCTTTTTATTATTTATTACTTTAGTAGAATTTTTCTTCAATAATTATAGGAATAATCTAGACATTAATGTTTTTTAATAATCATCATTACAATAATAATAATTAAGGATGGCACTACCATAGAATGATGTCACATTGCAGTAGTGCCAACTGTAAGAGAAGTGTTAAAAAACCATTGATGACTTTTCATTACATAATTTAAAAAAAAAAGATTTTTTTATTATTAGATTTTTCATCAAAGAAGACTAGACGCGTCATAAATATCATTTAAATTTAAATTCGTGAAATACCCTATTCTACTCACAGATAATACAATTTTCACTTTATGGCTGCGAAATGAGTAATGGCTATTGATAGAAACGAAATGAAATGAAAATAAATAAAAGATTCAACCTCGTTGACATACAGCTCAATGTTCGGTTCCACACAATCTGGTTTGTTCCACTTTAAAATTCAATAGGCACTTCTGTCAAAACTAATTTGTAATTGTCGAATTCATAAGTACTAGTACTGACAACCGGCACTTGAGCATCAGTCGGTGTGACAGCATTCAGATCTTCATTTTCTGTTGTACTGCCGATAACAGGCACTTCGATATCTATGCTGTTCAAGTTTCGCACTGTAGGGTTCCCTACACTGTTACCATTTGGAAGGTAATCACACGGAGCGTTATGACCGTCCGTCAAATCGATGACCGTTTGCGTGGTGACGTTGCCGGTGGGGTTTTGAGATTCCGTAGGTGCGTTGTTGTGAGTTTTTTGAATACCAGGCTTGACCCCGTAACATCTGTGCCTTTGCAAGTTGTAAAACTTCACGAACGCCTCCTGGCACACTTTGCATATGTATGTCAAAGGTGAATAGTCGCTCGCCAATTTATGCACCTTCCTCAAATGCGGCGTCAGGCTTGACCTCGAATGGAAATATTTACCGCAGACCTCAAAAGTTGAAAATGTTGTAGGTCAGACTGTAAGAAGAAAAAATATTACGATGCTAATTAACGTATGTCTAAAAGAGCTACAATTGTCGATACCTAAACCATTACAGTTGGTAAGGTATATTATTTGGCTGCTTTCCTCATTTGCTCAATCGTGAACTCATTAAACACTGAATTTGAAAGGTATCAAAATTTCAAAATACCTCAAAGTTACTTTTGACAAGAAAAAAACAAAAAAATTAAAAATTTAAGGGTCAGTTCAGCCCCGCTGCCCTTCTGTAAAGTCTACATATTGCAATTCAAATATAACAAAAGAAGTATTGTACAGAATATTCATGACGGCTCAATACCTACATACCTATTAATTTGTTTTATATCTATTCTGTTTTGATTGGCTTATTGTTCCCTGAGATATAAAATTATAAAAATAACAAATTGACATAATTCGGTTAAACAATTTTCGAAAGTTAAATTTGACGAATCTCCTGTCCCATTCTACCCCTTCGCAAAAATATAAAGATTAGAAATCAATAAATAAATGAGCAGAAAGGTCGCGAAAGGTGGGCATATGATGCCCCAGCGGCAGGACATGCCCACCAAGTAGGGCGCAAAGGAGGCCATTGCAAGGTCGGAGTCGAGCGTCCTGCCTCCAACGGCGAGACAGAAGACGGGAGCGATTAAAAAGGCTGCTGTTGTAAAACGACAGCAAACCCTGGGAGGAGGAGGAGGGATGTCCCATGCGGCGGGCGGAGAATCGGTGACTCGAAAGGAGCTACCCACCCCAGCGTCAAATCCGTGACCTAGAGTCGCGCTGATCGCCTGGGTGGACGGCATTGAGACGCCGAAGCAAACGGAAACGCCGGAGGGAGCCTTCGTTGCCGACGAAGCCGTAGGGGTATTCGCGGGGCGACTAAACCTTCTCAACGAAATCGCTCGCCCGTCACTATCCGTCTCGACAAGCCCTCGGCCGCCCGAGCCGTCAATCGGTACACCGAAACAGGGTTCTTGTAAGGGCCCTACAACAATGGAAGAGCTCGGTGCAGTCAATTATGCTGCAACAAAAATAGTGTGCCTCGCTAGGGATGCGAAGGACGAGCTGGAGGCGCTGAGAAATATTAGCAAAGAGGTAAAGATTTCCGTTTGCAGTAAGTTACAGTGCATTATCGAGCTGGTACTTCGCTTGGAAGAATCTCGCTCCCGATACATATCGGAGGTGGAAAGGAAAATGGTGAGGCGAGCGCACGCCCTGGAGGCGGCCGAGATGCGGCTACAAAAAGCGACGGAGCTCCATATGGATAGATGTCTCAAAATGGAAACAAACATCGAAAATATGGTGGCCGAGATAAAGAAGACGCAGGACGCTATAGAAAAGATGGACACGCCCGGAAAGATGGAAGGGCTCCATAAGACACTTGAGGAGAGACCCAGGACTTATGCGGCGGCGGCAGCAAAACCGAAGTTGCCGGAAGCCGCTAAGCCATAGACTCCTGGCCTAATGACCACTGTCGCCCACACACTCATTGTCTCGTCTAAATGCGCCAACCACACGAGTAACCAGGTGGTAAAAGCGATCAGAGATGTGACCGACGCTAGAAAGATGGGAGTCGGGGTGGATGGGTAAGGAAGGCCAGGAATCAAAAAAGCGATTAGGCGTATTGAGGTACGCACAAAGATAAGAAGCAAGGACCTGCAGGTGTTGAAGCCGGAGTCCGCTCTCCCACTCGTTATAGTCCGGAATGTCCTAAAAATTAACTCCGATCAGGATATCGCGGACTCATTGAAGAGGTAAAACGGCCACATCACCGAAGGTCTCGATTGGGGAAAAATCGAGGCGCTCAGCCGCTACCGCAGACGCGCAAGAAACAATCGTAAGTGTCAGTGCTTGCGCTGCCTCGGATTCGGCCATAGTCGGAAGTATTTGTAGATAAATGCGCTCACTGTGGAGGCGACCACACCAGTCCCTTGTGCCAAGCATGCAAAAACGCTCAGCCCCCTAGGTGCATAAAATGCACGCGCGCGCCGGCTGCGAAGACGTCGCACACTCAGCATTCAGCTCGTAGTGTGGCGTCCGAGCAAAATGGGATAAAATAGCACGGACAAAAGTCGCGTACTGTTAGCAACGGGCGCCTCGGATACCCGAAACCGTATTCACACGGCTGACAGTTTGTCGACGGGGAAAAACACTGACCACGCATTTCTGCGATTCAACCAATCCAACCTGCAGCGGAGTAAGTTTGCTACTTCGGAACTGCTGGTTGAGGCGGACAAGCGTAAGATCGCAGTAGCACTAGTCCCTACGTGGGAAACATTAGCGAGCTGAGACGATATTCCGGATGCAGTATCATCCAGAGGATGGCTCCGCGTATCGGACCTGTCAAAGCCGCCATAATCATCCTGGACAGTGGCGTTGACATCGAGGAGGACCAGACACTCATCGACGAAAACATCATAGCTGCTGTGATCACAGCCGGGAACTGCAGAATTACGTTGTGTCGGTGTATCTCGAAGGTGACAAGCCTATCGGCCCACACCTCGACCGCATTAAATGGGTCTGCTATACGCTCGGGACAAATAAAGTCATCGTGGGGGTGGTGTGAACGCGTGGAGCGTGTGGAGGGGCAACGAGCGCGATGACGCGCGAGATGCAGAGCTCTGCGACTTCTTCAATATGGAGGGGCTTCACATACTCAACGAAGGAACATCCCGACGTTTGAAGTATACAGGGGGGACCGTCTTTTCCAAAGTGCGGTCGATGTGACGGTGTGCAGCTCCGCTCTACTGAATAGAGCGGAGGAATAGCAAGTGGTTCGGGGTATCACATCCTCAGATCATAATGCCGTCACATTAAAAATACGCACCAGAGGGAGGCCCGGTCCTGGGCCGGGTCTGTACACGGATCTACAACACAGTAAAGGCTCGGTGGTCAGAGTTCCTAACAGCGTTCGATAGCGCAAAGGAGGAGCGGGCTCTGACTGCCGAGATGGTGGAATCTGTGGATTTGTGCGACCGACTCGATGGAGTCGTGGGGTTGTATACTGAGTGCATTCGGCACGCTTGTTGCGCTGCCATATCGCTAAAACGCTCGACGCGAAAAGCAAAACTCCCCTCGGGGAACTCCCTGTATGATCTGATGACACACATCTATAATGAGTTGAATCTAAAAAAGATAATACTGATGGTGTCATTAGACATCGAGGGGGCCTTCGACAACGCGTGATGGCCGGCCATAAGAAACCAGTTGCTCGCCCACAAATACCCGATAAACCTCTACGGAATGGTAATGGGTTACCTGAGAGACCGGGAGGTATACGCCGGAGGAGAGTCCAAGAAGATGACTTCGAAGTATTATATATAGAGCTCGATAGCCGGTCTAACCTTTTGGAATCTCGTCCTAGACTCCTTAATCTTTCTTGGATTAAGGAATCTAGGACGAGATTCTCTCGGGACCTCGGCGTATACGTGCAGGCGTTCGCGGACGATGTGTTCCTTATGTTTTTCGGACAGTCGACAGTACTGGAGGCGGAGGCTAACCAGGTACTAGCCCATGTAAAAGATTGGGGTGATCGGAATAAGTTAAAGTTCACACCATCCAAAACCAAATAGTGCTCACCAAAAAACTGAAATTCGCCCAACTATACACATGGACAATACAGTAATTGCCATATGGTCGATGAAATCCGCCTCCTAGGTCTAACGATCGACAAGAGGCTGACCTTCATACCCTATGTGGCTAAGGCGTCTAAAAAGGCTGCCAACATTTATAAAGGCATAGCCACAGCGGCCAAGGCCACGTGGGGATTAAGTCCGGAATAGTGAGGACGATATACGTCGTCGTCGTAGAGCCTATCGTCGTGTTCGCATCGTGCGCTTGGGTACCAGCGGCAAGTAAGCTCGGCGTGAGGAAAATGTTTGACGCTTTACAGCACAGCGTCACATTGAAGGCATGCCGAGCTAACCGAACCGTCTCTCTCCACTCCGCGCTGATCCTCGCGAAGCTACTCCCTCTGGACATATGGGTGAGGGAAACGGCCTGGCTATACGAGGTAAAGTGCAGAAAACATTTGAGAAGCATATGTGCCGACCGGGAGCTCGAGAGCCCCGTGGATTTCTGCGAATTACCGCATCCTGCGCACGTTCCCGAGCTCGGGTACGAGAGCGTGGAGGACCTGGATACGACAACGATTGACCGACTCGCCATCGTCGGGCCGCACACCTACACCGACGGTAGCTGAATTGAAGGCAAAGTCGGTGCGGACCTGACGGAATGGCGAGACGGGGTGGAATCTGGGAACTCCGCATATCGACTCGAGTCCTTCTGTACGGTATTACAGGTAGAAATGTTCGCCTTGCATCGGGCAACAAAGAGGGTAAAAAAAAGTAAGGATCGACTGGTCAACATCTTCAGTGGCTCAGTCATCGTTGCAGATGTTGACCGGTCCCATAACCTACAACCCTTTTGGCCCATGCAGCGGGGAAGGATATACTGGATATCATTGCGGAGAGTAGCGAGGTACGTTTATTTTGGGTCCGAGCTCACGCGGAACCGCGGGAAACGAGCGTGCTGACGAGCTCGCCAGAAATGCCGCCCTTACAAAGAAGACGACAGCGGACTGTCCCGCTGTCGTTCGCTAAAAAGGCGATTAAGGCGGCAAGCCTAGAAGAGTGGCAAGAGATACGCCGAGGGTAGCACTGGTGAAATAATCAAGTACTTCTTTCCCCGAGTGAAAGAGGCGTACGGGATCCTCTCGCGAGTACCTATGACGCCTCTCTTGGCGCAAACCCTCACGGGACACGGTGGATTAGCCCAGTACCTACATAGATTCAAGTTGACGAATTCGCCGTACTGTGCATGTGCCCCAGACAAGATTCAGGATTTACTGCACGTTCTGGAAGAATGTTCGATCTTTCTGAAGGAACGTGCGGAGATCGAGGTGGGCACTGGTGTCCGGATCCTGAGGAAGAACTTCTTCGACCTCCTAAGCGAAGAAAAAAGTCGTAAAATGTTTTTAAGGTTTTGCGAAGGGGTGGTGAGAAAAATTTGCTTAAGAGATGGGTCAACAGCGAAATACAGCAGTTGAGAGCCGTAATGGTTTGTGACAGAACATTTTAGTACTATAGTAAGAGCGCAGCCTTTTTATTTGACATGGGAATGTAAAATGAATCAAACAAATGATAAGATGAAATCTATGTATAAATAACTTATGATAAGTAACTTGCGAAAAATGTAAAAAATATTGACAAAATGTAAAGTCTAAAATAAGTTAACAATACCTGTACATTTAAATAAATGATACAAATAATTATTTAATTTCCCATTTTAACCTGAGTATGAAAGGCTGCGCAAATGAGAACGAATAGCTCTGACAAAAGGCATACAAGGGCTGTCACGAACTGTGTGACAGGAAGATGAGAAAAAAAAAATTTACCTACCTCTATACGTACCCAAAATATGTACCAGCTTTTGGGCAATTATTGCATTCAAGCATTGAAGAACCGATTGTCGCGCATTACATTTTTCGATTTCAATTTAAAACAATACTAGCAGGCTGAATGATTTCAATCTTCAGCTATGTCATAAGAACTAATAAGCCGATCTTTTTCCAAAATAACATCGACTTTATCATTAAAAGGTCGACCAGAGCGAGGTTCATATTTGACATAAAAATTAACAGACTGAAAATGCTTGAACCAGTTTTGAGCTACTCTTACTGACACTGCATTAGGTCCATAAACGTCACAAATTTTTTTCACGACTTGGGGTCCCTTTTTTTGGAATAAAACTTCAAAATGTATCGAATTTCTATGTTAGATTCACTCATTTTGGTGGACAAAAAACAATAGAAAAGTGGCGGGACACCCTTTATATTTTTCTGTTTTAAATATATCATCTATTTAATAGTATGTAAACTACACCACATACAAACAGCACAACCAAAAAGATTTTACTGCAGCTTTTTAACTTCCTGCTAAGAAAATTGAAAATTTTCGGGAAGTTATTGGTTTCACCCCATTTTGAAAAAATCAAGTTCTCATCAGATCTCGACGTTCTGAGGGTCTAGGAAGCTTCCCTGATCATCCCTGAGATGATGTTCGTATGACTGTGTGGATGTGTGTGTGTGTGTGTGTGTGTGTGTGTGTGTGTTTGTGTGTATATGTGGATGTATATAAACCTCTTATAACTTTTAAACGGCTTGACCGAATCGAGCCCACTAAACGGCGTTCCAAAGACTTTCACCAAACTTAGATTTCCTGATTGTTTGGGTCGATTTGGACCGGTAGATTTTGAGAAATTTTCAAAAAACTAAGAACAAAACATTTTTTCAAAGTATTTTTTTCAAAATAACTTTAAAATGGCTTGACCGATCGATTTCAAATTCTAACCAGCTCTTGACCCTATAAAAACACGACGATTGCCGCAAACCGGATCAAAATCGGTCGATTCGTTTGCGAGAAATCGTTGTCGAAAGAAATCGAAACAAACCGTTTTTTTACTCAAAAAATCGCGTAAAATCCCGTATATTTTCGAGTGTTTTGAACTCGAAAATAGCGGGAAATTTCAGGGTTGGCCTACAGGGTTAACCTATTTTTATTTATGTAATACAAAAAAAAACCTTTTATTCAACCTAATACTAAAAATTAAAGTTTTTATGATTTTGTCTTCTATTTACTTACTCTATAATACAGTCATATTGAACAAAATTAAGAAATGAGACTAATACTTAATGCAGAGAGAAGTATACCTACATTTATCTCCCAGAAGGAATGTTACCCTTCTGGACAACTATTAACAATCAGAGAACTTTCTTTGGCGTTTTGTAATCATACCATAAAATAAAAGTTTATCCTCATTGCGTAAATGTCAAAAAACAATTTCTACATACCTTGCAATCGTACGACATTGTGATTACGCTCGTAATGCTTTCTTTCTGTGTCGATGGACCGTTTTCACATTCCTGTAGAACATTCTTAGAATTACTATCAATTACAGTATCATCTTATTGACACGTTTCGATACACCTGAAGTTGTTATGACCATTATTTCAACAAATTAAAAATCAATCACCTGGAAGTTGCATTTATGTATAAAGGGCACCATACACAAAATATCCTTTTTTTTTTTGTTTCTTTCTACTCTCTCACTTTGGTAAGAGAAAGAACATACTTTATATATTATAGATATTGTAATAAAAGCGGATATTTTAATTTCCCAAAATATACAAAGCCTAATTTAAATATAGATAGATACACCTTTATATAATTACTATATAATATTATTATACAGTATGGAATCGATCATGCACGTTTTCGCAAATAATTCTAATCTCCTCCTTTTTAGAACAACTTTGCCAAAGTAACCATAACAAAAAATTTATCATTGAACATATGCTTATAAATAATATAAAAATAGTACAGAGAAAGCCCTACAAAATGCTCGGGTAGACGCACCCACGCTCCGGACCCAAGCACGCGACGAACGGGCTATGCGACGTATTGTTTTTAAAGAATTTATTTAGTCATTAACCTACAAATGACATTTGATGTCGACGACGATAGACGACGATTCAAGAATTAGTGTAAATTTGTGTTTGAATTGTATAAATACAAAATTCGTATTCGACAAATTTTATATGTAAAACGTAAACGTATAGGCTTATCTCACACAAATTGTAGTACCTGGACGACCGATCTTTACTCGGTATTTTTTTTTTTTTTTGGTAAATATATTTAGATATGAATTACATACTTATAAAATATGTATAATATTTTTCGAACTCACCGCGTTCTTTTCAAAGATCTTTTAGACATTTTTAAGTGAATATCTTGGTGTCAGTAAAGTACTGAATTACTGATGGCCCCTAGTTGCCAAAGCTTTATAACAAAACAGTGTTACTACTCGCCAATAGATGTCAGTAATAGCCATATTTAAGTTGATTTATCGATAAAGAGTATTGATTTGAATTTTATTAGGTGTACAACTTTGCTTCCGCCGTTTTGCAAGAGATAGCTGTAGCAGTAAGTGGTAGTAGAAATAAATAGATCGTAGATGTCATACAATAAGCTTAGGTATTTATAAACATAATGCGATCGAAATATTAGTCGATTTGTGTCTGCATCATAAAGTTATTCCCGATTAAACATGTCGGCTTACGAGTCAAATTCACGTCATTTGCGGGAGGTTTTAATTTTCTACTTTAATATGAAGAAATCCGCGGCTGAGGCTCATCGAATGCTCTCAAATACTTATGGTGTGGCCGCTATTAGTTAAAGAACGTGCCGAGAGTGGTTTCAACGCTTCAAGAACGGTAATTTTGATGTCGAAGACCAGCATGGCGGTGGAAGAAATAAGGTTTTCGAAAATGCAAAATTGAAGGCATTACTTGATCAAGACTCGTGTCAAATGCAACAAGAATTGGCAGAATCATTGGGAGTAACACAAGCCAATCAAAACGCCTAAAATTCATGGGAATAATTCAGAAACAAGGACATTGGGTGTTGTACAAGTTGATGCCGAGATATGTTGAACGGCGTTTGTTTGCTTGTGAACAGCTGCTTGCAAGGCAAAGACGGAAGGGATTTCTGCATCACATTGTGACTGGGGACGAAAAATGGGTACATTACGATAATCCCAAGCGCAGAAAATCATGGGAATATCCCGGCCATGCTTCCACGTAGAAGGCCAAACTGAATATTTACGGTTCCAAGATCATGCTCAGTATTTGGTGGGACCAGCTCGGCGTAGTGGATGAGTTGTTAAAACCGACTGAAACAATCACAGGCGATCGTTATCGAACGCAATTAATGCATTTAAGCTGAGCATTGAAAGACAAACGACCGCCATACAACGAGAGACATGATAAAGTGATTTTGCAGCATGACCATGCTCGACCCCATGTTGCGAAAGTGGTCAAGACATACTTGGAAACGTTGAAATGGGAAGTTCTACCCCACCCGCCGTATTCCTAGACGTTGCTTCCTCGGACTATCACTTGTTTCGATCAATGGCACACGGCCTGGCTGACCAGCACCTTCGGTCTTAGGAAGAAGTAAAAAATTGGACCGATTTGTGGATCGCTTCAAAAGATGACTAGTTTTTTCAACGCGGGATTCGTACGCTGCCCGAAAGATGGGAGAAAGTAGTGGCCAGCGATGGACAATGCTTTGAATCATAAATGTATAACTAGTTTTTTACAATAAAGCCTCGAATTTCAGAAAATACGGCGGAAGCAAAGTTATACGCCTAATATCTGGATAATCGATTTTTTTGGTAAATCGTGTTTTTTGGAAATTATTTTTAGATTCGAAAAAAAAGTAACCACCTGGACTCGAACCGGGGTGCTCTGATTTCGGGACCGCCCGACTCCCAACTGAACTGACTGACACCCAACTCCCAAATAAATATTTGTTATTGTGATGCCTGAAAGATAGAATGAACATATTCGGTTCATTACAGGTTCTATAGGCTGTCAGTATGTCCTGCGGGTCGGGGGACGGACGAACAGGGACGCCCGTCGGCCGCAATGTGGAGAGGGTAACACACCTCCGCCTATATAAACCGGAACACTTCCGGCATTCGCTGTCAGTTCGAGTACAGCGGCCAACGGAAAAACTCGAAGAAGAGAGAAGCAGCCCACCACAGAGAATGAAGCCTGTTTAGTGCAACGACGACGGCGTTTCATTCAAAACCATTTCCGGTGGAAGAGTATCCGTCGTCCACAGTGTCAGTGAAGACATTTCTAACATACGACCACCACGGTTATTGCCTATGGAAGTTTGTGGCACTGGAGGCAAATTATCGCGTAAACGATAAATAGCACGCAATATTATTTGTGGACTCGCAGGTTGTTGACTGTCAGAGTAAGTTTTTCTATAAAGTTTCAAAGTCGCAGAGATGTCACTTCTGCAAACTCCCGAATAATAAATCATGTTTGCATATTCTATAGCAATGAAAGGCATTGTTATTAAACAGTTCAATATTGATTACACATAATCTTAGTTTCAAAAGCGTAGATATCGTAAATGCAACATTTTATAACAAAATACCTAAACCTCTAAAGCCGCACGTCCGGTCGTTAACAGCGCGCTCACGTGCACACCTGCGATGGATTCGGTAAACACTGAATCACACATGGCGGCAAACTGCACGGCAGGTGGCGGCGGTTTGAGCGGGCGCATCGTGTTACTAATCATTGCGCTGGGGTCGTACTTGGTACATTACATGTTTACCTTCTGAGCTATTTTTCTCAAAAATGGCTACTTCATTGACTATGATTTATTTGACAAAATTGTTCTAAAAAAGGAGATAATTAATATTTGCGGAAAGAAGCATTATCAATTCCATACGGTATAATATTAGTTTGATTAATAAATAAGATATCCATATATATCATAGTACTATGAAAAAATTAAAATAAATTCCTATGATAGCATAATGCAAAATGAGTCACTTAGTTAATACCTAATTAATAAATTACAAAAATTAGGTAATATTACTGTAGCGGAAAATATTATCTTGCACGGGCGAAAGAGCACATTAGAAATGATGGTATTCATCACTCTTTTTTGCGGATATATTATTTATTCAAGTGGACTGTATTTGCGGCCAAGTACACTGGTGAATTCAACATACAATTCAGATATATCGGAACAATCCTGGAGCACAATGCAGGAGATCGTCCCGAGGAATAAAATTGCACGTTACCTTTAGACCGCAGAGTAGAGCAGCGCATCGTCTTCTTCCAAGTCCTCACCAGCTACTCGGGATATTTATATGCGCGTAGATTTATTTTACACAGAACATACCGGCGCGGTTGACCGTTATCGCTTAAGTGCGGGCGGTATCAAAGTTACGTGCGAAGGGTAGTATGGGAAGGAATGAGCACTGGTAATCTAAACTGTATGCATAAAATAAATACAGTCACTTGGCGCATACAATTATTATAGACTACAATTAGTAGTAGTTGAGTGATTATAAACATTAATGAAAACAGTTTTGCTAATATCACTAATCAATATTAATTTCATATATTTTTAAAATGAACTCACCTGTCCTTCTTTGGATGCATTCTCATTAGCCATATTTATCACATATCCCCCAGATGATATATTTGTGATGTTGGTATTTGGATTTTCCTGGCTACTGGGTACTAGTTTAGGACTAACATTTTGAAAAACCAGTTGGCAATCATTATTTGTTAGTGTTCCAGGACTTGATTCGGTACTTATCCTTTGTTCATTGCTGGTATGTGTTGTAGAGATTGGTTCAGCATTAACTGGAGTCAGTATTTGGCTACTATTTTGTAAAGATACAATTGTTTCATGATCTGTATTCAATAAGTCTTGAAGTAAAGAAGAATGACCACTGGTTTCATCAAGATTAGGTAATGATTCTAATTGTTCGCTCAGCACATACCGAATTCGACAACTATCCTGTGACGTTGTAAGCCCTGCCTCACCATTTGTTATATTTTTATCTTGGTCATGATTTAACGTGGATACAGAATCAGCCAGTTTGCTTGAAGCTTCAACTGAGGGTGAATTCTTATTGTTCATCCGTACCAAATATCCTGGCTGTAATTGCATTTCGTTGGAATCCGTCACTATAAGCATAGAGGCCGGTTGTAGGTGAAATACCTCACCAGGCAATAGTTGTCCGTCATTCTTTTTTCGTCTGTTGCTCTGCATTGGTAACAAGTCGGGAGGATCATTTAGTTCGTGGTTAAGCAATCTCGGTGGCCCTAACAACAGGTTGTGCCCTTTATCCAATAAATTATTTGAGGCATATCTCATATTTGGATCTCGGATCTGATCGCAAGCAGATATAGCATTTACCTTCTTTAATATCGTAAATGGTATGTCATCTATTATATCGCGGTTCTCACCATCGTGGGCAACGCTATCCACCTTAGTAGCAGGTTTTTTATTGACGGCTGCTCGTTTTAACTTATATGTTTGTACATCTGACATATTCTCAAGCCTATTTAAAGAACCATCAAGATTCTCCGATAATAGTGATCCCTTATTATCCCATTGCCTAACCGACTTTAAATACATATCTTGATAATCCATGGTGTCTATAAAGTTCGCAGTCGTGTTTTTTATTACACGAATAGAACCGACATGAGGTTTTAAAATTTTATCTTCTTCATCATTATTATTGCAAATATTTTTTTCCACAAGCAATGGATTGTTTGTTTCATTTAAAATTAAGAGGTTGGCATCATCTCTGACTATATTTGATTTTTCCATGTAACTTCGACTATTGCCATTGTTCAAAACATGCTCCTGTGTACACGGCAACATTGTATCTTCAATACTATCCACATCAATAACATCATCGAAATTCATGTCTTTCCCATCAAATAAACTATCAAAATCCATCCTTTCAACTAAAACTTTAGGTTGGAAAAAATATGGAATTTCATTCGCTATGTTAAATTTGTTTAACTTTATTGCCTCTATTTCTTTCAAAATGTTGTATGACTTATTTAAAGATCGGACTTCAACTATTATTGGCTTATTATTGTTCTGAATTGTTTTAGTAGTCTCAGTGCAGTTATTTAGTAAAGGAGACGATTTCTTCAAATCATCTATGTTCACAACTGTTCTTTCATCAGCAGCAGGTATGTCCAGTATTTTGTCACATTTGTGTTCATTTAGTTTACTGCGTGATTTGAATTTCATGCCGCAGAATATGCATTTTTCCATTTTTTTATGTGTTTTTATATGTCGTTGAAGGTTGTAATTCGAATAGTAAAACTTATGACAGATCTGAAAACCAAAATACATTATTACTTCAAGTATGATTATTTGCTACATCTAAGTCGTCTATGTAATAAATGCAGGTTTATTTTTTTTTTTGTATAAAGATATTTTTACAGGTATCTCTATTAATGTGTTACCAGCTGTCACTTGCAGCTCTACCTACATTGATATAAAGCGAATTCCTTTATGTTTTATATCAGTCTTTCTAGCAATCACGATTTTGTTGCCGGCCCTATTCTGAGTTTTAATTACAGACTTGAACTTAAAATTAAATTTTGAAAACAGTCATTGTTGAATGTCAGTCTAAGTACCAGTTTTGCTCCATATCTGACCTGACTACATCTTTTCTTGATTCCAGTACCAGTGCCACTCTGGGACTGGAATCAAGAAAAGGTGTAGTCAGGTTTCGTACACACCCTGCTCTCACTTCCAATTTCAACTCCACTCCTGTGATTTCGGTCTGTGATCCTGATCCCACTCTAAAATCTGATATGAGATATATCGTAATAATAATAGTAATGTAAACTCACGCCTATTTCCCTAAAAGATAGGGAGAAATTAAAGATTTCCCCGTGGTATGATCTTTGTATGTCTCTCTCGCTTCAATGATATCAATCTTTTTATATAAGCTTGTCAGTTTCGGGTGCTTAAAATTTGGCCCTTTTTTAATATGCTGATGATTTCATCGGCATAAAATTTCCTAAGGTGACTCATACCGACCTTTCAACCACATGCATTCGCTCTATAGATTTATTTTGTCGGTCTATTTTCATTCATCTTTTCCAGATGGCCAAACTACCACAACATACTTCTTTTTACATTAGTCACTACGTCTTCCTTCAAACTACACTGCTCTCTGACATAACTATTTCTACATCTATTATTTTTTCGAGATACACATACTACGCAAACATCACATTTCCACGACATCGATCCTACTTTCATTTTTCTTCTGCCATACCCAGCTTTAGGTATCATGTAAAAGCATAGGGATCAGGACCTCATTATTGATAGCCAAGTGCTTTTACCGTGAGATGCTTCTACCACTCATAATAGTGAACAAGGCCTCATTCCTTTATTTTCCGCATTCACACTCTTTTCAATATCTCTATCATCTTTACCAACATTTGTAAACAAACTACGCAAGTATACAAACACTTTCATTTGTTTATATATATATATATATATATATATATATATATATATATATATATATTGTATTCCATTGTGCTTTCCCCTCCTTCAAACATCATCGCCTTAGTCTTGTTGACATTTACTTTAATAACTCTTAACAGAATAATTCATTTTAGTTTGCATCTCCTGCAGATCGCACGCCGACGGCGCAAGGATTACTTGGCCGTCGGCATACATGAGGCATTTGCCAGACAGCTCATGTTCCCTTAGCTCACACTCATACTCTTTCAAATCATACACACAGCTATCCATGAACAGGTTGAATAGCCACGGTGAATCTATATATCTTTGTCTGACGCCCCTGTGGATGTCAAACCAGTCAGTGTATGTCAGATTTATTCTGACGGAAGCTTTGGAGACCCTGTATAGGGACTCCTAAGTGGTCTGCACCAATATTGACACCAGAGTACACTCTCATATCCACAACTTTGATTCTCAACCAATGATCCACAATTATAAAGTCTATCATGCTTTTGTCTTCTCTTCTTCGCCACGTATATGAGTGTATCCTTCTGTAGAGGAAGTGTTTATCACACAAGTCAAATTCTTGACACAGTGGTAGAAGGTATTTGCCATTTTCACCCACCCTTCCATCTCCAAATTTTCGAAGACTTTTTATATCCATCCTTGTAGTACACCCAGCCATTAAAATCACTTAACATGACTATCCTTTCGTTTCTGTCACATTTCATTAATATCAGCCTGAAACTCCAACCACTCCTCGAGCGGTATGGACATATCAGGACTTATATCCCTAAAATAAAACATTTATCAGTCCAATTTTAAGTTGGAGCCAGAGAAACCTTGGATTTACACATTTGTAACCATTTACACATTATGATAGTCTTACTGATAGGATGAAGTTAACACCCCGGCATCATTGTTGGTTCTAGTCAATACCAGATCAATTTTTCTCGAAGGATATGTGTTTGATGGTTTCACTACTACCTTTCCTTTTAATTTCATTTCATATAAATAGTACGATTTTTTCAAAATTTTTATTATACACCAAAATTGCATCTGGGGTTCCCCAAATTAAACATTGATTCATGTAAAAAAAATTAGTAGTACAGATTTACAATTAATTCTAGAAATACTCATTCCTTACTAAAAACAAATATAAAAAAAAATTGTTATTTAAATTATATTGTTTTGAAAGCGTTTTTATTGTCTTGTACTTTTTTTATCTGATATAAGAATAAATATTTCCCCTGGTCTCTCTGTCAGCAAAAATAGAATTTCATTGAAATAAAATGGTGGCTGTGAAGTGAGCAGGAAGTGGCATCCGCACAGGTACAGTCAAGTCGACTACAATCAAGTCAGGAGTAAAGACAATCACACACATGCACGCACACATTTCTGCTTGGAGCAACCTATGGGCTAACATTCAAATGTTTCAATACTAACTACTGTTCATCATAATTACAAAAGACAAATCAATGAAAATCACCGATTTTGTACTAAACCATGGTATAAGTACTTTACTAACTAAATAAATGTTATTCCCTAACTAAACATATTCAATAAATGGCAATAGCTCAGCAGTTAAGTGCTTTGCCTTCTAACCAGGAGGGACAGGGTTCGAACATGACCAAGGGCAAATAGACTAATGAGTATTTAACTTAAGTCAAATTATACCACATACTCCATGCCTCGGAGGTTAAACCTTCAATCTAAGACTTTGTCTATGACATCACATTTATGATTACGGTCGTTAACAGTATCCATCTAATACTAGGCCAGTTTGAAGGACTTAAGCACCTCAATGTAAAATAAATATGAAAAATATCGCAGGTGGGTATGTGTCAAAAGTGGGGAGATTAACTTTATTTTATATATTGAAAACTACAATACTTACATTGCACTGAAAATCTGTATCTTTCGACTGAGCAAATAGAGAATTCTTACTAAAATTAGAGGTATCTGAGCTACGGTCGTCTATTTCGCTTTCACATAATTTGATATCAAGTCTTTCTAATAATACTCTAGGATTAAAATGATCAGGAACACCATTTTTTAAATCAATTGTATTGTTTAGCGGCTGGTCTGGGGAGCCCTTCATTGATAGAACATCAGTAGTCTCCATTTGGGAATTACTGTTTTGCTAATCAATGTAATGTGACCATTTATGCTTCAATAAATCATTTTCGGTTTTGAACTTATTAAAGCATAGATCACATTTATATAAATAATGTACTTCAGAATCATTGTTCTTATTTGAAGCTGGTAACAATCCCAAATGCTCTTTGATTTTGTCTTGAATTATCGAGCTTTTGTTACAGTAAGGACATTTAAATATAACCGCATTTGATTGGCAATAAACTTTTAGATCAATAACACTTTCGTTTAAATGTTCATTGGAAATATGATACTTTAAGGAGCATCTTGAAACAAATTGCTCTTTACACAGTTCACAGAGATTAGAGGTGTTTGAATGTTCAAATATATTCTCTTCTAGAGAATGTTGTTTTTCAGTGTTTCCACAAAAATCTTTGTGTTTCAAATACTGATATCTGTTTGGTAACAGTAAGGAGCAGACGTCGCAATGGAGTTTGATGTGTACTTTGAAAAGACCTCTTTCCATAAATTTCTTAGCACAATAATAACATATGTAGTGTTTTTGTTTTTTATGTTTATGCTGCATATGGTTTTTGAAACTTAAGTAATCCTTATAAGTCTCGGTACACTTCGCACATTTGTATTCATTCTTCAACATATAAACGAGCACTTGATCAGAAAACGAGACCTTTTTCTTGGTTTTAGCTCCATGTTCATGTGATACGTCCAGATCTATGCCTTGGCTTATGCACTCTGTCAAAGAATTCTCATCATCGCATTCGCAATCTTCCTGTGTTGTGTCTTGAAAAGAATTTGTATTATATTCTTGTGTGCGAATTGAGTCATCTAATACTTTAAAAGTATTCACAGAATCGGTTTCTTCGGTCATCTTAAATATAAGATGTTTTGAATTGTTAACAACATTGATGATTACAAATAAATGTTTAGTTATTATTTTAACTGAATTTAAGCAATGTCTTATTATTCACAAAAACTTTTAACGTATATTTGAAATAAACAGGAAAGAAAATGAAAACCGTCCCTCTATTAAGCAGCTGTCAACCATTACGGTAAATGTCAACACAAGTCAGTGCTGCCAACACATCAAATTTTTCTCCCCAAAAGACATTTCTACTACCCCCAAATACACTATATTATCAAGATTTTTTCCATTATTAATCCTGCAGTTAATTTCGATTCTAGTATTATTTTTAAAGTAAATTATTTTATAAGAAAGTTTGCTTATCGTTGGCCGAGAAACATTAAAATTTATTTTATAACCTTGTAGTTCTAACGCTTTTCTTTCATCTTCATTATGCACTTTAGAAATTCTGTTGAGAACTTCTCTCATTTGATACATTCAACAATTTTAATAACAACTTCATATGAATAAAAATATAAATCTTTGAAATTTTAAAACAATGTCGTATTCGAATATCTATCTTATACTATTCTTATACAACCATTTGCCCAAATTTCATCCGCGTATTTGTAATATTGAACTAAACTAATACAACATTTCTAAAAAGTTTTTACTCATTAAAGTTACATTATTCCCCACTAACACGGCCCAAATTTTAAGGTAACAATTACTTCCCCTTTTTTTAATTAAAATTGTGACTGCTACTGCCCGGCGTTTCTACATTAAATGTGAAACGGACACTAGAATCAAAACCCAGGACCGCAATCGAAGTTAAAAAAGGAGTGCAGGAAAGGGATTACAATCAAAAGTGTGATTGAAATCGAATTCAGGAGTAGTAATGATAGAAAGATCGCTTTATATGAGATATAAAGAAATATATTCCATCGCTACACGGGCAAAATTGAGGGAAAAGGTCATTTATTAATAATAATCATAGAAAAATTAAATTTGCTTACAAGATTTGGTCGTCAGCGTATAAGCGGCATTAAAGATAACTTAATGATTCTTACAACGGTGTGCTTCAAACATCATTATGCAACAGTTAACTGCTAACTGTTAAAGTTAAAACTATAAATGTCTAAAATCAGTAATCTTAGAGATATTAGCATTTGTGATATTAGTTTAATGTCACAAATGCTATTAGTTAAAGTGTTAAATATACTTAACTGTTAAAGTTTTTAACTTTAACAGTTAAGTATTTTGTATGAGAGTTTGAAGCACACCGCTGTTAGTCCACACTTTTTAAATTTTACAGACAGCTATCTAAGAATATGTTGAATAACCACGGTGACGCTATATTTCTCTGTCCAAAACTTTTATGAATTTTAAACCAGTCACTATATGCTCTGCTTGTAGTGCTGTGCCCTTACCAATCTGATATTCATGCAACGCATGAATAGCGTTTTGCATAGGTCTAATAATTTCCACTCCATTATAAACGTTTCCTTTGGGATCTGGGACGTAGATCTGTCCACGAAAGTAAAAATCTACTGGCCCTTAGCTAAAATTTTTTCCGTTATATTTCAAAGGGAAAAAAGTTCATCAACAAATTTCAATCCTTTTTGAAGTCCTATTCGTACTCACCGATGTTATATACGTTTACTCTTAACTTTTTGAATTATTTTTTTTGCATGTATGTATATTGTATTCGATGTCCAGGAGATTTATAAAACAAAAATTTTCTCAAACCTACTGTGAAGCTTTACTTTTGTAAAGGGATAATGGCTATAGAATCGTAATATAATACTTTACAAATATTGACATGAAAGAAGTAGCGATATAACTTATTATATTCTTCTTAGTACTTTCTTTTTAGACAGTAATCTCTATGAATTTTCAGTGAAATGAATTCGGTATTTAATTCTGTCGAATATTGAAGATTACTTTAAAAAATAGTGTTTTTTTTTTTGTTTTATTTACAATGTTGTTTTCTTTTGTTAAGAGTACTTTCGATTTTAATATATTCTAAGTAAGATAAATTTTGAAACTCTAAAGTTCACTAAATAGCTAGAGGTAATTATACAAAATTACTAGCTGGCCAGGCAGACACTGTTTTCCATTTTCTTGTAGGTCATTTGCCCGTATAATTACAACGCCCACAGCTACACCAGAATTGGACGCAGATTTTTTAAGCTATTGCATAGCTTTTATCGCGGGCTTTGCGCACGGTGACCGAATCAAGAAATTCCGTAACGAAAATAAAACCTAACACCCCCCGCTCCGCCTACCATGTAGCTCGGCCGAGCGTTCGTTTAACGTGTATGTATATAGTACGACTGTACGAACCTCGCACGGATCGAGACGAGCTGCTCCGCAATCGGACGAATACGTAAGCAGCTGTTTGTGAGAAAGTATATAGGTGTATAGGTATCTATCATATCTTTATAATGCCACACTCACAGCATGTGCCCCGTAAGTATACATATAAGTATATATGTATATATAGGTGTACCTATGTACGACAGTGATTAGCAGTTGCTGGTGAATAGTTATACGCGTAAAATTTGTGTATAAAATATTTTAAATATGAATAAACAAAGTACATTATTAATGAAGAAAGTGATGAAAAACTTGATTTAATATCAAAGAAAAAAAATATTGCATAAATAAATAAATAATTATAATTGCATAAGTTGATAAAAAATCTATGCAGTAGCTTTACCGCGGCAGTCCCCGAGTGCCACACGTTAATTTTTTTCCTTTGTATCGATTGATGTCAACTTCAAACTCGATATCATTTTCGATTGCAATCCCAGTCACACATTTAATCCCATACGCATTATCGATCCTAGACCCATCCTCAACTTCGGTTCCAGTCTCGCTTTTGATCTTGGCCTCGTTTTTGATCCTGCTCTCCGTCCTGCTTTCAATTCCAATTTCGCTCATGAATCCGTTGTTGCTCCTCGTCCTTGATTTCGTCTCGATCGAATCCCGAATCTGATTTTGCTCCTGATATCGATTGCGATTTCACTTTTGATTCAATTTCAATAAATAGTCCAATTTATAAGGGTTTTTAATGCAGGAACCGTAAAAATATCGCCATAAAAGTACCTCAAAAATTGCCCTCAGCTCCTTTTTTTTTTGTTTCCCTTGCGACGAGGAGGAGGTAAAAATGTCTATCCTGCACACCCTCGCGCCCGTACGCGTGGGTAGTGTGGACTGAAACCCACTAAAAATTCCTCCTGAAAGTGAAGTAATTGGGTCGGCTATGCTATTTAGTCGGTCGAGACGAGTCAGATGACAAGTCAGACGACTTTGATAGCTTCACCGAGTGCGGCCGGACGGCACATGCGAGTGCCGACGGCGCGTGACATGCGCTATGGACGACGCCTGGTGGAAGTCGTCTCGGCATAGGATGTCGCAGGAAACCGTCACGGGTCGGTTCCCTTCCCTGCCCGGCCGGAGGCGGTTAGCGGCGGCCGGGTGGAGTAAGGGAGCTTAGGTCGATGACCTGACTAACGGATAGACCTACTCTAAGTCAGTCATGCGTGTCGTTGACGTCATTAAGGCTTTCTGCCGCTGTAAGAGCGTCAGGTGGATCGGTAAGTACGTTTCGTGGCCTACGGATAAGGTGGGATGCGGCGGTTGATAGTCAACCGCCGCGCGTAGGAGCGCATTGGGATGTGATCCCGCGATGTCGAAGAATCGCTTCGATGCGTCCTTCATATATTTGGAAATAGTGGGGAGTTCTAAGTCCCTATGGAGAATTGAATTACGAACACACCAATGTGCATCCGTTGCGGCTCTACAGAATTTATTCTGTATTACCTGTAGTCTATGTAGTGCTTTTGGGCGGCGTGAGCGAAGACGGGAGACGCGTATGTCATCACCGTCCTAATGCACATTTTGTATATGGTACGTTTATTACGTCTAGATAGTTTACTTTTTCTACCGAGCACGGCCCCGAGCCTTGCTTTGTAGAAAAGTGCAGTATTTCTAACACGCTCGATATGATCTCGGAAGTGTAGATTTTATCGAGCGTGACTCCTAAGTATTTGTAGTTCCGTTGCCACGGAATGATCGCATCCAACATTTTAAGATTGGGAGTGTTTTGTCGACAATGAGTCGACTCTAATCTTACCATACTTGAATTGTATGGCTGCTGATTTGTCGGGGTTTACTTCTATCCTCCACTTCCGGAACCATTGACCTAGCTCGTCAATGGCCCTCTGGAGGGGAGGAGGGTGAATCGGGTGCTCCTATTCCTATTTCCGTAAAGAGCGCGGTATCGTCCGCGAATAACGCGAGTTGGACGCCAGACGACGACGGTCGCGGTACATCGTTTGTGTACGCGGAGTACAGCAGAGGAGAGAGGGTGGAGCCTTGAGGAACTCCTGCTCTGATAAGACGTCTTGTCGAGTGAGTGCGCTCATGCCTAAATGTGAAATGTCTGTTTGCTAAATAATTTTGAATAGTGATTATGAGGCGATCTGGTACTTGGAGAGAATATAACTTATAAATCAGACCTGCGTGCCATACCCTATCGAAGGCCTTGGCTACATCAAAGAAGACAGCTACGGTGCTACGTTCGGTTTCAAAGCCCTCCGAGACATACTCTACTAAGCGGAGGACTTGCTGTGGACAAGAATGGGCTGGGCGAAAGCCGAACTGTTCATCTATGATAAGGCCTTCCCTAGGAGGTGATCGCTAAGGCGAGTTTTGAGAATTTTTTCGAATAGTTTGCCCAGACCGCTCAGGAGGCTGATCGGTCTGTAGCTGGCAGGGAGGTCGCGTGGTTTCCCTGGCTTGTGGATGCCTATAACCTCCGCCTCCTTCCAGGCAGGAGGAAAATAGCAATTTTTTATGCACGCGTTAAAAATCGCGACCAGTAAGCTTAACAACGGTATAGAAAAGCATTTGATTGCTTTATTACTAATACCATCGAGGCCCGGTGCCTTTCTGGTATTAAGTGATTTCACTAGCGTTTGGACTTCGCTGAGTGAGACGGGAGCCAGATCGTCTTTGGGTTCGAGGGAGTTTTGGAGAACCTCTTCCTCGATGCGACTGATATGAGCGATGTCGTGCGGAGGGGAAGCGTGAGAGCATTGAGTCTCTATAGAGTCTGCAAGGCACTCTGCTATCTCCGCGTCGTCTATGGCCACTGAATTATCAGGTTTTTTGAGTGGGGTATAGGGGTATATCCCTCGGTTTTGAGCGCTTTGGTAACTGCCCAAAACGCTTTGTGGGATGGTTTGATTTCCTCCATGAGGTCGCTCCAACTCTCATTTCGGAATTCCCGAACGCGAGCTTTCACTTCGCGTTGGAGAGCTCGCGCTCTGGATCTGTACTCGGGAGTGGGATATGCGCTCGCGCGGCGCAAAGCTGCGTTTTTTGCTCTTATCAATTCGAGAATATCGGGCGGAAACTTCCGGCGATCCGAGGATGCCGGAACCTCCGCTCGCTCTCCTCGACCACTGTCCTGACGTGGTTGGTAAGAGCACCTATGGCAAAGTCAATCTCGTCTGTAGACGCGATGTCATTGGGAATGCTATTGAGGTTTGGAGTGTCGATTTTCTCAAGCGCGGTCGACACTCTTTCCAATTAGTAATTTTGCGGATGGGAATAGGCCTCCCGCCGTCGGGAGGTCCCATTTTAATATAACCGGTCGGTGGTCAGACGTGAGACCGTGTATTGTCTCAATACTATTGAAATTAAGTGCAACTCCTTTAGTGAGTGCGATATCTATCGTCGAGGGTCTATGTGTGACGACATGGGAAAACATGTCGACGTAGAGGGCGCGATGATTCCGAAGTCTAGTCTGTCCTCGAGTTCGTCGAGTTTAATTCCGTTATAATTGTTAGATGGGCAGCCCCATCTTATGTTTTACAATTGAAATCACCGAAGAGGATGACGGCATCCCCTAAGGCAAAGGGGCTCTTAGGTCGCGCCGGAGCAACCGTTTTGGAGACGGGAGATAGACCGAGACTATGACGAGTGTACTATGGCCCGTCATAGCGAGTCTACAACCCGTGGCTTCCATATTTGTAAGTGGAGGAATATTAATAGGGCCGCAATGTAGGGAGCGTCTGTAGTACAGAGCGGTACCCCCTACTACTGTATGTCCTGTCCGTTCGTAGTTGGACATAGCCTGCGATGCTGCAGGCTTTAGGCCTATTCGGTTTAAGATATGTTTCTTGTACGAGAGCGATATCGATGCTGTTCTCCGACATACATTTTTAACTCTAAAACGTTCGAAGTTAGACCGCAAGCGTTAAATGATAATAATCTAATATTTTTGGTTTGAGGCGCCCAACTGAGGGAGGAAAGCTACTACACCGGGTGCAGACATTTATATAGACTCTAATTTAACCATCAGGTGATGGTATCTGACGAGAACCATGAGTTTCTCTTCGACGTTACTGCACGCTCGGAAATCTCGGGCGAATTCCGAAATCTCTGAGCTCTTAACGGCGCGAAGGATGGACATCACCGTTTGGATGTCGTCTCCAAACGATGTGGTGCCCGCGGTCGCGGAAGCGGGAGCGACACGGGTGGCTCGCGGCGGACAGCTTCTCCAGACGGTCCCGGGCGGCCCTCGGTGGCAGCGTGGGCTTTGGTTTACCCACGGGTTGGAGACGGGGCGAGAGGCGGCAGCCGGGGTTGGTTTGTTTCCCGCAAGATCGGGGAAGTTATTTAGATCCCGAGGTGGAGCTACGGGCCTTTAGGCCTATTATAAGAAATAAATTTAGGGGCTTTCGGACATCCCTATAGTTGGCCGTATGCTGCTGGAGACAATTCACGCAGGAGGGTTTCTCTCCTGACTCACGAGTACGCGGGCACTCTCTGGTCCAATGTGGGACCAAACATTTCACGCAGCGCGGGTCCGCATGACAGTTGGCGGCCGCGTGGCCGTACAACTGGCAGCGGTGGCACTGCCCTGGACCTCCTTTCTTGTGCGGGGCCTCTACTCGGATACCCGAGAGGCCACACACCATGTTCAGATTATTGAATATATTCTTGGCTTCCTCGGTCCTGGGAAGGACGGCGAGAACTAGCCATAATGGTGAGCCGTCTCTGCGGCAAAGTCTGTGCACCGAGTGCACAGGGAAGCCCTGGCCGCAGAGGTCGGCTTGGATTTCGTCTACCGGGAAGTCGGTAGGAATGCCGCGGATAACGGCCTTTAGTTTACGCTCCTCCTCGAGGGCGTACGTGTGAAATGGACTTTGAAGTCCACGAGATATTTATTGAGACTGCGGAAAGTCTCAACGTCTGGGCAGTGAATTTTAATGCCGTCGTCGGCGGTGCGGACGGCTTTACTGTAGTTTATCCGCAGACGGGTGCAGTCTGCGGATATTTGAGGAAGTTAGCGCCTTTGCGCAAAAATGGGTGGAGGCAGTTTAGGCCTAGGAGGTGCGGTGGGCTTGGCACCCGTCCCAGGAGCGGTTTTGGCGGTCACCGCCTGCGTGGAAGCGGAGACTGGATTTCGGGTTGACTCAACCGAGGCGGTACTCGTAGTCTGAGTCTGTTGGACCGCAGTCGGGGAGGGCTTTGCATCGTTTGCACGGGATGTGGGCGCCGATGATGGGTCTATGTCCATCTCCGGCTGGTCGCGAGCCACCTTCGCTTTTTTGAGCGCTTTTCTTAGCGCTCGTTTATTTTTACCCTCTACGAGGGTAAATGAGGTGTTACTGTTTTCGGACTCGCTGTCCGAACCGACGACTGTACTGTCGGAGCACGTCGCTCCTTCGTCGGACGATGAGCTCGCCTGGCGTTTATTTTTATTTTTATTCGTCTTCATTGGTGATGTTGCGCGGCTCGAGACGCGGCTCGAGACGGGGGTCACTCTCGCGATTAGTTTTTTTACTACGTCCTGAGGCGCTTCGTATCCTATTTCGGACAGCGCTTTGGTTAGGACCTGTTGTATGAATTCTAACGTGATGGGAGTTTTGGGGCCAGACCCTCCCGCCCCAGGGGAGCAGGGGGAATCTTGGTCCATGGTAGGCTAATTTTAAATTCAATATATTATTATTTATGTTTTGCGTTGTATAGCGTTAATACAGGTGTATTAATGCTAACGGTATATACTTGAGTGATACCGTGCGCGTTTGATCGTACAGTTGCCGGCTGTTGCGCAGGTGTCTAATTAACCGTCTATTGTTCGTCGGGGCGAACAATAGACGACGCGGGTCGGCCGGCCGAATTCTCGGAGCTCGACGGGCAGGTATGCGAACACACAATGGGATGCTCAGCTATGTTTGCGCGGTATGTCGTCTAGTAAGTCTTTTAATATTGAGGTTTTAAATTCAAAATAAGGGCGCGCGGGTTTTGACCTAGCGGCTAACAGCTCCGTATCCGAGCTAGGTCTGCTATAGACCTAGCAAACGGGGTACGGAGGATGGAGTGAGGGATGATGGAGGGTGGGCGGGCGACACCTGGTATCGGCGAGGAGCACCCTCCAAGGCCGGTGGTCCCAGGTCCGTCCGGGTTTGCCGTTCCCTGAAGGGAAAGGCCAGCGCCAGGCTCGCTGCAAATCACCTCGTTGACACCGTTAGGTAGCCAGCGATTTGACCTTAAGGGTTTTCGAAAATGTCGCTTTATTTGTGAAAGCTTAATTAAAAGCTTTCAAAATTCCGCGTGTTAAAACCTGAAATAATAAATTATTATTAGTTGTGGAGTGTGGCGGCCGGCGGCGCCGCGGTCTCTCGATCGGCAGGGCCGGGAGGGTCGCGGGGCGGCGATCTGCTCAAAAAGCGAATAGCTTAGTTAGAGCGCTGGGAGCGGGCGCGCGGTAGCGTCTGTTCGGGGCGGGCGATCGAACTGAACTGGCCTCAGCTCCCCTTTTTTCCAGGAAAAGTCATATAGTGATTGATTTAGTCGTTCCAAAGATACCTTGAACAAACAGACAGGCGGACAGATTTTAAGAGTAATTTTCTTTTATACAAACCTTGTTCTGACAATTAGGGAATGCGGCGCTAGGTCGGTGACGTCGGCGACCGCCGACGGCCTCGCGCCTGAAGGGGCCTCGCAAACAAAAAAGGTTTGCCTACAAGTTATTAAAAAGAGGCCTCGCAAAAAGTTTTGCCTACAAGTTATTAAAAAGAGGCCTCGCAAACCTGATGTCGCCGACGTCCACGAGTGGTGTAGCGCCGCCACTGGGAATACAATCAAAAAGGAATCAACCGAATCGGGCGAGCCGCTCTCAAGTGATGTTCTTCCATACATGTGGCAGTTGATTTTATTTATATAGATAAATAATAAAATAAAATGTTTTTGATTAATGTAACGTTGTGGTTCTTAATAAAACATGGATTAGCAAATAAGTAAATGAGCGGCATTTATTGACGTACGAATACGAGAGAGAAAACCGTAGATTATATCACATACACAGATGTCACATATAATAATATTACACAAAATGGACGCTAGATGTCTATGCTTTACAATTAATATCAATACTATAGTCGTAAGAATATGGACACAGTACTTTAGACCAAAGCCAATTGTAGAACAGTCGTATCTGACAGTTCCAAATTGTACAATTGTACTCTTTGGTTCTAGATAGCAGATAGTGATTAGTGGTCTGTCGATCACGAACAAAAGCTGTCGGTTGACATTGTTGGTGTCGATTTCATTGTGTTCATATTTCGCGAATACGCCTTCCGATTCTGGTCTTCTTACAAAAAGTGTTTTTTGAAAAAAAACCTGAACCCACAAGAAGAAAGGATTACGAACGCGATGATACCTAACGCCGGCCTCCGAACGTGTCTACCTCTTGTGAATCCGATCTTGAAATACCAAAAATTCAGACCTCACAGACAGTATCGGCCGAACACTTCCATCGCCAACAAAAGCTATGGAAACGGTCAGCTGCAGAAGAACAGATGGCTCAATTTCCGCGCTATAATAACGAGATGGGTACCCTTGGGCAGCGTGATATACGTCGGATGGTGTTACATCCGCGCCAGCGTCAACTACGACGTGACGAAGGTGGAATTGAAATGCTATGAAAAATTGCCATTTCGCGTGACGAGCCGGATTTGGGGTAAACTAGCGGCGTTCGAATTACCCACGTCTATTCGTTGTTTCGTGTACAGAACGTATATAAGATTTTTCAATGTTAACTTAGGTGAAGCGGCCATAACGGACTTGACTTATTATAAAAGTTTGTCGGCTTTTTTTACGAGGGCCTTAAAAGATGGGGCCAGATGCATAGATTCCGGTTCCTGCGTTTCTCCGTGCGACGGGATAGTTTTGAACTGTGGCCCGGCCGACACGGACCGAATAGAACAAGTCAAAGGTGTAACGTACAGCTTAGAAGAATTGTTAGGTAAGAATACATGGTCGAAGAGCGTCAATGACAATTATTATAATTCATTATTAAAGAATAAAAAGAATATACTACATCAATGTACAATATATTTGGCCCCTGGTGATTATCACAGATTTCATTCTCCTTGTGATTGGGTTGCATCTTTTAGAAGGCACTTTTATGGCAAATTGCTGTCCGTCAATCCATTGTTAGCGAAACTGATTCCTGGTTTATTTGCAATGAACGAAAGAGCTGTTTATGTGGGTGAATGGCAGCACGGTTTTTTCAGTTTGACAGCAGTCGGGGCTACTAATGTTGGATCTATTGAAATATATAATGATCCGACACTGCACACAAATAAGATAGGACGGAAGAGAATAGAAGAATTGGAATTATCAAATATTAAGTATAAAAAAGGTGATCTCTTTGGCCAGTTTAATATGGGTAGTACCATAATTTTGTTATTTGAAGCACCGAAAGATTTTAAATTTGATTTTTGTTCTGGAGATCGGGTGATGATGGGTCAGAGTTTGTTGACTAGATCGTCCAGGTGACCTGGGAAATTTGATATCCTGAATATGGTCCAAATAACACTTGCATTTTGTATTGTCGCACTTATGATATGAAGTAAAGCATTATATACCTATTATCAAATTCAAGGTATTGTGTAGTTACAGTTTAACTATGTACAAAAATAAGTATGTTATTTTTTAATAAAGAGCTTGTTGATGATTCGATATAAGAGATTTTCAAGATTGATATTTTATCTAGTGACACAAAAAATGACCAAATTTATGTCGGACGTGCACAGCAGTAATTCCCTTAAATACCTTGGTTTACATTGTTTTAAGTTTTTGCTGTTTATGCAATCGTTTTTAATTGAATCAATCAAATTGTGTGTATTAACCAGTGTGACACTTACCCATGAGCATGGTTAAAATTACATATTTACTTGCAAAAACAATCAGTAATAGATAGATAAGATTACATCTGGATAATGTTGTAGCTATTATTTATCTTTTTGACAAATTTCGAAGGGTTATAATTTTGACAGGCTATGTATACAGGGTTACAGGTTAAGTCGACGTAAATCCTTTAAGAAGTTGTAGTTTCCATCATTCCTGATGACTGATTTGAATGTGAAACATCGTACCCTAAACTTAACCGTTTTCAAGATATTTTTTTTAAACAGGTCGAATTTGGTCTATTGGCCTGTTCTTTCGGATTTTTTTTCTTCTAATTTAATTTGCATTAGCAATTTTTATGTATTAGATAAGTTGCTTTATTATTCGCAAGACTAAAATTGCAGTTTCCTGAACCAACTGGGTCGTAGTAGACGATTGATAGGTATAAATTGAAATTAATTTGTAAAAAATATTTTTTTCTTTCCGAAATATTTTAAAAAAAATCTATGACAGTTATGCTGCAGATGTGTTCAAAAATATTTACTTTTCTTTAGCTATCGAACAAGGCATAACAAGCTAGGGT
The DNA here is from genome assembly GCA_005406025.1 of Eumeta japonica. NCBI lineage: Eukaryota > Metazoa > Arthropoda > Insecta > Lepidoptera > Psychidae > Eumeta > Eumeta japonica. The sequence goes on from BGZK01000362.1 coordinate 90,933, forward strand.
ATAATCAGAATTATTAGGAAAAAAAATTGATGACAGACTTCCAAGTAGTAGTAAAAAATAACGGTACTCAAGCATTAAATGAAAAAAATATAAACCGGGTAGGTATTTCACACGGTTTTGGAATATAAATGAATGAACAATACTCAAATAAAATGTGACACTTCACTATTTAACATCACCTTCACTACGACTTCACAGCTTAGTAATCATTACTTAACTAAACGCCTAGCATGTTTATACTGTTTTTTTTTTTTTGTTCATTCCATTGTCATATTTTAGTTTTTAACTATGCAGGTTATTAAAATATATATTTATAAAAATTTATTCAAAATTAAAGGACAGGGGCGTGCATTGTTGATTTTTGTAGATCTTATCTGAATACTAAATTAAAATTGTAAGGTCTTAAAATATTTTGGTTGAATTTCAAAAATGCTTGTAATTAGCTGTTTTCAATATTAATTATTAAAACTAACCAATCGCAAGTGACATTCATGCATTGAAGATTCAATACTACCACAAAATATATACAGTGGAATCTCAATAATTCGAATCTCGTTAAGTCGAAATCCTCAGTAAATCGAAAAAAATTGCCATTCCCTTCCTATGAACCCCTAAATATGTGGTATCTCGAATTATTTAGACTTTGTAACTCGAACAAAATGTTATTTCCCTACGAAGTATTGATAATACATATTTATACTCTATAACTCGAATCTCAAAAAGGAGACTCCGTAAGTCGTATTTGGTTAAATATAATGACGTCTTACTTGGAATTCCCCGAAATAATAGCAATAAACTCCAAAATGAATGTTCGGGTTCGGGGCTTCTAATCTATTGTTTTTGTCTTGTACCAGCAATGAATGAATACATTCATAAAACTTTCTAAGTAACACAGCTGTGAACGTTATGTTTGTTCCTTGACACAGTCATATGTATCTCGAAGTGTTTGTTAAGTTTAAAACTCGTTAACTCAAAATTTTTTGCATTTCCCTTGACATTCGAGTTATTGAGATTCCACTGTATTATGTATTATACATTTAGGAAATATTTTTTTTTAATTTTATTTGGGATCCTTGGCATGAGTCTAGCTCACCTATTGCCAGATTTTATTACAATAGTGCAAAAAAAAATTACATAGGTGTAAATTCCCCTTAAATTTTTACTTACAGTCTTTTTTTATTATTTTTTAGGAAATATTCCAAAATTGTGCACATCGTGTGTAAATTGACCTACTACCTGTTATGGTTCACAAGATAGAGCTTTTTAACAATAGGTCCAACACAAACAGAAAGACGATGTAGGCTTATTGATAGGCTTCTGTGAGTCTTTTTAGGGCTCATAGAGTTTTATACTAAATTATAAAAAATATGTATTAGTAAAAAATATGATAAATTCACTGTGCAGTATTTTACATAAAAAAAATATATATATTTAGTTTATTAGTTATTGTTCAATCCTAACTTCACTACCTTAGGTATTGGGTTAATAAATAATAAGCTGTCTGATATATTTATAATTATTATGATTTTTGTTTGATGTCAAAGTAATTGTAAACAACCATCAATAAGTGTCGATGATAGGTTTCTTTCTCTTAATTTGCTTTGCAATTGACCTCCAAGTACTAGCCTGTCCCTAAGTAAATATAATATAAAATATATATAAAAATAAAATATATAATATGTATAAAAATATAATGTATACACAAAAAAGATCTTCTCGTGCTCCAAACTCTTGTGGTGAAGAATTTTAAAGAGTTAATGAACCTGTCAACTGACTGTCTCTCTTCTTCAATGCTTTTGAGGAATCTATATCATTCAACATCGCTGCCTTAATTCACATATTCATCAGATGTTTTTATGATATTATCAAATTATCTGCCTGAATAAAGTTCGAAAATTTTCTGGTCTTCATCAAAGACTTCAGATTTGAAGACAATGCTCTTATCCATCCCTCAAATCTGCTCTGCAATTGTCCCAGGCACATGCGGCTAAAGAATGTGCATTTCATGTACTATCATCCATCGATAGACTCATCTGTACATTTTTTAGTTCTATACTTAATTTCATACAAAATCTTTATTATAACCAGATTCGATCCGACCTAGTATAATATTAGTATTGATATATATATATTTAAATATGTATTAATTAAAAGCCATTCATTATTGTTTTATTTGGTGACAATACACTCAATATGGTTGGTTTTAATTGAACGTCTGAGTCACTCATGTGTCAGTTTGAATAGTAGAATTAATCTAGATTAGATATATTACATGTTCATTATATATTAGTGAAGGTATTTGGAAACTGGTCAAATTACTTCCACAAATTGACAAAACAATTCTCTGAACAGTACAGCTTAAAACAATGTAAACATTTTATAAATTAAATCCACTTGTGGATGTTTATTTAACCACAGAGACATTTTTATAGCATTTTGCTACATTGTTAAATATTAGCGCATGCCAGACTAAAAAATTTATTACGGTCACATAGAACATTGTCAACTCAAAGGGCAGTGACAGATCCAGAGGGGGTCATGACAATCATGACCCCCCTTAGGCTGGGTCTTTGTCTTAATATTGTAATCAAATTAGAGCTAGTCCTGACTGAAACTTGTGTGTGTGACCCCCTGCTGGGCTGCTGGCTCAAAGGATGGACCCGCCCTTGTCCAAGGGGTTCCTTAAGGAGTTAGACATATGACGTACTCTGCCGAATTATGCTCGACTTAATTTTTGAACGGGTTTCGGGTAATTGTTACTCTTTAAGAGACATTTTGAAATGCACCGTATGATGAATATACGCTGTGATCTGCAACATTATATTAGTAAGTAGTCTGTTTAATTTGGACTAGTCAAAATGATTTAATAATGGTTTCTTCTAATAAATAAGATGTGTGTACCTAGCATTATTTTTAATATGTATCAAGAAATAAGTAAGGTATTCAAACGCTTTTACTGCTGCAATAAATCAACAAATTTATAATCTACTTCTGATATGCAAATTTTCATTTATGTTTCTCGATTGTAATTTTAATTGTGTCTAATAATATAATAATTATATATATTAAATGTGTTAATAATTGGTATCAGCCAAAACCAAACTTAACATATTTTCACATGTACCTGACAAAGCTGTCGAGGTGGCTGGAATTTATAAAAATAGTGGAAACGTATTTATAACAAATAAAATTCTATACAAAAACCATAGACATTAATATGATTGGGAGCCGTTTATAAAAACGTCACTTTAAATTTCGCAATTTTGTATCCCTCCCTCTGTCTTAATATGCAACCCACCTATAAATACCCATAAATATTACCTCACGAAAGCTAAACCGCTTCTTACAAATGGTTCATTTCACTGCCTTCAATAATGATATACAGGTATTGGTATTTCAAAATATTTATCAAATAGCAATGTGACTATTGACTTTTTGTCATAACAAAAAATAAAATTAAAAATAATAAGCCAACAGGAAAATTAAAACATATTCATTTGATAAACTGCGAACATCTGTTTAGAGTTGAGCTTAGATCCGCCCTTATTGTATCTTGTCATGCCTTTGGTTTGCGAACCTATTTTATAAGTGCCCCTCAGTATTCTTTGCTCAAACCCATCCGCTTGCTTCAATCAAATTGAGCTTTAAAATGTACGACGGTATCCATTTGAAATATATTTTTTATGATCCCATATGATGAAAAGTATTTTAAAAATTACTATATCAAAACTGCATGCCTAAAAAACTTCATTCTTCATATAGGAAGCTCAGAAAATCAGGAGTTAGTAAGCTCTGGCTAATTGATCAATTTAATATCAAACTAAAATGCACATGTATATTCAATTCAAAACATAGTCGGTTGTAGGTATGTTTGTTTTATGACATACATTGTGCATTACATATATTTTTCTAATTGATTCTCTATGAAAAATATAATATTCATCATTTGTCTTAAGCTTATTTTAGTGACAATATATTGAAATAAGCACAACCTTGATTAATATTAGTTATTTTTTATCGTATTATTGTAATTATATAGCAATGTATACATTTATAATTCCTAACAGCCTGTTCTCATATAAATAACTATTTGCTATAAATTTTAACTGTTAAATATGTTTCAAACTAATATAAATTTCTGAAATAGTCCGAAACAACCTGATGTATTTGAAAATCAATGGATTAGACAAAGCCTTCTAACATACTAAAGCAAACGCCCGTACTATAACAAAAGATTTATGATGCAGCTTTGTAAAATGAGACAATTAAAACATCATTTTCTTCTTCACCAAAAGTTTCATAGAGCATTCCGTTGCGATACACTTCAAATGTATGATCGGAATATCTCTATGTAGTGTGTATCAGTGTTCATGTAATTCTTACATTTCGAGTCTGATGGAAAATTTGTTCTATCATTGAATGGTATTTAGTCCATGATTTGCCAGCTAATATTTCTGGCCACGCCCCGAGTATCATACAACAGATCGGAGAGTCCTCGGTATTGGGAGCTGCCACCTATGATAAGAACAATAATTATGTGGTAACATATTACTACATACAATTAATACATGTCTTCAAATTTCATTTTTTTAAACTCGCTAGTTATGACTCATCATTAAAACAAACATATGGTATATAAGTATTTTCCCATAAGTACGAACTTTCATGTTCTATATGAAACCCTTAGGGTCGAATATTTGAAAACAGTATTTTTTATTTCTAATCGACTGCATTTTCATGCTTTGAATAATAAAAAATTTTGAGACTTGCATACAAAATTTTATCCCCTATTTGACACCTTTGGGGACGACGTTTTGAAAAATTGGTCCTTATTATTTGTCTATAATATAAAAAGAATATATTTTTAAAATTTTTTGCATTCCCAACTACAGTAGTTCCGGCTTTGCAAAAGTCAGTGAGTCTGCCATGATGTGCAGTATGTTTATATATGTATTTATGTAGTCGAATCCGGTGTTAAGAGATAAAAGCAATTGAAGATTGAAATAATGTATATTTCGATTAATGACTTTATATTTATATTTAAATGTATATCAATTTATTTGGTCTCTGTTCCAATACCATAGAAATTACATGGTATGTTGATCATAGTTTTGTCTTATATCACACATATTGTATTGTATTAAAAATACCTGTATAGTTACTAAATAAATTTATAAATCGTGATTAATCACAATTTGTAATTTTCCATAAATATTTGTAAAAATATATTTATACGAAATTTATAGATATATGCTTTGAATTAATTATTGAAATAGATTTTAGATCGGAATTCATATAAATATTAGTATTTTATCAACTGGAAAAAAACCACTGAAGCTTAAGTAGAAAAGAATTTCATGTATTCCACGCTTGCCTACTGCCATTTGACTTAAGTTTAATACTTAACGATTTATATACTGTTACCGAATAAGTTCTATACTTATATTAACTATATTTTTAAAAAACTTCTATTCATTAAGGCTTTTTTTTTTATTAATATTTCATTGGATAATGTGATAGTTGTTGGACTCGAAACTGCAGTGAAAATCTTCTATTCTATTTGACAGTAGAATTGTGATTGAGCGGGAATCAAAGCGGATGTAAGATCAGGATCAAAATGGGGATTCCATCTATAAAGGTACTTCCACATTATATATATGTAAACAGACTAATTTTTTTTTTACAATTTTCGCGATTTAATATTATCTAATGATAAAATTTTGCGATTGTCAAGCAAATTGTAAGGAAATGTAACATTGAGAAGAGAAATAGAAATGTACTAAGCTCAAAAGCAAAGTATTATTTTAAATAATAAATATATGATGTATATACAATTAAGAAAACAAATTGGGGGTCTAAGAAAAATATACTTGTAACATAGATGGGAATTTGTAGCGTTCATTGCATTCAAAGAGATTTAGATTTTAGTATTATACTACAGAAGACCATAGAGAAAATCATAAACTACAAGCCGTTACCTATAGGTAATAAGTTACTCGATGGCAACTGATATGCCTAAATGTAATTAGGCAACATTTAGCGGCATGCTTAATCAAAGTTTTCATGTAGAGACTTTCTCAACGTTTACTCTATGAATACAACATTTAAATCTCTTTGGACATACAATGGTGGCATAAACATAGACTTCGTGGATTCTCAGTGTCTGTTTGCATGAGCTTCGCGTACCAAAAAAGTGAGTGTCAACTAAAGTAGGTATTAATTTATAGGTATATTGAATATAAAAAATGTATTGACATAAAATGTTCTTAATAGTTAAATTGACTTTATAAGTTTATTTTGTTTATCTGTTTTATTATAGAACATAAATATCAAATCACACTCTTATAATCACTAAGGGCTTATTCGAACACCTAAAAAAATCAAAGTAAATTGTCAAACTTAACATAATACAAAGAAATAAGTTTCTTTACAATGAAAACAACGTTTTTACAACAAAGGTAAATAAAAATGGGTGTTGTCGAGAAATGTTTAGTAGTCAGTTTCTTCAAGGTTTTATTTTCATTCATCTATATTTTTGAAAAAGGGCTAACAAAGTCAGTCTTTTTCATGCGAAGTCAATAAAAATTGTTCAGAAAAATAAGTATTGTAATGAACTGGGCCACACTATCGCACAAGTTGTGTGGTTTTTTTTTATATTGTGATGTCAAAATGTGGGTTTCTTATTCCCTTAGGGTTCTCTCTCCCAACATTTTTATGACCTTTTATATTTTTGGGCAGTAATCAAAGACCATCATAAATATAGACCGTTTCACCTTCATATGGGAACACGATCCATTTTTATTCTCTGGCCTCCTTTTGCATTAAGAGCACAGTTAGTTCAACTCAATTTTTAATTTATCGAAGGCTACTTTGATAATTTTCCTTGTCTTGTTGTAAATTGGTTTTTTTAAATGCACAGATGTGAGACCTCGATAACCGAGCTGCTCCTATTAGCTACAGCCATTCTTCCTTTCTGACCAAAGAGCATCCCCCTTTCTAATCAATAATCTTTTAACTCTTTCGAAACCCTCATTGTGATGAAGTGCGACTTAATTAGTGTCGATTAAAACTAATGAGGTTCCATTTAATTTCTACTAATTCGGTGCTAGAGTGTTTCATAACAATGTACTACTGATTAATTTCTGCCTTTGATTTACTTATGTTATTGTTTGACGACTTTGACGATTTGACACGATGGTGACAAAAAAGAGAGAGACATATTCCGATGTTACACTGGGCAATGAAGCATCAGAATTGTAAAGATTCCATCAATAAAATCAGTATTTTAGCTATGGAAGCACATTTCAACCCCTATAAGCTACATGGGATAGTGACAATCAATTACAAGCACTCGATTATAAAACGGCTCGGCTTTTGACTCCACAAGTCTATCGGCACCAACCAACGAGTGTTATATATAGGTATTTCAGAGAAGCGTATCTATGTAATTTTTTATTTAGCATAATATTTTGTATATACATGTGGGTGGGTTTATATGAAATAAAAGGTTTGATTCGTATCTATGTAGTGTGCCATTGTTATCTAAAATTTTTAAAAACAAATTGAATCAACTTTATGTGAATTTTTAAGTTTTTTTTTTGTATACCATTAAAATTGTAAAATTGCGTCATAAAATGTATGATCAAAATGAGCTCTATATATGATTTCAAATATTGTTCTCATTATTTTTAAATGGTACTCTTAGAGTAAATAGGAAAAAAAAAATGTAGCAAATATGCTTTAAATGTATGTGATTTTGGATGTGTTACTTTTATATATATTTTGCTATAGAGGAACAATATACCAGTGACCAAGGTTGAGTGCTTTTCATTAAACCCTTTACCCTGGGCTGACTCAGATACCTGGTAACAATATAGATGACTATATTGTTACCAGGTATCTGAGTCAGCCCGATAATACCTTATATATGAATATAAGGTATTATGTTATGTCTGGATTTATCGAAGACCTCGCAGTACTAACTCTTCATTTATTCGAAGAGTCCGCGATAGCGGTTGGTCGTCTTCACGGATGTAATTTGGATAAATGTATCGATGCTGTAATATGTACTGGTAATTTAATCCTCAATTAATTGTATAACCATATATCAGTATCTCGAGTGTTGGCCCGTACAAAATTATTTGTTTATAAATGAGTAGGTGCAAGGGAGAACTTGTTTTACCTACATCAAATTATTATAGTGCGACTTAAGAAATTATTGTATAAATATTTATAACAATAGGCAGGCGGAATCGGTCAAAAATTATTTTTAAGTCTATCATCTATTTATAATGTTTTGAGCAATTTTTGAGAATTTTCGTATTTGATTCACCTTGATTTTCAAACTTACTGCGATCAGTTAATATTGTTTTCGGAACATGTTTAGTTTTGGGTGACTTTGGCTTACATATAAGCACCATTTGCCGATGGTAACGCATTAATAAGACACGTGTTGCACAATGAGAGTTCCGGTGGTCCACTCGCCGTCCATCACGCCATTCCCAACCCCATTAGCCCAGTCGCCCCTTCATCGCATATCCTATCCCTACCTGAGACCGGCAACACTCTGGTGACTCTTGAGCTTGCGGGTGTCCGTGGGTGGCGATGACCACCTACTCTCTGGTGACTCGCATAAGTATTCGATCTCCCCTCGACTATATTGTGAAAAACCAAAATGTCTCAATTTACTAAAGTCGTGCTACATTCGGCAGCCTGTTCAATTCTAGATTGGCTCGATGACGTGGCATCGGAGAATATGCAAACAGTAAGTCTAGTTTAATATCAGCCCGATGGGAAAATTACGCAAAATAACGTTTGTTATTATGTTTGTATTTTATTAGATAACACGGAAGTTTATCAGATACAGGGCTCAATGTCAGTAACGGGGCGTCTCTATAGGGAGTTCCGAGAATGAGCGACGGACAGATGAATCATCAGTTGTTTTATAATAAACAAATACAGATAAAATCCTATATTTATGGCCAGCGACAAAATAGACGTAGGTGAAGTTAATTACCATTGATAATATAGATACCTACCGAACAAAAGTTTGGTATATATATATATACAAACATATATTTCATCTATAATACTATAATAACATAATATGAGAGGCACAGGATGTTAGAGCGCTTGAGTGTTGTTGACTGATTTATATTTCTTCTTCTATATTACGCCTTGTTTATTCAAAAATGAATTTAACTCCGGTAAAGCAAGCCAGACAAAAGCTGATACAGGATAAGCGAGCGGTTATACAATACTTTAATAATTCTAAAATATATGCAACACGACACGACACACTCGAAACCACGATGATCCAGAAGCGAATGGAATTCCAAGGAATGACCGGCCAATATCCGATCCATTTATATATATTTAAGGATTTTTATTAAATAATTTTAAATGCCTATGAACTTTCATTGTGATGAGTATCTATTAAAAAAAATATGAAATTATTCAACATGTTTTGAATAATATAAGCGTAAGTGGTATAAACTTAAATTTGTAATTGTAATTATGTCGTTATCTTAATACTGAATTCAGAGTTCACAATTGTCTCTGATTTCATATATGGGTTAAATATATTGTCCGTAGATTAGATTATACCATCTAATATAAAAACTAAGGGAAAGCTATGCTGAATGCAAAACTTAAATTGAATACTTTAAAAATCCCTAACATAAAAGAGCACTTTTTTTTTTAAGTAAAAAATAATTACGATTTATTGTTGATCCTTGGATTTGCAGCGGGACTGCTAAAAGGATAAAATAGGTAGTTAAAATTAGAAAAATTGGAAGGGAATAGGTATCCAAATCAAAAAATTGAATTTAAATTTAATTCGAAACTGGTTTATCTATTGAAATCATGACATAGTTATACACACAGACATCTGCACACAGAATACAGAATACGTAAGTTTTGTTGCAATTACGTACTTATTTTATGTGGGTGGATGGGTGAACTGCATCCATTCTTCCACCGATTTGATCACCCAATTATCCGGCCATCCGCCTATCCATTCAAACATTTGATCATCCAATTATCCGGCCATTCACCTGTCCACCCATCCGGCCATTCACCTATCCATGGATTCGGCCATTCACCTATCCACTCGTCCACGCGGTCATGCACCATCACGTCTGTCCATCACCACAAGAGACATGTCTAAACACCGCGATCTAAAGCGGATGGATGTCGTAGAATTTACGAAAACGCAAACGAGGTCTGAGACTAATGATAGTGAAACAAATAGTAAACATTCCCTCAATCTTATATCAATACGTTACTGAAAATCGCAGCCAAATCGGTTCAATCTTTGTGTAGATTGGATTGCACAAACATACGTATAGGCATATCAACATAGATTTATTTGATCAAATTACTCCACTAAACAGTGAAACAACAGTTGATCGAATTGAGCAGTAAATGGTTTTTCTTAACCGACTTTAGCAAAATGAAAATGTCAATTTGACTGTTTGCAGCTCTAGCTATACGCATTTTCTCCGGTTATTGTGAATAAATTTTGATGACCATATTTTTTGATATCGAAAAATGTTCTCGCATTGGTGTCTTATTAATTTTAAACAGATATGATACAAAAAATAAAAAAAAATAAAGCTACGCCTACAAAAAAATAAAAATCCATAGAATCGATTGAAAATTTAATACTGAGACTTCAAAGATTTTAGGTCATTATACCTCTTTAATTTAACTTTTATTAACACGCTTTTATTAGCTTCACTTGTATGTTTGTTTGTTTGCTTGTTTGTTTGTAACCGACTTCTTTGAACTCGATTTTGACCCACTTTGAACAGTCAGATTTTATTGAAACTTTGTAGACTTATCAAGGACCGGTGACAATACAATAATTTGATAAGTTTGTCTAATTGTCCTCGTCAGGATCGCCAGGATTAATTAATTTGCTTTGGTATCGATGTAAATTCAATCAGTTCAAAATAGGGACTTACGAATAAACAGAATTAATAAAAAAATAGGTACAAGGATTAATTCATACAATGTCATAATTTGATGTTGATAAAATATTTAGTTTTCTGAAGATTTCTTTTGAAATTTAAATGAATTAAAATTTTGTATGTAGAAGTTAAGTAGAAAAGTTCATATTTTCAATCAACTCATCTATAAAGAAATGGATTCATGATAAAATAATATTTCATATTAAACTCTATAGTAAAAACGTCAAAACTGAATTATTCTCAGAAATTAAGACCACAAACTTAAATCTCTATTCGAAGAGAATTTCACAATCATCCGCCCTCTATCAAAGGTTTACAATACTATCGACTTCAGTATCATTTTGAAAATTAACACCTTGACCCTAACTCTGTTCGGAAAGAATTTCCCATCCATACACCCTCTGTCGTAGATTTACGATACTAAAAAATGTGCGTCACGTCCAAACATTCACAAGAACTCGGAATACAATTTTTTTGAATCGATCAAACTAAAGTATAAAATAAATATAGTTTAAAACGTAAGTGCCTTGTGCCATATTTTTCATTTATCAAGCACCCACGCTTTTACAATAATACTAATATTTTTTCGTTCATTTATATTTTCTGCCTATATTAAGAATTATTTTTCGTTTTTTAGTTCGATGTGATCATCAAAGCGTGTTTTTTAGTTTTTTAAACTATATTTATACATGATTAAGTAACGAAACGCTAAAGAAGTTAGCTAGTTCAAGCTTTAGATTTCTTGTGTCTTGAATTGAATGTTAGGTAGTATATTTTTAGGATTCCATGCACCCTGTGGATAAACGGAACCCTTATAATATCACCTATGCGTCTGTTGGTCAACTTTTTTCGAAATCGCTCGGACGAATACAATTTGATTAGGTACATATAGAAATACTCGGCGCAAGAACACTCGTAAAGCGTAAATAGACGAATTGCGATTTTGGGGGTAAATTTCGGGACTAATTTGAGAGATAACAAACCTTTGTAATTGAAAAATTTACAGTTTATGGTTTATTGAAGAAAATCTTTGAACATCGACCATATTTTCCTTGTCTTCGATAAATGATTCTGATTTCTTTAAAGGAATGCAGAATGTAGGTCTTCACTGATGATATACAGGAATATAAAAACGAAAAAGTCTTTGAATTGTCATGATAAACAGAAAATGTTCTTGTTTTCAAAATGTATCTCTTAAAATAAGTTCAATTAGTCTAATAGTTGCTCTGCTGTAGCGTACTTGTGCAAAGGGGTTGTTCCGAATTTTAGTCTAAGACAAGTTTTATATTGTATTTTTATTTTTGTTATTTTGTAAACTTTTTCATCTTAGCTATCACAAACAAATGGTCAGACTTTAACAAAACATGGTAAGTATTGCTATGATTTATTTCAAGTTGTCACTAGCAAATTTGAATAATAAAAATAAATACGGTGGGTAATGCGATGATTTGTAGTGAGATGATTTGTGTCAGCAGCTATAGTTGTTTGTAGTTGCTTTTTAAGGTTCCGATCCTACGTTTAAATGGCTATATCTTTCGAACCATAGTAAAGTTTGGAATTTTCACAGAATACGCGGAAAATCATGGCGGATATCCTGGGAGATAATAGAAAAAAAAATGCTGAAAGTAATTATTCCAGAGGACTCCCTGTCTCCATAAACGAAATGTGTGTGTGTTTGTTTTTGACTATTTTTGTCTTTATCATAAAAATTGTAATACTTAAGTATGTTATACTTGGTGTGATTTTATGATATAATGCATTACTCTGAAATTGATTGATTAATTGATTCAACCAATCAAGTGCATTGATTGATTGAATCAATCCTGGCACATAGCCAGCCAGGCTCGAGCTGAAGATCAGGTACCGAGAAAAATAATACATTTTTTTATTAATACATTAACACAAATAAATTATGTAGTAGTACGGAATCTTGTGGGCACGAATCCGCCTCGCACTTGGCTCTTCTTTTAACGTTTTGAAATTTATACTATCCAACACTATTTCTTTTTGTATAACTTCCAATTAAACCTTCGTTAATTGAGACATTTTCGGTCATACTGAAACTTCATAAATCTGACAAATTCTTTACAAGAGTAACAGCCGTTATTGTTTACATTTGTACATCGGTCAAATGTTTCAACAATATTATGATTTGGTTGCCATACGCGTTTATCTGCTTCGACGCGCATACTAAAATACAATGTTCATTCTTCAACTTATGAGGTTATCGGACGGATCGCGACTTTTTTTTTTTGGGAGCGATTAGATTGCGCCAACAAAACAATCCTCGACAAATCAAACGCGCTCAAAATTTTTTTTATCTCTGATTGTCGACCCCATTTCGTCCGGACGGGTTACAAGTATTGAGATACTCGATTGTATTGCGTATGTAAAATGGGATGCAATCTGTTTATTGTGTGGGAAAAAATCGATACGTGTAAAAAAAAATGCGGAAATGTTCGAGTAAAATAGCGATCAATACAAATAAAATTCAATAATGTAAATTAAAATGAGTACAAAAAATTTGCAATATTAGGGATTACTGTGGTGGACTAGAACCCAAACTAAGTTCCACTTGTGTTATAGGACTTATAGGTTTTCAGGCACCCACCCTTGAGCATCACGGTCACATGTTTGTTATGAATGTATAAGGAAAGCGTGTGTAGTGCATGTTAAGAGCTTATGTATATTTCAGAGTAGGACACATTAAAAAATATAAATAGAAGCAACAATTTTCAATAAATCGATTGTGTATGATGGAAATGTCGGCAGTTGTCGCCCTAGAAAACCTAGTGCAGCACAAATTGGTGGCATGTTGAAAAAGGGTCAAATTTTAAACACGGGAAACCGACGAGCTTGCGTAGAAAGATTGATGGATGTCAGCTCTAAGCGACAGAGACACGCAAAGATCGCACCATAAAGAGATCTAGAATCTCTACCTAACCTTCTGGGAAATAGGCGTGAGTTTATTACTTTTATTATCATTAATCGTATAAAGTCACAAGCTCATTTATGGGGCTCTGCGTGTGCGTTTGTTCGTAAGGGAACATACCCATGCGTGACCCGTTCACGGGCTGGGGGTGGTCTTCAAAATATCAGGCACAAGACGGGGGGAGCTTAAGGCTTCGTCACGATTATATATTCTATTTGTAATGAAGCGTAAGCACCTGTTACGATATGTTTTTACATAAGTTTTTTTTCCTTGATTATATTCTACTTGATTATAAAGATCGCAGCAAAAAATTGATTGAAATTCATATTTATGAATTACTACGTGAAAACTACAGGGCGAGTATGGATATATATTACGATTGGTCACAATTGTAAAATATGGGTCACGTAGTATGGGTATGTTCCCTGAGGTTCCTGTAGATATTCGAAATTTTCCTTAAGTATAAGAGATCATCATCAATCAATTACTTGGCAACAAAGGTTAATATCAAATTTCCGATTATTCCCTGGACAAATGTCAACGGACGTCATCGGCTCGACTTGTTATCGGTTCCTTTTCTGTAATACTTTTGTTTTTGTTTGTAATGGTATACAATTCGATTTGAATATACCTACTTTTAAGTGTTTTTTTTTTCTTGAGGAAAAATCTTCTTTAAAACGAGTAATTAACTTGTATTATAATGACGTATTTTAAGAATTATATATTAGGTATGAAATAAAGAGATTTATTTATTTATTTAATTCCCAGAAAATAGTTAAATACACATTGAAATGTATATTTAAATCCCGTAGAGGAAACATGATGTTCCCTGTGCATAGGTTCGGAAGAAATGAATAGGCATATAATTATGATTTATTTATCATATATGCCTATTTAACAAAAACACCTTAATACATATATAACTTAATTACTAATCTCAGTTATTTTAAAGTGAAAAAATAATAATAATAAGTAAGTGCTCAAAAGTATAAAGTTCCATGTGAGATGTTATACTCGACTTTATAAAGCAAAGACAAGAAATGGGATATGACCTTTTATAGAGATAATAATTGCTTTTGAGTGAGCATTAATCATTTTTAAATATTATATTTAATTGATTTAGTTAACATAGGTGTATTCTTAAATTCATTTGGTAACATATTAAAGTATTTGATAGCTGTATATAAAGGACTACTTTGGTACTTCGTCTTGGTAATTTTAGTTCCCTGTATATATTTGATTATTAATTTTTATCTTTATATATAAAAAATAACTTCCGTATGTTTGTCGATGCGAAGCTGGAAACGTGATGTGACTGGCCTGATTGACCTAAAATTTTGGCACAACGTTGCATTCGAATGCGCGTTTTTAGGGTTCCGTGACCAAATTGCAAAAACGGAACCTCTTATAGTTTCGTCATGGCCGTCCGTCCGTACGTCACAGATATTTTACTCAAAACCTACAGGATGTATATTGATGAAATTTAGTGTTGGTGTCTTGTATAAGACGCTACATTTTAATAGTTAAATAACAAATATAAATATAGAGCACTCCATACATGTAATGAAAGCTGAAATAATTTTTTTTCTGCAAGCATCAACGTGTGGCACATACTTTGACAGTTCTTTTAAAAACACTAAAGTTTTTAAATAATATTTTCATAGCGAATAATTTCGGAAATAATCGCTCCGAAAGTAGCAGAAATTGTTCCCTCCTCTCTGTTTTCTAAACCATATGTCTAAAAATTATGAAAAAAATAACAAGGGTAACGGATAATAAATACTTTCATTGAAAATTATTTTTAACATCATACCGTTTTTGAGTTATTACCGAAAAACTGTGCTTCTCAATAAATGGACTTAACTGCCATGAAGATACGCCCTTTTTCTGGTATACTTTAGTTAAGTTTAAGAGTCAGCAGGCATACCTACTTGATTCTCCAGTTATAAACGACTGAAGTGCTTATACTTAATATGTGCGGAAAACATGGAAAAAAGTGTAATAACATAGTTTTTTCATCAGTAGTACATTTCTTTGTAGTAACGGCTTCGGAACCCCATATTGACTATGGTCCGACATGCTCTTGGCCGGTTTTATTTTTTTTTAGCTACTAGCAGCGTCGGATTTAAACTTAGTGCCGCCCCTATAAAGTTATAATTTCGAGGTTTTGTTTTTTAAAAAGTAAAATAACCAAAATATTTCAGAAAATTGATTGTGTATTATAACTTTAATAACATTCAAAAATATTTTTTTTTGTTCTAAGAATTTTATTAATATGTATATAATTAAAAAATGTAATCGATGAATTATTATTTTTTTTTAAATTCATTGATTGATTGATATAGTCTATTCTTTAAAAAATGATTGAATTATTCAAAAATCTTTTTAATTTTTCGTAAAGACTACAAATATTTTTTTTTGGAAAATAAAAAATCAAATATTATTGTTTTGAATCATGTAGAAAATACATTAATTAAATTATTTTGATAATTAATTTCAACTAAAAGTGCCAAAATAATAATATACTAAATTTCAATTTAACAAATAATGCATGAATTGAAATTCTGGAACTATAAATTAGACAAAAAAAATTATAATTATTTAATTATATTGAGTAATTTTGATGCCACTAAAAATTTTTTTTCACTTTTCAAATTTTGACGCCCTAGAAAATTTGCCGCCCTGAGTACTAGCCCCGACTGCCCCTAGGGTAAATCCAGCGCTGGCTACTAGTGTTTGTCTCGGACTTTACTTACGTATTTGTACCGTTAAATCAAACCAAATGAAGTAGGTACTGCATAGATTCTAAAAATTCATTCACTGATATAAAGCTAAATGTATATAAAATATTTCATTTTTTATACTGATAATAAAAATCATTTTCTGGCTTAAGACCACACAAAATAAGCAATTGTACATGACTTTATCATATGGAAAGCGACGGATTTATAAATCTCCAGGAGTACCTAGGCCATAAAAGGTTATCAATCATAAAGAAACAATTACAGTTAAAAAAATATATACATCTATCATAATCTATTTAAACTGCGAAAACAAAATTGTAATAACTGTCGAAAAGGCGTATATGCAGAATAAATTGCAGAATAAATTACAGAATTTTACCAATATTCATAGTACATGAAAGGCAAAAGTTAGAAATAAAACTGGCAAATTAGGTATTTCACTTGTAAAGAGGCAGGTGGAAATCTGGGGGCTCAAGGTCAGAGCTATATGTTGGATGCATTAGCGCTTCCCATCCAAGTTGTTTCAAAATTTGTCGAATGGCTAAAGACGTGTATGGTCTGGCGTTATCATGGTGAAAAGCCACACCCTTTCTGTTGATCGATTCCGGTCGTTTTTTCTCTACTTCTTGCTTGAGTCTTATCAGCAGTAGAGATCCGAATTGATTGTTTTACTTGGCGGTCAAAGCTCATAATGAATAATGCCCTTCCAATCCCACCGTACACATAGCGACAATTTATTGCGAGTTAATCCAGATTTCGTTACAGTCTGTGGAGCTAGGTTGCCTTTTGACCATGATCTTCGCACGTTCTTGTCGTAGTTATTTAGAACCGGTAAAATAAACTCATTGTGTTGCTCTGAAAATACAGTTTTTTTTTTTTTTGTAAGCATAAATTTTCAACTTTACACTACAAATGACAGTATTGCAACAGAGATACTATCTTAACTGAAAACAAAGAAACTGCATTTAAATTTCACAAATTAAACTAAAAAGTTTCTTCGCATAAAACTTTACAGTTAAAATGTCGCTATACATTCAAAACGGCATTGCTTTGCCTACAGTTTGTTTATACGTGACAGCAGTGTGGCACCATCTTCTGGAGTAGGTTAAGGCAGCAACTTCTGTTCTACCGACAATTGAGGAACGAACCTCAGTTCAAATTTAACACAAAGTGATCTTATTTCTTTATTTCTTTGCGTGTGAAATAGTGAATATATATATAAGAGAAATATCACTCGCACTGACTGACTCGCCATAAGATCTCTAGACCAAGATCCTTAGCCTCTCAGGCATGACTTATTTTCTGAAGGACAAAACCCGAGCTATTTTGTAGTGTTAGTGTGTACTGTGAATGCCCCTATAAATGCTAAATTGACTGGAAAGCCAATTTCTAGGTACCATTATATATCATATACATTGTATACCGATAATATAAATGTAGTCGCGCACAGGATAGGCCACTGTTTATTATTTTACTGTATGTCTGTCTGTGTTTTTATAATGTAAGAACGGTTTGACCGATTATGATTAAAATTGGTATACAGTGAGAACATTTGATTTCGTAAATGGTAGGCTATTTTTTTCCGGTTTTTCTGTTTGTCTGCCTGTACGTTTTTCTATAATTAAAAAAAAAGGTTTCACTGATCTTGATGAAAATTTGTGTACCGACAGTAAGAACATGTGAATGCGCAAATGATAGGCTACTGTCTGTCTATCTGTTTGATGGTATGTGTGTAGGTGTTTTTTATAAATTACGTATAGCTGTATTTTTCATTAGTGAGTTTGTCAATATAAGTAAGTAAAAGCATAAAGATACAATACAGAATATTTAATTTATGTTCAATGAGACATCAGGTTCAGGACGTATGGTTGTTTTTTATGTGACCTCTGACAAATAATAGGGTTCAACTTAGGTCTAAATTACCTGTTTTGTAAATTGATGCATATGATAAACATCGTACATGATTACAGTGTAATTAATGGGCGCCAACCGACAGCAAGTGCCGAAAAAAGATATATAATCAAACTTAATGATGTTCACAATCAAATGTTGTACAAAGAGATTAAGATAGGTACCTGATTTCGAATATTGAACTGGGATCACTTCCCACGTATATTTGTTCTTGGTCTCTCATCTGTGATGAAACCTCGTCAGTGGGCAGTGTAGGCAAATATGTTAGAAGAAATGTTGTGAGATGAGGCTGTCTTAGCAATGGAACACTGTGCACTTCCAAACCGCCGTCTGCGTATCCAGATATCGGACATCCACTCTGGCGGAGGTGAAAAAAAGGATCCTAGAACCACCATTGACACGTGCCACCGATGATAACCGATATACCGGATTTCACAAATCACTTTGAACAAAACATCGCAACTTATCCGTTACTTAGGAAGATCCCACGATAAATACTTACATTAGACAGGAGAACATTGACTGGTTATAATATTTCCTTGAAAGAAATTCGCCTTTTGCAATGTCTGCCCTGACGCTTTTCAAATCAGAAAAGAATACCCACGAATTTTAGTATTTGAATAAGTTATCTTCGATATGATACAAATGATACGGCTGATCAATCTGATGAAGTATTTAATGACACTAACAATTAGATATTCAAAACAGATGTTTTTAAATTTCTTTTTTTTTATGATCCATCGACTGAATCGAGTTATAAATGCAAAAAAATAGAACCAAGAGCATGTTCGGAATCGGAATAAGGAACGGTGTCGAGGTCAGAAATCAGAGCGAGTCTCCTTAAACCTGAGCTATTTAGTCCGAGACCGGGGGCCTTATTACCTAAAAGAAATCGATTTCTGATTTCGCAGGATTTTAAATTTATTTTACTAATTCCCAAGTTGATATTTCGAAATACTAATTGTCTTTCTATTAACATTGTTGCCTCTACAATGAAATCACTAAATTATAATAATGAAATTTAATCGCATATTTGATTTCAAAAACCGTTAGGGATCGCGATTTCGCAATTATTCGAGAATTACGCTCTCAAACCGAAGACTGGTCTATAGCGATTCTCAAGCGTTTTACAATTGATTTTCCGTCATTCGTATTTCATACAAAGTGAATAATTATTTTTTTTATGTAAATCGTTAGATTAAACAATATCTATACACATTTATCGAGGACCTAAAAATTTACAATAATATGGTATAATTGGACTGATCTGATGATGGAGCCAGAAGATAGGCACAGGAATTCTAAAATGGAATAACATATCCTAGTCGTATTTGAGCTTGTTAGAGTTCTCTTGAGATGTACTCTCACCATGAGTGATTTTCAGGGTCTGATGATGGAGACGGAAGGTAAGCACTAGCACTCCATAATAGAACAACGTAATTTAGTCGCATGTGTTCTTAATAGAATTTTTTAAGTGGACTTTGGCCAAAATTGGCTCTAACAAGCTCAAATACGACTAGGATATGTTATTCCGTTATAGTGTTCCTGTGCCTACCTTCTGGCTCATTCATCAGATCAGTTCAATTATTCCATATTATTGTACAGCTATCGGTCCTCGATAATTGCGTAAAGTTTAAATTTAATCTGACTCTTTAAAGTCACTCAAAATTGCGTATAAGAATAACATATTTTTATACCTAACAATTTCGACTCACAAATCGATTCCAGAATCGCAATCGATTTCTACTTTTACGTAATAAGGCCCCGGGTTCTGAATTAAAAGCGAGATTGCGATCAAAGTGGGACAAATCGGTATCGAAATCAGGATAGGTATTGAGATCGTACACGGTCGATACACAAGATAAAGGAATGTGTTCAAAGTCCACGCGGGCGAAGCCGCGGGCAGAAGCCAGTGTCATATATGTTGCTTAAGGGACTATTTCGAAGCTACAACAATAATCAACCAGGTAAGACAGCAAGGGCAAAACATCTCCCCAGACGCAGAAAAAAAACATTCAGCCGCAAGTGCCTACGAGCGCGAGGGTGTTGAGGATGTGTTTCGGAGCGATTTGAGATATCTACGCGAGCTGTTCTCGCCCTCTCAAACTTACAATCCACTCCAGCCAACACTGTTTGTGTCTTGACAATCTGTAAAAGTATAGCAGTTGCGCCGGTTATAACACATTACGATATTATTAATAAAAAAAAAATCATAATTTACTTGTTGTTTTCTAAAATTGTCACAATAAATTAATACAATGCTATTGGACAGAATTGACTGCTCCAGCAAATATTAATTCCCTCGACATATATAATAAATAAATTTACCACCTTAAATAAATGATTGTAAGTTACAATGTTAACCATAAGTTTTATCATTTTTAAATGAAAATCAATAACTATTATGTATATCAAAATTGATAAGTATTTTAACTAATACTATTCCCTGAAATCTAACTCTATTCGAAATTATAAGCAGATCGAGATAAAAGTTGTTAAGACGATAGCTTGCGTTTGTCATGATAAACGATTTTTGGAAATGCAATTTTTGAGGGGGATAAAAATTGTTGAATTTCGTCCGAGGCTTTTTTTATGGGGCGAGGTGCTACTATGAAAGGTATAGGTGTTGCTCGTTTTGAATGCTGATATGATTTTCGTAATTACCACTAACTACCTTTAAGGGTAGGAGAGGGTTAGTGGGGTTGTACAATGTATGAAATTAGTGCGTATTTTTTTCTTACATAGAAAGTTACACTATATATACCCCTTAGTAATATAGCCTATATCTTATTTTGATACCAGTGTTTATCCCGGCTTCGTATAATTTGCAATCTCGATCAGTATAGCGGTGTCGGAGTTCAAAGCGGGACGGGGACCGACATCGAAAAAGGAGCCGGGGTCAAAGTCTAGTATCAGATCGGGACTAGAATCAAGAACATGACCACGGCCAAAGTCAAGAACAGTGCCGGAACCAGAATCGAAAGCGGGAACGAGTTAGGATTGACTATAAGACCTTCTAGATAAAAGAAAAAGGAACACATTCCATGTTCACAAGGGCGAAGCCGCGGACGGAAAGCTAGTGAACATATGCTTATGTATAAATGGATTATTGAGCAGTATACTACTCTAAAGGCTTGTACTCGGTCAGTGACAAAAATTGTCCGATCTTCACAATCACTTTACCATCAAATTTTTGGGTGACGTAATAAAATGAAAATACCGCAGACGTCGAAATAAGAACGCAAAAGTCAATGTGGTGCGTCAGTGGGACGTGATGATCGTGACGTCACGTACACTCAGTGCATCGACATCCGTTTCGTCCACGAAGGACCGAACTTCCTGCAGCCTAGACTTCCGACGTCGGTTTGTCGGAAGTCGTATATATACCGTCTTCGATAAACATTTCGTTATCGCGATGTAGACATTTTTCTCCTCATAATGGGGTTCATATTGATATGAATATTGATATTTGGATAAAGGTAGTAGAATACATGATATCATTTTCGACATAACTTATCCAAAATTCATTTGTTAATGCTTTTTATCGAATTAAGAAAGAAAATATTAGTGTCTACGACATCTACTGTGATAATCGAGAAAACAGAACAGTAAGGAAGAACCCATGTGCAACCATTAATAGTTTCTATCTTTTTATATACCATTTTTTTTAAAAGAGTCTTATTGTAGAAACGCATTAATCAATAATCAATCATTTGAAAACATTTCAAAAATTAATGTTATTGCAAATGATTAACAGTAAAGTGAAGAGAGAGTCATCTACTGACATTTTGTATAACTAATATGAACAATAACTGTTAGGTTAGTTTAGCTGCTTTACGCGTTTTATTACGCGACCCGACATAAATGACATTATTTTTATATTAAAAAGTGGTAAAATTTTTTTTCGATGCAAGCGTTGTCTGCCCTGCAAATATATAATTTTAATTTTATATAATGTTGGACTAGGTTCAAAATTCTCTAAATTTATAAAAACAATTTTCTACGCTATTTTTCTCTAATTTACGCATATAAATAGGTTCGATTTGTTGTTCCCAATTTGGATTTACCACTGCTTACATTGTACGTAATACGTTTTCGTGTTTCGCAATTTACATACAGTAACAGGATATACCGAGTACTGTTTTTTGATTTATTGTCGAAAAACTGCGCTTCCCAACAAAAGGACGTATATGCCATGAAGATACGCTCTTTTACTGATGCACTTTAGTCTACACTCATTTAATAGTACCTAATAGTCGACACACCTATTTGTTTCTCTAGTTACAAGCCACTGAAGTGTTGATAATTATTCTCTGCGGGAAACATAGAAAAAGTGTAACAGCTTACAGTGGAGCGTCGATTATCCGAACTAATTGGGGGGGATGGGAGTTCGGAAAACCGGTATTTTCGGATAATCGAACGGCACTGATTCAGCCATATAAATGTATGTACAGGTGACGTAAATTTATCTTTCGATGATAAATAGGAATTAAACAAAAAAGTGTTGCAATATAAAAAAAAATAAAAAGATACTAAAAAATAAAAAGAACGCTTAAAAAAGTCTTCGATCTTCGTCTCGAAAGGGGCCTGCCCTTTCATAGAATGGACAGTTTTTTTTTAGGCGTTTTAAGTCTAGAGTTTAATTTAGTTTAACAAAATCCAGTCTACTGACTAGCGGCTACTTGGAAGTACATACCAATATAACAAGCAAATGGAGACAAGTACGCGAAGACTATAATGCAGGCACTGAAATGAAGCACGCGCAAGTTAAGATAAGCGGTCCTTAGGTTGATCGACGCTCCATTGTACTTTTTTCACCTGTAGTGCATTTCTTTATTATGACGGCTTCGGAACCCTACAACGAGCGTGCTCCGACATGCTCTTGACCAGTTTTTTAAATTTAATCTAGATAAGTACGCACCCATGTACCTAGATAAACTTGAAATCACTGTCTGGGGACGTTCATAACCGATGCCAGTCAAGCATTTAGGTACGTGATCGGATTTCAAGGTCAAGTGAAGAGCAAACGATGAAAGCCCCGTCGTCTAAATATATGCTGCTTTTGTAGTATTTAATTTTCAGTGGAACATTATTTATTTTTGACTTTCGTTTGTTCATATGGCTTTTAAATATTTGTTTTATTCGGTTAGTCCTATTAATCTATCTACCTACACAAATAATAAAACAGTAGAGAGAAAAGAATGTGTTAAAAGAAAAATTGTGAGAAAATTAAAAATGTCTGAGAAAAACTAGGCACTCTGAGGGCAATAGGAACGTTGAGAATTTTTGCCTGTCTGTCTGTCAGTGAATATGTTCACAAACTCCTCAAAAACTACCGGACAGAATCAGACGAAATTTGATATATGATATTAATTTATGCCCCGGAGCAACACAAGTGTTGCTATCCCGTTTCCCTGCAATATCATTTACATTCACGTATTTCTTGAACAGAACTTAAATCTATATCGAGACAAGAATCGCCATCCAAAGCGAGACCGGTATTGGAATCGAAATCAGGAACGAGATCAAGATCATGGTCGACAGCGTGAACTTTTGACAGCCGGAACTTTTGACGGCGTGAATTTTTGACAGCGTGAACTTTTGACAGCCGGAACTTTTGACGGCGTGAACTTTTGACAGCGTGAACTTTTTAGTATTTTTAAGCAACCTAACCTAGCGAATATACTAATTCTAAACTGTATCTACTTAAACAGTTGCATGCTTCAAACTATCATTTAAAATAAGTAACTGTTAATTGTTAAAGTTAAAAGCTAACCATGTGAGAATATATTCTTTTAACTTCACAATTTAAGGTAATCTTAAAGATATGATCATTTGTAACATTACATTAATGTCACGAACGCCAGCATCTTTAAGAGGCTCGATATTTTGACATGTTTAATTTTTAACTTTAACAGCTAGCAGATAAATATTGCACATTGAGAGTTTAAAGAACACCACTAAAAATGTAACGCATGCGCATGCCACAAGTAGGTATTTTCATCATCTATTATTGTTCCAAAACGAAAACAATGTGATCTATAGGTAGGTATTATCTAATGCTCATTGTTTTGCAGTTACGTTACTCACACGTCGCGTGTCACCTATTACGCGCCTGCGTCGACGTGTTTATTAACTAATTACTTATCGTATGTCTATTTCTCGTAAGTTCAATGCCGGAACGGGCTCTCGCAGGTCAGATACAAACACTGACAAAGGTTATCGTAACACCCCAACCGCGAAGATTTGTGTAACTTTTAACCCGCTCATCATAATGTTAAATATAATGATAATATTAGAATCACGTATTTTCGACGGTCCGACTGGCGAATTGAATTGAATATTAGCGGTGACAGAAAAAAAAATCGTTTTATAATATTGGATTTGTACTAAATTAATAACAGGAAAATTTAAGTATTTCTTTTTTTGGTTTTTGTTTAACTACGGACAAAGGTATTTAGCAGGCGACTCTACGTCGCAAAATATAATAGCTTGGCTATTTCATATAGTGTATTACAGTTGAATCTCAATAACTCGATCCTCGTTAAGTCGAAATCCTCAGTAAGTCGAAAAATATTGCCATTCCCTTCTGATGAACCCCTAAATACGCGGTATCTCGAATTATTTAGACTTTGTAACTCAAACAAAATGTTATTTCCCTAAGAAGTGTTGATGATACATATTTATACTCTATAACTCGAATCTCAAAAAGGAGACTCCGTAAGTCGTAGTTGGTAAAATATAATGGCGTCTTACTTGGAATTCCCCGAAATAATAGCAATAAATACCAAAATGAATGTTCGGGTTCGGGACTTCTAATCTATTGTTTTTGTCTTGTACACGTGCAGTGAATGAATACATTCATGAAACTTTCTAATTAACACAGCTGTGAACGTTATTTTTGTTTCTTGACACAGTCATATGTATCTCGAAGTTCTTGTTAAGTCGAAAACTCGTTAACTCGAATTTTTTTGCATTTCCCTTGACATTGGAGTTATTGAGATTCCACTGTATCTATGGCTATTTCGAGAACTCATGATCCATAATCTATGACGCTACTCGGCGGCCGCCTTGCTTCTGCATGTACCCGCGCTAAGAGCTATGATTGGTCGGGCCGGCGGCTGCGATTGGTCCGCGGGGTATGGCCAGTCAAAATAAATGATCATACGATTTTTCTAAAACAAACATCGGACCCTCCTCTTCGCTACGTCCGTTCCACACTTCGCCTATAACACTATATTTTGGAACTTCGCCCTTCGAAACGGAGATCGTATAATATAGAAATTCATGCTAACAAGGGGGCGGAAGGGGCGGCCCGCCCCGGGCCTCCGGTCTTGGGGGGCCCCCAAATGTCTCCGCATTCCCCTGATCAATTCCTAAACAAGACTTTAAAAATCTGTTTAGTACCTACATAATTTCATCAAGATCAAAACACTTCAGCCATCTAGACTTTTTACGCAGTACTAATATTCTTTTAATTTTGCTGAACGCGTCCAACACGTTCGGAGAATTCCCGTCTTTGTAGCGGGTACCTACTCAGAATGAATCCCAGAATGAATGAAGTGCAAATAATTGACTCTTGTACGCCTACATTTATATTCTATTTACGTCTAAAAATAAACATTGGCCTCTTAAAATATATTAAATTTCATTACTTTGATATTTAATAGTTTATTAGTGTATTCTGATGTTTTCGCGAACGGATAAGGCTTTTTTCAAATTGTAAAGAAATAAACGCGATCTTATCCGTTCAGACATTCAGCAACAGCTGGAAAAAGATGTACTTGATATTGCGTTCTGCAGGACTCAGGGTTACGACAATGCCGCGTCAATGTCAGGTGTTTGTTCATGGAGGGCTGCAACGAAAAATCCGAGAAGTAAATCCAAAGGCACTGTTCAGTCCTTGTTTTAATTATTCCTTGAATCTTTGTGCAGTTCATGCATTTGCATGCGTTCCTTCCAGCGTCACGTGTTTCGGAACAGTAGAGAAAATATATTCGTTCTTTTCGTCATCTACACAGAAATGGCAATTGCTGAAAGAGAAAACTGGAAAAAATTTAAAACGTTTATCGGATACTCGTTGGAGCGCTTATTATAAGTCAGTAAAAGTTGTAAAAGAAAACATAGAGACAATTGTGAGTGGTTTGGAACATTTTCATGATCCAACGAAAACAAATCTAGATACAAAATCAGGAGCAAACCTGCTCCTGCCGGCTGTTTGTAATTTTACTTTTCTAACCTATATACAATTCTGGCTTACTATACTGAAGGATGTAAATTTAGTTGAACAATATTTACAGTTTCCAAAAATGACTCTGGATACTGGAATCGTCAAACTAAACGCCTTAAATGACTATTTAGTGACCGAACGAACCACGATTGTATAGACAATGCTGTAGCTTTTCGCATAAAAAAATTCAATGACATGGACATCAACATCATGAAACGAGGAAGAAGGAAGGTAAAAAGAACGATGCCGGGTGAATCAGCCCATGATGCTGGATTATCAATTCAAGAAGAAATACGTCGGTCAATGTATGAATGCATAGACCGATTTATACAAGAATTGTCGACACGATACGGGGCCATGAAACAAATCAATAATATTTTCCAAATTATTGAAACAAAGTTTATACTAGAAGCTTCAGATGACGATCTGGCTGTAACAGTTCATATAATCTGATACAAATTTATGGTGAATTTGAAAAGGAGCAAGTTTCCCAAAAAGGTACCGCAGGTATGTAAAAGCCGTCGATACGAGTATGGACGTTGCTGCCAAATGGAGAGCCCAAGAAATCCTTCAATTTATAATAAAATGGGGCTTCAGTGAATCGTTACCTTGTATATTGCTTATAATTCAATACTTCTTGACCATTTGCATCTCGGTTACTTCATGCGAGAGGAGCTTCTCGAAACTTAAACTAAATTAAAAATTATCTTCGATCTACAATGGGTCAAGAGTGACGGGTTAATCTAGCCGTGCCTTCAATAGAAAGAAAAATTTCAAAAGAAATCGATTTCACAGAAGTTATTGATGAGTTCAGTAAATTTAAGGCACGAAAACACATACAAAAAATTAAAAAAAAAACTATTTTTGATTTATTTTATCTAATTTTTTTTTTGTCGATCGATTCGTATTTTATTCTCCTCACCCATATCTATTCCATATTGTAGGTATTTGTGTTTATTTAACCTTAATAATTTAAGTCGAATTTAAATTTCAATTGCCAGATTTTAACGAAATAAATACACTTATTTATACGTACAAATGTGAACTGAATAAAAAGCTTGTAAAGCTATATTTTTTTTAAGGCTGAGGGGCCTCATTCATCTTTGCCGCCCCGGGCCTCTGACGAGCTTAGTCCGCCACTGGGCCGGGCCCGGCTTTGGTCGGGCTGGTGCGAGATCGCTTTCCAGCGCCCTCGAGTCGGTGCTCTAATCTCACAGTAATTCTAATGCGGCTTCATGATGAGTAAATAATGATTGCTCACTTTTCAAAATAAGTTTTTATTGCAAACATCAACACACATTAAGCTTAAATTAAATTAAATAACTTTAAGTATCGTAACACCGTTCCATGTCTTACTGAAATCAGCATCAGAATTTAATCTTTTGCTGAAAATCGTCTTTTGTATTTGGTTTTTTAGCGCCTTTAGTTACATGGAGCCTAGAGTGACCGCTTCGCTCGCTCTAACCCTAGGCCGGAGCTGCGCCTGCCCATCAATCGCATCATGCTCGGATACGTACCGGGAACTAACCAATTTGGGCCCGTTCTCAACAAAATATGTTACGGAAATAGTCTTCATCAACGTTTCGTTTCAATGTTCCGTATCGAAATTGGACAAATATTCGTTTTTAGTTGGCAACTCAGTGATAAGACACTCGATTCCGCAATTCATGTCATGAATTCGAGTTCTCTGTTTTTTTTTTCCTTAAAGTTTGTTTACTTAACTGTACAACTCGCTAATGGCAGAGGAAAAACATTTAAATAATGCTGTCGAAGAGCGGAGGTTGGCAATATGTTTGTGCACGAGAACTTTGATGTCGCGCATAAATTATTGTTAACCGTTTTGTCTGTCTCTACTTATTTGCTTAAACTAGATGAGTACGAAGTCAAATTTAGTTCGTATTGCCCACTCTGAAACAATAATCAAATTTGAATCTCTTAGGGCGAAAGGAAACGACTCAAGGACGCCTATATTAGGTATACACTGCGAGTGCGTGTGGAAACTTGCACCACAGCGGCGCGTAAAACTGATCAGTACTCAACAAGGGTGAGTTCACCAGCAAAGTGCGTGCACACCAAATGTGCCATGTCTATGGTTACCCCACGTCATGAATTACCTATACCAACATCTATGGTGACCGATACATTGAGCACACTGAAAGTTCTACACTCCTGGCCGTTCATAAATGTTTGAATTTAAAAAGTTATATTTTTTATGAACGCAATAAACTCATTCATTGCCTAAAATACTTTTTGGCGGATATTTGTACGTCAATTATTTTTAACACGAGTCTGAAGTTCGTCGTCCGTGGCGACAAAGAAATTGACGCGAAAAGATTCTAGGGCATGATTTTTTTATAATTTTTAAAGTTCACTGTCTCCGAAAAGCTGCACTGCTCGTCTTCAAAATGCTTTTGGGAGGGCAGCACCACATTTGAACGCAGCAAGGCGATGGTACGCAGAACTCGATCGCGGCCGTGTTCTTCTCCGTGATGACATCCGTGAAGGTCGACTCTCAGCTGCTATCACTGAGAAAAATGTGGCTACTGTCAGGCAATCGATCAAAGAAAACCGGCGTATCACGTATATGAGCAGAGTCAAGGACATTTCGGGATTCGTATGAGCCAGATACAAAAAATCTTACGTCGACATTTAAAAGTTAGAAAACTTTGTTGCCGTTGGATTCCTCAGGACATGAACTCACCACTCAGGTGTCAGCCCCGGATCTGTGGGGGGCAAACCAGGGCACCCGCCCCGGGCGGCGGTTTCAGAGGGCGCTAAAGCCATAATATCGTTGAAAATCGTTGAACTTGCTTCACAAAGCGCCTAGTATCTAACTCACGTTGTTCTATCGAATGTTCATTCGATTTTAAACGCCCGTTGGTTTTTGAACACACAGCCTCTTTTTGGCAACATCATGGCGGGATTTTTAATATCAAATATTTATTAATTTTATAAATCATTAAAGACAAAAATTATTTAAAGGATATTTTTAATGGTTTTTCCTTCCAAGAGATATTCTGATTTTTTTTTTCAACAAAAATAAATATGTTATTTTTTGGAAAAAAGTAAAGTATTTTCTACGTAATTGTGAAAAACGGTAGTTGTACAGCATTGGAGCTTCGCCTATTAACTTTGAAAAGTCCAAAAATTAAAAATGACTGGTCAAAAGAGTGCATATAGGAAATATATTATAACATGAGTTGTTATATGTTGCCTATATGTATACAATTTTATGAAAAACTTATTAGGTACTAGATAATAAAGAGAGCAAATTTATTAAATTCTTCTTATTATTATGATCATAAAAAATGTCAGTTTGTGAGTTTTTTTTTAATTTATCTCAAACACTAGAGAGAGGGGGCGCCACTATCAAGTTACTGTACCGGTTCGAAAAAATCATAGATCCAAGGCTGTGACCACTTAATATAAATAAACCCTATATAGTTGATTGGTGTAAAAAGTGTTTTTGAAGTACGATCACGGACGTTCAAATGCTGTGTATGACATTGTGACAGGAGATGAAACGTGGATATATATGGCACATGCCGGAGAGAAAGTCTTCGGTATGGGTGTTCGAAGGCGACCGCAAACCAACGAAATTGAGGCTGGTGAAAATCTTAGGCAAAAAAATGATGGACATTTTTGTATCCAAGACGGGTCCTGTCAGCACGATCCCACTTGAAGAATAAAAGACAATTAATGCCGAGTGGTACAACACCATTTTTACGCCCTGTTCTTTAGAAAAAGTTAGGGAAAAACAACCAAGAACTCGCATCCTATTACACCATGACAATGCTTCGCCGCGCACCGCGAATAAGATGGTGTCATTTTTGACTTCCGAAAAGGTAAAGTTCGTGACCCATCCCGCATTTAATTTAGACCTAGCGCCATGCGGTTTCTTTATTTTCCCAAAAATCAAAGATCTGATGAGAGGTTTGTCATTTACGGGGCTAAAAGAGGCCGTAACAGCTTTCGACCGGCACGTGCTGAAAATGCTCTCGGTCCAGGTCCGCATGTTCTCAAAAATGATTTGAACGAATGAGAAAGTATGTAAAATGTAATGGAGAATACTCTTTGAAAAGCAGTAAATATTTTACTTTACATGTAAACTGTTTTATTTATGAGTTACGCAAAACGTTCAGTGTATCCTACGTGTCAACATCTTTATGGGTGGTCCCATTCTAATTGTGATTTTTAATGTCCTGTATTGTTTGTTTTCACTGGTCATTAATTAATAATATATTAATGAAATTTGTTGTTAATTGTGTTAATTGGATAATTATAACGTATTTCAACATTATTCTGTGGTTGTCATAGCTACAATCTAGTACTGTGCGATGCCGCTAAATCGTACGTAAAATCAGTCACTTTGTTTGGGGTACTTCGGAGGATGTTCACATTGTTTTCAGCTTCTGTTCATCGGTGGAAAATTCTAACCGATCACTTGGGACTGTAAATTCAGAAAACTGATGTCCATGTGTCTCATGAGGCTACTACTCTAGCCGAACAGCCAAAAGATTTCAGCTGCTTAGTTTCATCGCTTGTTTGGTATGATAATACTTTTTCGAATGAATGTCATTAGTAAATCTCTACAATTAACAGACATGGATCTCGGTAAATGTACAGAAATGTTGAAAAAAATGCTGCAAAATCTTGGAAGACTATAGAAATACAGACTTTAAAAGCGCTATTTTAACTGTTAAGGTATATACCGAAGAACTAGAAATTAAACCCATGTTTAGAACTACAACGTGAAGTCGACGTGTTAAGCGTCAAGCTGGTGAAATTGCGCGATGACCCTATTCTTCCACAAAAGTTTGAAATTGAACCGTCTTTTGGACACTAAATTAATTTCAGTCAATGAAAGGTTCGGACAGTTAGATGAGTACTCGGAATCTTGGTCTTTTTTGTACAATATCAAACAGATTCCAGAAAAACCCGACCTTGTCAAACTCTGTGGTGATCTCCAATTAAAATTAACTGTAGACCCTAAATCAGACATAGATGGTTGTATGTTGTGTGATGAACTCGTAAGTTTGATACCCTTTTTACCTGATCATAATATGGTTACTCCTATTTTTGTTTTAAATTTCATCAAAGCTCGCAACTTCAAGAACTGTTCCAAATGTATAGGTAGCATTTCAAAGCTAACGCTCATAAAAACCTATCTTCTAAAACCTATCTAGATTGACAAACTTAGCACATTTGTCAAATGAAAGCGAAATTGCTGAAAACGTCGACTTTGATAACCTTTTAAAAGAGTTCGCTGATAGAAAGGCTAGAAAAATAAAGTTTTATTAGTCTTTACTAATAAACGGTTATTTTTTTTATAATAAATGATTATTTCTTTTAATAAATAATTATTTCATTAAACCCTTTCCCTTTTTTACACGCTTTCTTTCGTATAGGTTTGAATTGTAGTTGGGGGGCGCCTTAGAAATCTCGCCCAGGGCGCTGGTAGTGTTAAAATCGGAACGTATTATAACGCGTAAAGCAGCTAAACTAACCTAACAGTTATTGTTCATATTAGTTATACAAAATGTCAATAGATGACTCTCTCTTCACTTTACTATTAATCATTTGCAATAACATTAATTTTTGAAATGTTTTCAAATAATTGATTATTGATTAATGCGTTTCTACAATAAGACTCTATTAAAAAAATGATATATAAAAAGATAGAAACTATTAATGGTTGCACACGGGTTGCACTTCCTTACTGTTCTGTTTTCTCGATTATCACAGTAGATGTCGTAGACACTAATATTTTCTTTCTTAATTCGATAAAAAGCATTAACAAATGAATTTTGGATAAGTTATGTCGAAAATGATATCATGAATTCTACTACCTTTATCCAAATATCAATATTCATATCAATATGAACCCTATTATGAGAAGTAGAAAATGTCTACATCGCGATAACGAAATGTTTATCGAAGACGGTATATATACGACTTCCGACAAACCGACGTCGGGAGTCTAGGCTGCGCAGGAAGTTCGGTCCTTCGTGGACGAAATGGATGTCGATGCACTGAGTGTACGTGACGTCACGAAGGCATCACACATCTCACTGATGCACCACATTGACTCCTCCTTTTGCATTTTTATTCCGGCGTCTAAGGTATTTTCATTTAATGGTAAAGTGACTGAAGATCGGGCAATTTTTGTCACTGACCGAGTACAAGCCTTTAGAGTAGTATACTGCTTAATAATCCATTTATACATAAGCATATGTTCACTAGCTTTCCGTCCGCGGCTTTGTCCTTGTGAACATGGAATGTGAATCATAATAACCCTAAATTTCGCTTTATGTTATCAACGAAATACCTACCCGGTCAGCTCGGCATGCAATTATAAAATGATAAGTGCACGCTGATGCGACACATAAATTGATCTGGAATAATTCTCCTGTACTCATTTCGGGAACCACTTATTGTGAGAGAACATTTTACCCGTTAGCTCTTTGCGTTCTCTCTTTTGAAAATATATAATTTATTCAAAAAAATTGTAAGGTCGATGATAAATTAATTTCACTCGGTTAAAATTATTTCATTGACGATCATAAAATGAATTATTGGTAACATCTATTTAGCGATAACAAAAAAAATGGATAGAAGATATTTTTTGAATGCATTTTGTGAACGCATTTTGGTGAGTATTTATCCGTTTTGGTAGTGATTTGGAATTATTTGGAAGTTCTGTAGCTATATTTCTGATAGCGTCTAAATACAAGCCTATTATGTTAAATGTATATAAAATATGACGAAAAATTATCTTGAATTTTATTAGTATACAACACAACACGACAGATTAAATACATGAAAACGACGTGTTCATTATCCGGGCATAATTCAAAACTAATCAATGTAGAGAACGGTTTTACGTTTTATACCTATTACATATCTATTTTTAATTCCATACACTCTTTACCATTTTATATAAATTAATAGTTTTAATTCTTTTCATTTTAAAACTAATAAATTTATCGTATTTAGTTTACCTAGTAGGTACCTGTTGATTATATCAACTAATATATTTATCATTTTTAAAACAACATAGATAAAATGATCACCTTTAACATTATTGGATTAATTATTTATAAATTAAATGCTACATTCTACTGAGAGTAAATGTTTAAAGCGATTTTCATATTAGTTGAGATGGATAATCAATTTATTAATTGAAATAAGTAACTAACCTTCCCACCTCACCACAATGGCGGGACGGGGCGGGGCGGGAGGGGAACCCCATAGAACAAATCCAGCGCAGATCCTTAGTCAATATTTACATGAATAGTTGTTTATGTGTCACCCCAATTCAAATAGATTTATTTCGTTTCTACATTTGGTATTTGCATTACTTGCGAAAAGTCATCAGACGTACTTTGCATCGGTGAATGAAATAGCTGTGGCATTGTCGATTGGTTTTGATGTTTAACCCGTTTGGTGCCAAATACACGCCGCCGTGGAATAATACCAAGCCACGTTCACGGCGCCGTGTAGAAATGAATCGCCGAGCACATGGCGCCGTGGATCACGACCGTGTTATTTCGAAGCGCTAGTTTGCTGCCTACTTTCGAAGCAGGGTCATATCGCTTGTGCGGCCACACGCACGATTTTTCGATCTCTTAAAAACCGTTTATGGATTTTAATTCGCGTGTTATTTGTTTTTATCCGTCGAAACGTTTTTCTACTGATAATTCTTCGATTTTCGTGGCTAAAAAACGCCGTAAAATAAAGTGTCAAGATAGTATTAGTTTTGACGAAAGTGATTGCTCAAGTGAGAAAGTTGCTTATTCACAGCGTAATGATGAAGATCAGTCAGATACGAGCGAAGGTAGCGGTACTAGTATATTCGATACACTAACCCAGTCAAAAGTTATGTATAACCCATAATTATGGTTCGAAATAAGATAATCTTTCCTCCCCACGGCGCCGTGTTATCGGCTACAAAACTTGCTGCCAGGCCGGATACACTCATTTTTTTTTTACTTAAATTCATATCTAATGATATGTTTATTAATAAAGCGTTCTATAATATTTTACATTATTTTGATGATTTGAAGTTAAGTAGGTTTTGCTTTATATTTCTTCTCGTTGCATTAACATGAACTATAGAAGGCCAATGTTCGGCCTTCTATAATTGCCGATAGATAAAACGTAGTACACACACGGCCGCGGTGACCAGGGTGGAGGCTGGTTGTGGGTGGAGTGGCGCGTCACGCTGACACTAATTATCGAAGTGATTATAATATCCTAAGCCTGTATAAGTAACCGCACTCAACTTTGAGACCGCCTTTGAGTCAGCGCTGTTACGGGTGATTAAGAGTGAACTTCGGGACAATCCTCCATTTGCGAAGTCATAAGTATTCGCAGAGTCGAGGGGGATTTATTGATACGAACCTTAGTCAGTGAAACAACCTCCCGTTAAACTGACTTTCAACAAAAAGCCACTTTTGAAATTAGTTTTGCCTTCCACGTCTTCCTGTTAACGGTTTTCGAGCCCTAACTACTGTTAAAAGGAGAACGCAAAGCTAATTTTAAAAGGGACTTTTTGTTAAATATCAGTTTAAGGGAAGACGGCGCGAAGGCCCTTAGTGGATTTAAACAAGAGTAATTTAGTTGTCATTCAGTTCTGGGACCGTTTATATATGAAAAAAAGACTAGAAGTAGAAACGGAGAGAAGCTTGTAAACTTTGCACAAGAAAATGGCTTGAGAGTTTTAAACACAATGTTCAAGAAGAAAGAAAGTAAGATGTGGACCTGGATATCACCAGACGGAAAAACAAAAAATGAAATAGATTTCATAATGACTAGCAAAAGCAGATACTTTTCAAACATGAAAGTCATAAACAATTTCAACTACAACACCAACCATCGAATGATTCGAGCAGAACTGTTGGCAACTCCGCCTAAAAATTCAAGACCAAGAAAGAATGCGATGAACACAAAACCTTCCAAATATCAAACAACCCAAATATCCAACATCATGACGCCAAAATTTATGAATCCTTATAAAGGAATAATAAACACAGAGGTGCAAGAAAAATACACCATGAAGTCAATCAAAACATCTATTCAACAAGGGACCACAAGCAAAGATCTCACAAACAAATGGATGACTGACAAAACCATTAACCTTTAATCAAAGAGCCGACAATCAAGGAAAAAAATACCAACGACAGTCGAAACAAATTGCAAAAATCAGTAAAGAAATAAAAGAAAGTATTAGAAAAGATAGAACTCAGAGAAGAATAGAAACAACATAGAGAGACACATCCTAAAGTCAGGGGAATAAAAAGCATTTAAGGAGTTAACTAACAAAAAGACTGGATCGTACAGATGAAACACAATAACAGTGAAAAGGAAAACCGAAGGCAAGGAATATTAGGAATCGCTACGACTTACTACAAGAAACTATAAGTACCACAGCGGAAAAGATAGAATTGTTAGAAATTTCATCCGTGCCCAGCATCATGCAAGAAGAAATAGAATTTGCTCTAGAAACCCAAAGAGACGACAAAGCCCCAGGACCAGATGGAATAAGCAACGAAGTACTAAAACGAGCGAAACACGTCATAATACCTATTCTCAAAGACATCTTCAATGATATCATCGACTCGGAAGCGATACCACAGCAATGGACTAAATCCAATATAATCCTTCTGTACAAAAAAGGCGATCAGTACGATATCGGAAACTACCGGCCCATAAGTTTGATGTCCAACATATACAAAATATTTGCAAAGATCATACTAAAGCGAATGGAAGGAAAACTTGACGAACAACAGCCAATACAGGCAGGTTTTAGAAGAGACTATTCGGTACTCGATCATATACATTCTGTTAGACAAATCATCGAGAAATATAGAGAATACCAACTCGTATACTATCTAGCATTTGTCGATTATAGCAAGGCATTCGACTCGTTAATACATGCTAACATCTGGGAGGCTCTAAGAGAACAAGGGATAGAACAGAAATATAAGATTGATCAGAAATGTATATAAAAACAGCTCGGCGTGCATTCAGTTAGAAAAGAAAGGAGATCCATTTAAGATTCAAAAGGCGTAAGACAAGGAGACCTTCTCTCTCCAAAACTTTCTCCGCGGTCTTAGAAATGACCTTCAAAAGTTTCGAATGGAAAGGGTTTAAATATCGGCCGCACATTAACACACCTAAGGTTTGCTGACGATATTGTTCTATTCGCACGCCAGATGACCCCGTTAGAATGTTAAACGAACTAGCATCTGAGAGCAGAAAAATAGGACTAAAATAAATCCCGAAAAAACTAAAGTAATGACCAACGGAAATAAAAGCAGCATAAAAGTAGGCGATTCAGAGATTGATTATGTTGATGAATATATTTACCTGGGACAGCTGATATCACCGCAAGATAACATAAACAAAGAAATTGAAAGAAGGGTAGCCAACAGCTGAAAAGATATTAGTCTTAGGGAAGTAATGAAAGACAAAACCTACACATAGCAAAACAAAGAGTAAACTATTCAATATCTGCATTCTGCCAGTCTTAATATACGGAAGCCAGACATGGGCCATAACAAAAACATAACGAATAGAATTGATTTGCCAACGATCAATGGAGAGGAGCATTAGGAGTCAAGAAAAGATAGATTAAGGAACATCAACATTAGAAAAAAGACCAAGGTACAGGACGCAAGTTTAAAAAAAAGGCTAAAATGGAAGTGGTCGGGACACATGATTGAGGAAAGGATAAATGGAGCAAAATAATTACACAATGGAAACCCAAGAGATGGCAAAAGGAAAAGAGGAGACCACAAAAACGATGGACATGGTATATTAGGTTGGTGGGGCAAAACATGGAATAGTGGTAGTAAAGAGGGTCAGAATGGAGTAGGTTGAGGAGGTTTTGCCAACTGGCAAACGGACCTACAGAAAGTAAAGGAACACCAAATATGCGAATAAGCTTAGTAATGTAAGAAACATAATTGTATATCTGTTGTCCGAATAGAAGGCTTATTATTATTATTTAGTTGATATTACAATGTTACTGAGTGACATGAAACAAGTTTCATAGTCAATTCAAATAAATGAATTTGATCGTAATAAGAATTATGTGGTTGAAATGTAACAAATTCTAAGTTGAATTTATGAAGCTGAATCGGTTACTGTGATCATTTCATTTGTTGGTAGGATCATGGTTTTAGTTGAATTTATAAAGTGAATTAATTATTAGAATAATTTTACTGTTGATACTGACCAGATATTAATTAAATTTGTTAAGAGGAGATTAATACTGAATGAATTCTAAATAGCTTGAGTCTACAAATAATAATAAGAGTAATACGGTTGACTGATCAATTTAATAATGATAATCAATCAAAAACATGTTGTTTGAAGTGTTTAAGATCTTGTTAGACCCGTATGGAATAAAGATACTTGATCATGGGAATCACAATTTTCTTAGAAGCGACCAAATTTTTTTAGAGTGTACTTTTCAAAATTATATTCTACCACTCGGTCGGCGCGATCAATAATGTATACCCATCCCAAACTACAGCTTTCCAATGCTAAGAATTTCTGAGTTAAGCCGCGAATAGACAGACAGACGTGACGAAACAGTGAAAGGAACATTTTTTTTTAATTATGGCGATATCTTTTGAACTAAATAGATTACCAATTTTGATCGGCTTTGCGGCATCCCGCATTTTCTTCCGATATAATAAATGAAGTTTTTACGAAACAATCGATATGTAAAAAATAAAAAAGTTATTTTGTAAAAATGCTTTTTTGGAAAATTCAGAATGGAGATAACTTTTGGATCAATATACGTCTTGTAGTTTTTGAATAAAATGCCTGTGACATACACACGGACATGACGACATTTTATAAGTGTTCCGCTTTTGGTATTTTCAGAAAGAAAAACGTAATCAAACGCGTAAAGAAAATGAACTATTCTAACAGTTATTGTTCATATTAGTTATGCAAAGTACCAGTAGATGACTCTCTCTTCACTTTAATTTTCATCATTTGCGATCAAATTAATTTTCCAAATGTTTTCAAATGATTCAACATTGCTTAATTCGTATCGACAAAAAAACTCTTTTAACAATATATATATATATATATATATATATATATATATATATATATATATATATATATATATAAGTTATATAACAATAGAAAATATTATTGGTTGCATTTCCTTCTGTATTCTTTTCTCGATTATCACAGTAGATGTCGTAGACACTAATATTTTCTTTCTTAATTCGATAAAAAGCATTAACAAATGAATTTTGGATAAGTTATGTCGAAAATGATAACATGAATTCTACTACCTTTATCCAAATATCAATATTCATATCAATATGAACCCCATTATGAGAAGTAGAAAAATGTCTACATCGCGATAACGAAATGTTTATCGAAGACGGTATATATACGACTTCCGACAAACCGACGTCGGGAGTCTAGGCTGCGCAGGAAGTTCGGTCCTTCGTGGACCAAATGGATGTCGATGCACTGAGTGTACGTGACGTCACGAAGGCGTCACACGTCCCACTGATGCACCACATTGACTCCTTTTGCCTTCTTATTTCGACGTCTGCGGTATTTTCATTTTTATTACGTCACCCAAAAAAAAATGGTGGTAAAGTGACTGTGAAGATCGGACAATTCTTGTCACTGATCGAGTACCAGCCTTTAGAGTAGTATACTGCTCAATAATCCATTTATACATAAGAATATGTTCGCTAGCTTTCCGTCCGCGGCTGCGCCCTTGTGAACATGGAATGTGAATCATAATAACCCTAAATTTCGCTTTATGTTATCAACGAAATACCTACCCGGTCAGCTCGGCATGCAATTATAAAATGATAAGTACACGCTGATGCGACACATAAATTGATCTGGAATAGTTTTCCTGTACTCATTTTGAGAACCACTTATTGTGATAGAACATTTTACCCGTTAGCTCTTTTGAAAAAACATAATATATTAAAAAAAATGTAAGGTATTTTTTTGGGGATTTAAATGATTTTAGAACACAAAATAAAACATAAAATACCTACAGTTACAAGAAAATTTGTGAACGCATTTTGGTGAGCATTTATCCGTTTTGGTAGTGATTTGGAATTATTTGGAAGTTCTGTGGCTGCATTTCTAATAAGCGTTTAAATACAAGCCTATTTATTATGTTAAATGTATGTAAAATATGACGAAATATGGAAAAAAAATTTCCCTGACCTTATGTTGCTCGGGTAGTGTAACTTAACTTTCTATAAGAAGAAATATAAGCACTAATTTCATACATTTGGGCAATACCGACACCTTTCATAGTAGCACCTCGCTCCATAAAAAAGCCTCAGACAAAATTCAACAATTTTTACACCCCTTAAAGCCTGACTGTCCAAAAT
Source organism: Eumeta japonica (assembly GCA_005406025.1). Taxonomy (NCBI): domain Eukaryota; kingdom Metazoa; phylum Arthropoda; class Insecta; order Lepidoptera; family Psychidae; genus Eumeta; species Eumeta japonica. The sequence continues at coordinate 131,123 of BGZK01000362.1, forward strand.
TCGTCTCTTATGACAAACGCAAGCTATTGTCTTGACAATTTTGTGTCGCGATCGGCTATCAGCGAGTGCGGGTGCTATTTCTCTTCTACATATAAATCTGACCCGAGGCGCGCTCCCCCGTTGTCGGTAGAACAGAAGTTGCCGCCTCAACCTACTCCAGAAGACGGGGCCACACTGCTGTCGTGTATAAACAAACTGTAGGCAAAGCAATGCCGTTTTTGAAAGTCTTTTAATTTAATTTTTGAAAAGGAATCAACAAATCCGTTATTAAACTTTAAATGTCGTTTCTTTGATTTGCAGATAATATCTCTGTTGCAATACCGTAATTCGTAGGTGTAAATTTATTAAGGTTTATTATATTTATATACGTATGAGCGAAACACGTAATATGCGTATATTTTTTTTTCAATTTTGCCTTTCATATTCTATGAACATTTGTAAAATTCTCTAAATTATCCTGCTTATACGAGGGGCGGCTGATAAGTCCGCGGCCTAAGGTATTAAATGAAAGAAAAGTACGAGTATTTTATTTTTATTTTTCAATATAGTCTCCCTCAAGCGAAATACATTTTTCACATCTGGTGTATAACGCCTTCAAACCGCCCAAAAAATATTCCTTTTCTTTGCAGTCAAAATGGCTTTCTACAGCCATCTTCATTTGATTGTCATCAACAAATCTACGACCACGTAACTCCTTTTTTAAATTGGAAAAAAGGAAATAGTCGCTGGGAGCTAGATCTGGGCTGTAGGGTGGGTGGTCAATTTCCGAGAAGCCCGTGTCCTTCAGGGCCTGCCTCGAAACCCGCGCCGTGTGGACAGATGCATTGTCTTGTAAAACAGCACTCCGCGCGATAACTTCCCACGTCGCTTCTGTACGACTGCCTCTCGTGCCTGAGCCAATAAATTCGCGTAATATTGGCCATTCATAGTAGTCCCCTTTGGCAAGTAATCAATTAGTAAAACACCTTCACTATCCCAAAAAATTGTCGCCATAAGCTTCGATGCCGACTTTTGAACCTTGAATTTCTTCGGCGGCCTTTCTCCTTTTTTCGTCCATTGCATGGACTCCTGTTTAGATTCCGGATCGTATTGACGAACCCAGGTTTCATCCACGGTTACAATTCGGTCGCAAATTTCGTCTATATTATCCCTACTAACTCCAAAAATCCTTACTTGTCTGAAGTCGCCGCTGCTTGTCAAACGGCGTTAGCATTTTTGGTACCCAACGCGCACTGATTTTTCTCATATTCATATGCTCGTGTATAATTTCTCCAACTCGTTCTTTACTAATCTGCAACTCTTCAGCTATCTGCCATAATTTTATTCTTTGGTCGGCCAGTACTAATTTTTCGATTTTTCGAACATTTTCCTCCGTCACTACCGTCACAGGACGCCCTGGGCGAGGATCATCTTCACAGCTCTCGTCCTTGTTGAAATAAGCGAGCCCATTTTTGACCATCGTATACGAGGGCGCAGATTCCTGAAGAACTGATACCATGTCTTCAAAATTTCTTTGGGCGTTTTCCTTTCTTTACGAAGTACTTTATTACGGCGCGATGTTCAATATTACTGAGATTTGACGATTCGGCTGACATGATGACGTTTGTGCTTCGACAAATAATTTGTTAATGACTTTAACAACGAAAGGAAGCTATATTTATACTAACAAGAAGTGTCGCAATTAGTGGTAATAGTTGTGAAATAATGAGTCATCGCTAAGTACCTTGGGCCGCGGACTTATCAGCCGCCCCTCGTATCGCGTTTTCGCTGTTTCGACAGTCGGTATAGTTTCGTAAAGCACCCCGACCCTTCCTTCTCCTCCGCCGCGTTCCAATCTTACGCCATTGCGACGCTTTCGTGACTAACTTCACAGCGGCAGAGTTTCGTGCGTTGTTGCGTTGTACTGTACCAAATACACATATTTGTTTATTTCCTGCTACTTCCGCTTTCGATCTCGCAATCTTTATCGTGGTTCTTGTTCCCTTCTCGATTCTGATTCCGTTTCACCTATCCTCGTTCCGCTGTTGGCCCTAATTTAGTTTGAGGTTCCGTAAACGCGGGTGAAACTCTCCGAGTCCGGTCCTCGGTTCTAATTCCGTTTAGTTTTTATCGTAATCCAACTCGCAAGCGACACCTACACTTATATTACACCTGAACTTAACTAAATCTATTGAGTGATTTAGGGGTGCTACATACGTACACGCACAACTTTCATTATTAAAATATTATAGTGTGCTAGATATACAGTGTGAATAAAATGTTACGTTCTACGCAACAAGCAAAACCATTCAACAATTTTATCATCCCATAGATTCATTACATCGCTGTTCGATGCGTGATAACGCCGTAAAAATGAATAGCCTGCAATGACCTCTCTGGTCACCTTATTCTTCTGTTGTCGAGGTGGCATTTGTTCCACGTCAGCAGCGAGAGCTGTAGCTACACGACTAAACAGCTTTCCACTTGTCCACTTACGATACGTTGAAATCTTATTGAAGGGTTATCATTTTTTTTACGATCTTCTTCCTATTGCACGACTCATAATGCGAAGCATTAAGAAGTGCTCTACGAACGAATAATTTTTTTTCCTCAATTTCGTAACTTTTTTCATCAATAACACGATTAATAATTCATGTAATTTTATTAACCTGTGCACTATTTGATAGATAATTTAATGAAGATTAATTCTATCACTGGTTCAAATCGATTTAACATAATACAATTAGAAAAAACTATCAAAATAGTCAAAAGAAATTTCCTGTCAATCAACACTTTTCGTTCCGACACGATAGCGAGCGTAAAATTCACTAATTTGATCCATTTTTTTTAATAGCTTGAGATCCACTGTCCGGAGATTGGTATTGAAAATGGTTAACTTGATTTGTGTCGTTTAATAGTTATTAACAAAAACGAAAATGAAAATGCGAAACGTAAAAGTTATCATAATAGATGAAGTTTCAATGATAGGTAGAAATAGATTAAACCAAATTGATACTCGTCTCCAACAAATAACAGGTAACAACTCTCCATTTGGAGGACTGTCTATAATTTTTGTTGGAGACTTAAGACAGTTTCCGCCATCATGGATAAACCTATTTATTATACTGCATTTCATTATTTAAGAGATAAAAATTGCTGTGGGAAAAGAACATCCTGGTCAAGCCTTTAAACCAAACATTGCAGATCCTACGTACAGTGCTCTATTTATGACAGATAACTGGTTAGACTTCGAATATTATGAACTAACCAAAGTTATGCGGCAAGATAACATAGATTTCATATACGCATTGAATAATCTTTCCATGGGCACAATGACTGAGAAAGACACACAACTAATAAGGTCACGGTGTAATTTAAAAAATATACCTTACGAAGCAATACACCTTTTTTATAAAAATAAAGATGTTGATGCGTTTAATGAAAATCAGGCAATACATTCGAAATACAAAATTCAGGTTCATTTTTCGAACGAATGAGCATTATGAGTCGTGCATTTTTGGATTTTCCAAACTTTCCTCATATATCTAATGAAGAAACAGTAGCTTTGCTTTAACCTCTTTGTACCTCTTTTCTAATTTTATGATACGTAACTGAAGTAAACACAAGACTATTGCTGAACGAACCAGTCCAGGAACAAGTCGACCTGGATATGTCCATGCCCATGGTCTTCTAAATATTCGAAAATTGTATAATACCCATTTTTATATAGTTTCTTCACGTCCATCTGTTCGTATGTCGGGCATTGTAATCGTAAACCACTAGAGGCATGTCGATGACATTTATACTATACGGGTATTGTATAAGCCACTACTTACTTCGGTAGTTAAATAAGAAACACCTATTTTAGGAGGGGCATTCCATACGTGTAAGAGAACCTGAATTTTTTTTTATTTCAGCTAACGTCAACATGAGACACATTAGTTATTTTAAAAACAACTTAAGTTTTTAAGGAATTTTTCGGTTAAGTGAATTGTGTCCCTTCGAAAGTACCATAAATTGTGCCCCTCCTTTATTATTTAAGCCGTATGTCCAAAAGTATGAAAAGAATCTCAAAGGTGACGCTTAATAAACACTTTCAATGAAAATTATTTTAAACATGATCGGATATATCATTTTGGGTTATTACCGAAAATCTGCGGTTCTCAACAATAGGACGTAAGTGCCATGAAGATACGCTCTTTGCTCGTTCACTTTTCACACTGTATTTTTACATTTTGAGATTGTAGTAAGTGTTTTAACGCACTTGAAACAACGCGACTAAAATGCTTATTAAATACTCTGCAGGAAACACGAAAACGTGTTACAACGCATGTAGTTTTTTTTCATTTGTAGTGCATTTCTTTTAATAACGGCTACAAACCCTACACTGAGCATGGTCCGACACGTTCTTGGCAGGCTGTGCTCAGCGTTTGTTTAACAATATTTTTCAATCATTCCAAGTAAATCTCGTGTACCTGTCCACTGCGACCCTATTGAACATGCACACGGAGCGTTTTAAATGAATTTGTGACTTTGCCAAGTCGACTAACAGGTACACTTGGAATTGATCCGAGTAAAAGATATAGTGCATGTACCTAGGTTTTTATTAGTTCGCGAAAACGTTTAATAAATACCACCGATGCATTTGAAAACAAAAGTATTGTTTTGCAATCCATTCTTATGAAGTTCTCAATCTGAAACTTAATGACATTTGCTCTTTGTCTATTGTTTCTAAAAGGTAATCAATTTTAGTTACAATTATAAAATGCTAGAATCGGATAAAAATTATATAGAGCGGCAGTCTGTTAAGAACAGACGAGAGGAATAGGACGTTATAGAGAGCGTTGTCCACTGAGTTATTCTTCTTTTCTGTATTACGGCTCGTTTATTCAAAACGAATTTAACTCCGGTACAGAAAAACTGACAAATATTGCTAGCGAGGAAGCGAGCGTCGAGCTGGTTACATTAAGTATTCATACAATACTTTAATAATTCTCAGTAAATTCTAAAGTATACAACACAACACGACAGATTAATTAAATGAAACGATGTGTTCATTATCCGGCATTAGTCAAAACTAATGAATGTATCGGTTTGTTGTTTGTCCATTCTGTGAGAGAACGGTTTTACGTTTTAGACTATCTATTTTTGATTCCATATACTCTTTACCATTTTATATAAATTAATAGTTTTAATTCTTTTCATTGTAAAACTAATAAATTTATCCTATTTAGTTTATCTAGTACCTGTTGATTACATCAACTAATATACTTACCATTTTAAAACAACAAAGATAAAATGATCGCCTTTAATACTTATCATTATTGGATTAATTATAAATGAAATGCTACATTCTACTGAGAGTAAATGTTTAAAGCGATTTTGTATTAGTTGAGATGGATAATCAATTTATCGATTGAAATAAGTAACTACCCTTCCCACCTCACCACAATGGCGGGGAGAGGCCGGGAGGGGAACCCCATAGAACAAATCCAGCGCAGATCCTTAGTCAATATTTACATGAATAGTTGTTTATGTGTCACCCGAATTCAAATAGATTTATTTCGTTTCTACATTTGGTATTTGCATTACTTGCGAAAAGTCATCAGACGTACTTTGCATCGGCGAATGAAATAGCTGTGGCATTGTCGATTGGTTTTGATGTTTAACCCGTTTGGTGCCAAATACACGCCGCCGTGGAATAATACCGAGCCACGTTCACGGCGCCGTGTAGATATGTGTCGCCGAGCACATGGCCCGTGGATCACGACCGTGTTATTTCGAAGCGCTAGTTTGCTGCCACTTTTCGAGGCAGGGTCATATCGCTTGTGCGGCCACACACACGATTTTCGATCTCGTAAAACCGTTTACGGATTTTAATTCGGGTGTTATTTGTTTTTATCCGTCGAAACGTTTTTCTAGTGATAATTCTTCGATTTCCGGGGCTAAAAAACGCCGTAAAATAAATCAAGATAATATTAGTTTTGACGAAAGTGATTGCTCAAGTGATGAAGCTGCCTATTCACAGTGTAATGATGAAGATCAATCAGATACGAGCGAAGGTAGCGGTTCTAGTATATTCGATATACTAACCCAGTCAAAAGTTATGTATAACCCATAATTACGGTTCGAAATAAGATAATCTATTCTCCCCACGGCGCCGTGTTATCGGCCACACACATGCTGCCAGGCCGGATACACTCATTTTTTTTACTTAAATTCATATCTAATGATATGTTTATTAATAAAGCGTCCTATAATTAACTATTGGAACATTAAAATCAAATGGCCCTTTGCCATTATCTCTTACTCATACATATCAGTATTAAATCGGCACCGAACGGGTTAAGACCGAATGTATACGTACCAAAAGTATAAGGAACCAAAGAACGAATCAAACACGATACAGAAGTTTGTTAGTTTCTACAATTCGTTAATATTTCGATACCTTGTAACATTATTTTAATAATAGCAAATATATATATATATATATGTAACGTTGCTTTTTATTACATATTTGAAAATTAATAAACAAGTAACTTGTCGCAATTTCTTTTTTGTTTTATTGTATCTAAAATTTGCCACATATGACAATTATAACAAATAATAGGAATCTATCATTGACAAGAAATTAGATTTTAAAAATGTTCTATGAAAACTTTATAAGTTGTGATAATTTGAAGTTGTTAGAAGGCTTCGGCCTTCTATAATTGCCGATAGATAAAATGTAGTACCTACAGCACACGGCGTGGTGACCAGGGTGGAGGCTGGTTGTGGGTGGAGTAGCGCGTCACGCTTAGCGCTGGATTTATCCTAGGGGAAGTCGGGACTAGTACCCAGGGCGTAGATTTTCTAGGGCGGCAAAATTTGGATAGTGAAAAAATTTTTAGTGGTATCAAAATTACTCAATATAATTAAATAATTATAATTTTGTTTAATGAATAGTTCCAGATATTCAATTCATGCATTATTTGTTAAATCTAAATTTTGTATATTATTATTTTGGCACTTTTAATTGAAATTAATGATCAAATTAATTTAATTAATGTATTTTCTAGATGATTCAATTCAATAACATTTGATTTTTTACTTTCTGAAAAAAAAATATTTGTAGTCTTTACGAAAATTAAAAGATTTTGAATAAATCATGCATTTTTCAAAGAATAGACTGTATCAATCAATCAATGAATTAAAAAAAAAAAAAAATTATCGATTACATCTTTTAATTATATTTTAATAAAATTCTTAGAACAAAAAAAAAATATTTCTTTATGTTATTAAAGTTGTAATACATAATAAATTTTCTGAAATATTTTGGTTATTTTATTTTTAAAAACAAACCTCGAAATTATAACTTTAAGTAAAATTTCAGTATTGGAGCGGCGTTTACATGCCCAGGGCGCCGCTAAGTTTAAACTGGCGCTGCATATAGCCATAACCAACGAATATTATTAAGAGCAATACAATTTACTGATCAATTGAATAATGATAATCAATCAAAATCATGTCTTAATGTTCTGTAAAAAATAAGAAAGTTATTTTGAAAAAACATTTTTTTGAAAAATTCGGAATGGCGATAACTTTTGAATCAATATACGTCTTGTAGTTTTTGAATAAAATGGCTGTGACATACGGACGGAGATGACTATAAGGGTTCTGTTTTTGCTATTTTGGCTCAAAACTCTAAAATAGGCAAAACCAAAAAAAAAAAAAGGAAAACGTAATAAAATGCATAAAGAAAATAAACTATTTTAACAGTTATTGTTCATATTAGTTATACAAAATGTCAATAGATGACTCTCTCTTCACTTTACTGTTAATCATTTGCAATAACATTAATTTTTTAAATGTTTTCAAATGATTGATTATTGATTAATGCGTTTCTACAATAAGACTCTTTAAAAAATGTATATATAAAAGATAGAAACTATTAATGGTTGCACATGGGTTGCACTTCCTTACTGTTCTGTTTTCTCGATTATCACAGTAGATGTCGTAGAAACTAATATTTTCTTTCTTAATTCGATACAAAGCATTAACAAATGAATTTTGGATAAGTTATGTCGAAAATGATATCATGTATTCTACTACCTTTATCCAAATATCAATATTCATATCAATATGAACCCCATTATGAGAAGTAGAAAATGTCTACATCGCGATAACGAAATGTTTATCGAAGACGGTATATATACGACTTCCGACAAACCGACGTCGGGAGTCTAGGCTGCGCAGGAAGTTCGGTCCTTCGTGGACGAAATGGATGTCGATGCACTGAGTGTACGTGACGTCACGAAGGCATCACACGTCCCACTGACGCACCACATTGACTCCTCCTTTGCGTTCTTATTTCGACGTCTGCGGTATTTTCATTTTATTACGTCACCCAAAAAATTGGTGGTAAAGTGACTGTGAAGATCGGACAATTTTGTCACTGATCGAGTACCAGCCTTTAGAGTAGTATACTGCTTAATAATCCATTTATACATAAGCATATGTTCGCTAGCTTTCCGTCCGCGGCTCCGCCCTTGTGAACATGGAATGTGTTCCTTTTTATTTTATCTAGAAGGTCTTATCGTCAATCCTAATTCGTTCCCGCTTTTAGATTCTGGTTCCGGCACTGTTCTTAACTTTGACCGCTGTCACGTTCTTGATTCTGATCGCGATCCGACATTAAACTTTGACCCATGTTCCTTTTTAACACGCTTTTATAAGCTTAGGTTGTATGCATCTATGTATGTAACGGAATCTTTAAGCTTAATTTTCATCAATTTCCAGATGTCTGATTAATTTTAAACTCTTCATACGTATCAAGGACCAATGAAAAATGCAATAATTTGATAATTTAATTCCATTATCCTTATTAGGCCCACCAGGATTAATAAATTTTTATGGATCATCTGTTAGAGTAAGAGAGATAGCCGTCTGCGCATGCCTGCAGTTTCGGACTTACTGTTTCACCATGGCACTTGGCACAACGGACGCAGATCCTTTATCACGCTTTTATTAGTTTCAATTGTATGTTTGTGAGTTTGTGAGTTTGTGAGCTTGTTTGTTTGTAACCGACTCCTTTGGACTCAATTTTGTCCCACTTTGAACCGACAGATTTAATTCAAATTTTGCACGCTTATTAGATATCGGTCCCCGTCCTGGCTCTCGGTTCTGTACCACGTTCCGTTTTCTATTCCGACACTGCTATACTAGTCACGGTTCCAATTTGTACGAAACCGAGAAAATACTTGTACCAAAATAAAACATAGAATATATTAAATCGGGAAAAAGATTTTCGTGTTTTATAACTAAATTTCAATAAAATCTCTTCAGTTGTGCTGCTTGTATCTGGCTTATTTTGATACCATAAAATATATGACATTAAAAAAAAAAAGAAAAATAAAAAAAAAGAACCGTGTCCCGCATTTTCATATAGTTTTTAACGTGAAACATCTTTAAAATCACACAGAAACATAAGGGTACCTACCAGGTTAGAAAAGTGGACCATAACGAAAAGGGCTATATCGTCTTACCTTAATAACTACGAAACTATTAGTCTTAAAAACATAAATCTGGTATCATTATTTAGCTCATATAATTAGCTCGGTGTTGGACCTTCAGTTAGCAAAGGAGGGCGCTGCGTAAAATGACGGGAGTCGGTGTCGCTCATTTTATTCACCAAACTCACGACTCGCATGTGACAACGCGGTGAATATGTCGACTTTATACAATTTATTAGAACAATCGACTTAAATAAAAAATAAGTATAACTTGAACAATAATTATAGCTAATGACAACCAGGAACTGTATAAAAATATTAAAAATCAATATGTCTACCTCAGACCGTACTAGAGCCAGCCACAAAATGGATGAAGGCTATTGTTGGAAATAGAAGATTATGGGCCACGCATAGGTACTAAAAGTCCGGCATCGAACGAGTGGATCGATTTGAGGAGGACCCAAATTTACCCCGGATAAAATTGATGCCATTATGGAAAAAAATAAAGCAAAATCGATATAGCTGACAAAATAGCTGAAGAGCTGGGGATTGAGAAACGTAGGCAAAAAATGATTGAGTCGGTTTCTCCAAGACGGGTCCTGTCTGCACGATCCCACTGAAGGACACCATTTGTTTGCCCTGTGCCTTAGGAAAAACGACCACGAAGTCGCGTCCTATTGCACCATGACAATGCTTTCCCGCATTTAATTTAGACCTAGCGCCATGCGATTTCTTTATTTTCCCAAAAATCAGAGATCTGATGAGAGGTTTGTCATTTACGGGGCTAAAAGAGGCCGTGACAGCTTTCGACCGGCACGTGCTAAACAAGCTCTTGGTCCAGGTCCGCATGTTCTCAAAAATGATTTGAACGAATGAGAAAGTATGTAAAATGTAATGGAGAATACTCTTTGAAAAGCAGTAAATATTTTACTTTACATGTAAATTGTTTTATTTATGAGTTACGCAAAACGTTCAGTGTACCCTACGTGTCAATATCTTTATGGGTGGTCCCATTCTAATTGTGATTTTAATGTCCTGTATTGTTTGTTTTCACTGGTCTTAATTAATAATATATTAATGAAATTTGTTGTTAATTGTGTTAATTGGATAATTATAACATATTTCAACATTATTCTGTGGTTGTCATAGCTACAATCTAGTACTGTGCGATGCCGCTAAATCGTACGTAAAATCAGTCACTTTGTTTGGGGTACTTCGGAGGATGTTCACATTGTTTTCAGCTTCTGTTCATCGGTGGAAAATTCTAACCGATCACTTGGGACTGTAAACTCAGAAAACTGATGTCCATGTGTCTCATGAGGCTACTACTCTAGCCGAACAGCCAAAAGATTTCAGCTGCTTAGTTTCATTGGTTGTTTGGTATGATAATACTTTTTCAAATAAATGTCATCAGTAAATCTCTACAATTAACAGACATGGATCTCGGTAAATGTACAGAAATGTTGAAAAAAATGCTGCAATTTCTTAGAAAACTATAGAAATACAGACTTTAAAAGCGCTATTTTAACTGTTAAGGTATTTACCGAAGAACTAGAAATTAAACCTATGTTTAGAGCTACAACGTGAAGTCGACGTGTTAAGCGTCAAGCTGGTGAAATTGCACGCGATGACCCTATAACTTCTCCACAAAAGTTTGAAATTGAACTGTCTTTGGACACTAAATTAATTTCAGTCAATGAAAGGTTCGGACAGTTAGATGAGTACTCGGAATCTTGGTCTTTTGTACAATATCAAACAGATTCCAGAAAACCGACCTTGTCAAACTCTGTGGTGATCTCCAATTAAAATTAACTGTAGACCCTAAATCAGACATAGATGGTTGTATGTTGTGTGATGAACTCGTAAGTTTGATATCCTTTTACCTGATCATAATATGGTTACTCCTATTTTTGTTTTAAATTTCATCAAAGCTCGCAACTTCAAGAACTGTTCCAAATGTATAGGTAGCATTTCAAAGCTGACGCTCATAAAACCTATCTTCTAAAATCCTATCTAGATTGACAAACTTAGCACCTTTGTCAATTGAAAGCAAAATTGCTGAAAACGTCGACTTTGATAACCTTTTAAAAGAGTTCGCTGATAGAAAGGCTAGAAAAATAAAATTTTATTAGTCTTTACTAATAAACGGTTATTTTTTTATAATAAATGATTATATCTTTTAATAAATGATTATTTCATTATACCCTTTCCCTTTTTTCGTATAGGTTTGATTTGCAGTTGGGGGGCGCCTTAGAAATCTCGCCCAGGGCGCTGGTAGTGTTAAAATCGGAACGTATTATAACGCGTAAAGCAGCTAAACTAACCTAACAGTTATTGTTCATATTAGTTATACAAAATGTCAGTAGATGACTCTCTCTTCACTTTAATTTTCATCATTTACTATCATTTTAATTTTTGAAATGTTTTCAAATGATTGATCATTGATTAATGCGTTTCTATAATAAGACTTTTTTTAAAAAAAATAATATATAAAGATAGAAACTATTAATGGTTGCACATGGGTTGCACTTCCTTACTGTTCTGTTTTCTCGATTATCACAGTAGATGTCGTAGACTAATATTTTCTTTCTTAATTCGATAAAAAGCATTAACAAATGAATTTTGGATAAGTTATGTCGAAAATGATATCATGTATTCTACTACCTTTATCCAAATATCAATATTCATATCAATATGAACCCCATTATGAGAAGTAGAAAAATGTCTACATCGCGATAACGAAATGTTTATCGAAGACGGTATATATACGACTTCCGACAAACCGACGTCGGGAGTCTAGGCTGCGCAGGAAGTTCGGTCCTTCGTGGACGAAATGGATGTCGATGCACTGAGTGTACGTGACGTCACGAAGGCATCACACATCCCACTGATGCACCACATTGACTCCTTTTGCATTTTTATTTCGGCGTCTAAGGTATTTTCATTTGGTGGTAAAGTGACTCTGAAGGTCGGGCAATTTTGTCACTGACCGAGTACAAGCCTTACAGTAGTATACTGCTTAATAATCCATTTATACATAGGCATATGTTCACTAGCTTTCCGTCCGCGGCTTCGTCCTTGTGAACATGGAATGTGAATCATAATAACCCTAAATTTCGCTTTATGTTATCAACGAAATACCCGGTCAGCTCGGCATGCAATTATAAAATGACACATAAATTGATCTGGAACCACTTATTGTGATAGAACATTTTACCCGTTAGCTCTTTGCGTTCTCTCTTTTGAAAATATATAATATATTCAAAAAAATTGTAAGGTCGATGATAAATTAATTTCACTCGGTTAAAATTATTTCATTGACGATCATAAAATTAATTATTGGTAACATCTATTTAGCGATAACAAAAGAAATGAATAGAAGATATTTTTTGAATGCATTTTGTGAACGCACTTTGGTGAGTATTTATCCGTTTTTGGTAGTGATTTGGAATTATTTGGAAGTTCTGCAGCTATATTTCTGTAAGCGTCTAAATACAAGCCTATTATTTTAAATGTATATAAAATATGACGAAAAATTATCTTGAATTTTATTAGTATACAACACAACACGACAGATTAAATACATCATTCTATGAGAGAACGGTTTTACGTTTTATATTACATATCTATTTTTAATTCCATACACTCTTTACCATTTTATATAAATTAATAGTTTTAATTCTTTTCATTGTAAAACTAATAAATTTATCGTATTTAGTTTACCTAGTACCTGTTGATTACATCAACTAATATACTTATAATTTTTAAAACAACAAAGATAAAATGATCACCTTTAATACTTAACATTATTGGATTAATTATAAATTAAATGCTACATTCTACTGAAAGTAAATGTTTAAAGCGATTTTCGTATTAGTTGAGATGAATAATCAATTTATCGATTGAAATAAGTAACTACCCTTCCCACCTCACCACAATGGCGGGGCGAGGCGGGCCGGGAGGGGAACCCCATAGAACAAATCCAGCGCAGATCCTCAGTCAATATTTACATGAATAGTTGTTTATGTGTCACCCGAATTCAAATAGATTTATTTCGTTTCTACATTTGGTATTTGCATTACTTGCGAAAAGTCATCAGAGTACTTGCATCAACGAATTAAATAGGTGTGGCATTGTTAGTTGGTTTTGATGTTTAAGACCAAGCGTATACGTATCAAAAGTATAAGGAACCAAAGAACGAACCAAACACAATACAGAAGTTTGTTAGTTTCTACAATTCATTAATATTTCGATACCTTGTAACATTATTTTAATATTATCAAAAAAAAAACTATGTAATATTGCTTTATACTATTTAAAAATTAAGAAACAAGTACCTTCTCGCACTTTATTTTTTGTTTTATTTTTATGAAATTTGTCACAAATGAGAATTACAACAAATAATGAGAGATATTTTTAGGAATCAATCGTTGACAAGAAATTAGATTTTAAATATGGTCTATGAAATCTTCATAGGTTGTAATAATTTGAACGTAAGTAGGTTTTACTTTATATTTCTTCTCGTAGCATTAACATGAACTTTGGCCATCTGCACTTGCCGATAGATAAAATGTAGTACCTACAGCACACGGCGTGGTGACCAGGGTGGAGGCTGGTTGTGGGTGGAGTAGCGCGTCACGCTCAGCGCTGGATTTATCCTAGGGGCAGTCGGGGCTAGTACCCAGGCCGGTAGATTTTCTGGGGCGGCAAAATTTGGAAAGTGAAAAAAAATTTTTTGTGGTATCAAAATTACTCAATATAATTAAATAATTATAATTTTTTGTTTAATGAATAGTTCCAGATATTCAATTCATGCATTATTTGTTAAATCGAAATTTTGTATATTATTATTTTGGCACTTTTAGTTGAAATTAATGATCAAATTAATTTAATTAATGTATTTTCTAGATGATTCAATTCAATAACATTTGATTTTTTATTTTCTGAAAAAAAAAATATTTGTAGTCTTTATGAAAAATTAAAAAGATTTTTGAATAAATCATGCATTTTTCAAAGAATGAATTAAAAAAAAATTATAATTTATCGATTACATCTTTTAATTATATTTTAATAAAATTCTTAGAACAAAAAAAAATATTTCTTTATGTTATTAAAGTTGTAATACATAATAAATTTTCTGAAATATTTTAGTTATTTTATTTTTAAAACAAAACCTCGAAATTATAACTTTAAGTAAAATTTCAGTATTGGGGTGGCATTTTCTAAATCCGGCGCTGCTATAGCCATAACCAACGAATATTATTAAGAGCAATACAATTGACTGATCAATTGAATAATGATAATCAATCAAAATCATGTCTTATTGTAATGTAAAAAAATAAGAAAGTTATTTTGAAAAAACATTTTTTTGAAAAATTCGGAATGGCGATAACTTTTGAATCAATATACGTCTTGTAGTTTTTGAATAAAATGGCTGTGACATACGGACGGAGATGACTATAAGGGTTCTGTTTTTGCTATTTTGGCTCAAAACTCTAAAATAGGCAGAACCAAAAAAAAAAGAAAAACGTAATAAAATTGCGTAAAGAAAATAAACTAACCTAACAGTTATTGTTCATATTAGTTATACAAAGTGTCAATAGATGACTCTCTCTTCACTTTATTTTTCATCATTTACTATCATTTTAATTTTTGAAATATTTTCAAATGATTGATCATTGATTAATGCGTTTCTACAATAAGACTCTATTAAAAAAATTTGGTTGCCTGTAAAGTCGGTATACGGGCGAAAGTTTTACGTGACAACGACTTTGAATGGTAAAATCATTTTAATGTGAATATTCATTCGTATAGTAGGAAGAAGGATGAAATAATAGTAACAATTTAAAACATTTATTTATACAAAGAATTATATTTAAAACATTAATTTATACAAAGAATCTCGCACTGAATTTCATATTAACAAAATTTTATTTTTACCTTTACACATACATACGTATTTATATACAAATATACATACAATAACTTGCAATACATTTGCAAGCTATGCACTAATTCTCTAGTGCTGCGCGCGCGGCAGACCGATCATAGTTGAGTGGGAGAGAGACGCAAGGCATTCGGCGGGCCTCTCTCTCGTTCGGTGACTCATCGTTACGTTACCGAGCGTTACATTTTTCATAAGTGACTCCCAGCCGCAACCTAATTTAAGACGTTGTCACGTCAAAAATGGTATATAAAAAGATAGAAACTATTAATGGTTGCACACGGGTTGCATTTCCTTACTGTTCTGTTTTCTCGATTATCACAGTAGATGTCGTAGAAACTAATATTTTCTTTCTTAATTCGATAAAAAGCATTAACAGATGAATTTTGGATAAGTTATGTCGAAAATGATATCATGAATTCTACTACCTTTATCCAAATATCAATATTCATATCAATATGAACCCAATTATGAGAAGTAGAAAAATGTCTACATCGCGATAACGAAATGTTTATCGAAGACGGTATATATACGACTTCCGACAAACCGACGTTGGGAGTCTAGGCTGCGTAGGAAGTTCGGTCCTCCGTGGACGAAATGGATGTCGATGCAATGAGTGTACGTGACGTCACGAAGGCATCACACGTCCCACTGATGCACCACATTGACTCCTTTTGCATTTTTATTTCGGCGTCTAAGGTATTTTCATTTGGTGGTAAAGTGACTCTGAAGGTCGGGCAATTTTTGTCACTGACCGAGTACCAGCCTTTATAGTAGTATACTACTTAATAATCCATTTATACAAAAGCATATGTTCACTAGCTTTCCGTCCGCAGCTTCGCCCTTGTGAACATGGAATGTGAATCATAATAACCCTAAATTTCGCTTAATTGATCTGGAATAGTTTTCCTGTACTCATTTTGGGAACCACTCATTGTGATAGAACATTTTACCCGTTAGCTCTTTGAAAATACACAATATATTTTAAAAGGTAAGGTATTTTTAGGGATTTAAATAATGTTAGAACACAATAAAATATAAAATACCTACAGTTACAAGAAAATTTGGAACGCATTTTGGTGAGCATTTATCAGTTTGGTGGTGATTTGGAATTATTTGGAAGTTCTGTGGCTGCATTTCTAATAAGCGTTTAAATACAAGCCTATTTATTATGTTAAATGTATGTAAAATATGACGAAATATGGAAAAATTTTCCCTGACCTTATGTTGCTCGGGTAGTGTAACTTAACTTTCTATAAGAAGAAATATAAGCACTAATTTCATACATTTGGGCAATACCGATATCTGTCGTAGTAGCACCTCGCTGCATAAAAAAGCCTCAGACAAAATTTAACAATTTTTACACCCCTTAAAACCTGAATGTCCAAAATTCGTCTCTTATGACAAACGCAAGCTATCGTCTTGACAAATTTTGTGTCGCGATCGGCTATCAGCGAGTGCGGGTGCTATTTCTCTTATATATATATAAATCTGACCCGAGGCGCGCTCCGCCGTTGTCGGTAGAACAGAAGTTGTCGCCTCAACCTACTCCAGAAGACGGGGCCACTGCTGTCGTGTATAAACAAACTGTAGGCAAAGCAACGTCGTTTTTGAAGGTCTTTTAATTTAATTTCTGAAAGAATCAACAAATCCGTTATTAAACTTTAAATGTCGTTTCTTTGATTTGCAGATAATATCTCTGTTGCAAATATATTAAAGTTTATTATATTTATATATGTATAGGTGAAATACGTAATATGCGTATATATATTTTTTCATTTTGCCTTTCATATTCTATGAACATTTGTAAAATTCTCTAAATTATCCTGCTTATATCGCGTTTTCGCTGTTTCGACAGTCGGTATAGTTTCGCAAAGCCCCCCGACCCTTCCTTCTCCTCCGCCGCGTTCCAATCTTACGCTATTGCGACGCTTTCGTGACTAACTTCACAGCGGCAGAGTTTCGTGCGTTGTTGCGTTGTACTGTTCTGTAAGTCGCGGTTTACATATTAGGAGAATTTCGCTAGATGGCGTTAAACGTTAAAATGACCAAATTTCTCAGTGCAGCGCAAGTCATGAGACGCCCCTCGGATAGCGCTGGAGTACCTAATATATATTTGTTTATTTCCTGCTACTTCCGCTTTCGACCTCGCAATCTTTATCGTGGTTCTTGTTTCCTTCTCGATTCTGATTCAGTGGTTCAGGTGGCATTTGTTCCACGTCAGCAGCGAGAGCTGTATCTACACGACCAAACAGCTTTCCACTCGTCCACTTACGATACGTTGAAGTCTTATTGACGGGTTATCATTTTTTTTATATTCTTCCTATCCTCATATATCTAATAAAGAAACAGTAGCTTTGCTTTAACCTCTTTACCTCTTTTCTAATTTTATGATACGTTACTGAAGTAAACACAAGACTATTGCTGAACGAACCGGTCCAGGAAGAAGTCGACCTGGATATGTCCATGCCCATGGTCTTCTAAATATTCGAAAATTGTACAATACCCATTTTTATATAGTTTCTTCACGTCCATCTGTTCGTATGTCGGGCATTGTAATCGTAAACCACAAGAGGCATGTCGATGAAATTTAAACTATACGGGTATTGTATAAGCCACTACTTACTTCGGTACTTAAATAAGAAACACGTATTTTAGGAGGGACATTCCATACGTGTAAGAGAACCTGAATTTTTTTATTTCAGCTAACGTCAACATGAGGCACATTAGTTATTTTAAAAACAACTTAAGTTTTTAAGGAATTTTTCGGTTAAGTGAATTGTGTCCCTTCGAAAGTACCATAAATTGTGCCCCCTCCTTTATTATTTAAGCCGTATGTCCAAAAAGTATGAAAAGAATCTCAAAGGTGACGCTTAATAAACACTTTCAATGAAAATTATTTTAAACATGATCGGATATATCATTGTTGGGTTATTACCGAAAATCTGCGGTTCTCAACAATAGGACGTAAGTGCCATGAAGATACGCTCTTTTGCTCGTTCACTTTTTCACACTGTATTTTTACATTTTGAGATTGTAGTAAGTGTTTTAACGCACTTGAAACAACGCGACTAAAATGCTTATTAAATACTCTGCAGGAAACACGAAAACGTGTTACAACGCATGTAGTTTTTTCATTTGTAGTGCATTTCTTTTAATAACGGCTACGAAACCCTACACTGAGCATGGTCCGACACGTTCTTGGCAGGCTGTGCTCAGCGTTTGTTAACAATATTTTTCAATCATTCCAAGTAAATCTCGTGTACCTGTCCACTGCGACCCTATTGAACATGCACACGGAGCGTTTTAAATGAATTTGTGACTTTGCCAAGTCGACTAACAGGTACACTTGGAATTGATCCGAGTAAAAGATATAGTGCATGTACCTAGGTTTTATTAGTTCGCGAAAACGTTTAATAAATACCACCGATGCATTTGAAAACAAAAGTATTGTTTTGCAATCCATTCTTATGAAGTTCTGAATCTGAAACTTAATGACATTTGCTCTTTGTCTATTGTTTCTAAAAGGTAATCAATTTTAGTTACAATTATAAAATGCTAGAATCGGATAAAAATTATATAGGAGCGGCAGTCTGTTAAGAACAGACGAGAGGAATAGGACGTTATAGAGAGCGTTGTCCACTGAGTTATTCTTCTTTTTCTGTATTACGGCTCGTTTATTCAAAAACCAATTTAACTCCGGTACAGAAAAAACTGACAAATATTGCTAGCGAGGAAGCGAGCGTCGAGCTGGTTACATTAAGTATTCATACAATACTTTAATAATTCTCAGTAAATTCTAAAGTATACAACACAACACGACAGATTAATTAAATGAAAACGATGTGTTCATTATCCGGGCATTAGTCAAAACTAATGAATGTATCGGTTTGTTGTTTGTCCATTCTGTGAGAGAACGGTTTTACGTTTTAGACTATCTATTTTTGATTCCATATACTCTTTACCATTTTATATAAATTAATAGTTTTAATTCTTTTCATTGTAAAACTAATAAATTTATCCTATTTAGTTTATCTAGTACCTGTTGATTACATCAACTAATATACTTACCATTTTTAAAACAACAAAGATAAAATGATCGCCTTTAATACTTATCATTATTGGATTAATTATAAATGAAATGCTACATTCTACTGAGAGAGTAAATGTTTAAAGCGATTTTTGTATTAGTTGAGATGGATAATCAATTTATCGATTGAAATAAGTAACTACCCTTCCCACCTCACCACAATGGCGGGGCGAGGCGGGCCGGGAGGGGAACCCCATAGAACAAATCCAGCGCAGATCCTTAGTCAATATTTACATGAATAGTTGTTTATGTGTCACCCGAATTCAAATAGATTTATTTCGTTTCTACATTTGGTATTTGCATTACTTGCGAAAAGTCATCAGACGTACTTTGCATCGGCGAATGAAATAGCTGTGGCATTGTCGATTGGTTTTGATGTTTAACCCGTTTGGTGCCAAATACACGCCGCCGTGGAATAATACCGAGCCACGTTCACGGCGCCGTGTAGAAACGGGTCGCCGAGCACATGGCCCCGTGGATCACGACCGTGTTATTTCGAAGCGCTAGTTTGCTGCCACTTTTCGAGGCAGGGTCATATCGCTTGTGCGGCCACACGCACGATTTTTCGATCTCGTAAAAACCGTTTACGGATTTTAATTCGGGTGTTATTTGTCTTTATCCGTCGAAACGTTTTTCTAGTGATAATTCTTCGATTTCCGTGGCTGAAAGACGCCGTAAAATAAATCAAGATAATATTAGTTTTGACGAAAGTGATTGCTCAAGTGATGAAGCTGCCTATTCACAGTGTAATGATGAAGATCAGTCAGATACGAGCGAAGGTAGCGGTTCTAGTATATTCGATATACTAACCCAGTCAAAAGTTATGTATAACCCATAATTACGGTTCGAAATAAGATAATCTTCTCCTCACGGCGCCGTTATCGGCCACACACATGCTAGGCCGGATACACTCATTTTTACTTAAATTCATATCTAATGATATGTTTATTAATAAAGCGTCCTATAATTAACTATTGGAACATTAAAATCAAATGGCCCTTTGCATTATCTCTTACTCATACATGTCAGTATTAAATCGGCACCGAACGGGTTAAGACCGAATGTATACGTACCAAAAGTATAAGGAACCAAAGAACGAATCAAACACGATACAGAAGTTTGTTAGTTTCTACAATTCGTTAATATTTCGATACCTTGTAACATTATTTTAATAATAGCAAATATATATATATATATATATATATATAACGTTGCTTTTTATTACATATTTGAAAATTAATAAACAAGTAACTTGTCGCAATTTCTTTTTTGTTTTATTATATCTAAAATTTGCCACATATGACAATTATAACAAATAATAGGAATCTATCATTGACAAGAAATTAGATTTTAAAAATGTTCTATGAAAACTTTATAAGTTGTGATAATTTGAAGTTAAGTTAGAAGGCCAAAGTTCGGCCTTCTATAATTGCCGATAGATAAAATGTAGTACCTACAGCACACGGCATGGTGACCAGGTGGAGGCTGGTCGTGGGTGGAGTAGCGCGTCACGCTCAGCGCTGGATTTATCCTAGGGGCAGTCGGGACTAGTACCCAGGCCGGTAGATTTTCTAGGGCGGCAAAATTTGGAAAGTGAAAAAAAATTTTTAGTGGTATCAAAATTACTCAATATAATTAAATAATTATAATTTTTTGTTTAATGAATAGTTCCAGATATTCAATTCATGCATTATTTGTTAAATCGAAATTTTGTATATTATTATTTTGGCACTTTTAATTGAAATTAATGATTAAATTAATTTAATTAATGTATTTTCTAGATGATTCAATTCAATAACATTTGATTTTTTACTTTCTGAAAAAAAAAATATTTGTAGTCTTTACGAAAAATTAAAAAGATTTTTAAATAAATCATGCATTTTTCAAAGAATAGACTGTATCAATCAATCAATGAATTTAAAAAAAATAATAATTTATCGATTACATCTTTTAATTATATTCTAATAAAATTCTTAGAACAAAAAAAAATATTTCTTTATGTTATTAAAGTTGTAATACATAATAAATTTTCTGAAATATTTTGGTTATTTTATTTTTTAAAAAACAAAACCTCGAAATTATAACTTTAAGTAAAATTTCAGTATTGGGGTGGCATTTTCTACAATGCCCAGGGGCGGCACTCAGCTTAAATCCGGCGCTGCATATAGCCATAACCAACGAATATTATTAAGAGCAATACAATTGACTGATCAATTGAATAATGATAATCAATCAAAATCATGTCTTATTGTAATGTAAAAAATAAGAAAGTTATTTTGAAAAAACATTTTTTTGAAAAATTCGGAATGGCGATAACTTTTGAATCAATATACGTCTTGTAGTTTTTGAATAAAATGGCTGTGGCATACGGACGGAGATGACTATAAGGGTTCTGTTTTTGCTATTTTGGCTCAAAACTCTAAAATAGGCAAAACCAAAAAAAAAAAGGAAAACGTAAAAAAATGCATAAAGAAAATAAACTATTTTAACAGTTATTGTTCATATTAGTTATACAAAATGTCAATAGATGACTCTCTCTTCACTTTACTGTTAATCATTTGCAATAACATTAATTTTTCAAATGTTTTCAAATGTTTGATCATTGATTAATGCGTTTCTACAATAAGACTCTTTTAAAAAAATAATATATAAAGATAGAAACTATTAATGATTGCACATGGGTTGCACTTCCTTACTATTCTGTTTTCTCGATTATCACAGTAGATGTCGTAGACACTAATATTTTCTTTCTTAATTCGATAAAAAGCATTAAAAAATGAATTTTGGATAAGTTATATTGAAAATGATGTCATGTATTCTATTACCTTTATCCAAATATTAGTATT
Source organism: Eumeta japonica (assembly GCA_005406025.1). NCBI lineage: Eukaryota > Metazoa > Arthropoda > Insecta > Lepidoptera > Psychidae > Eumeta > Eumeta japonica. Next base: position 153,473 of record BGZK01000362.1, read on the forward strand.
CATATCAATATGAACCCCATTACGAGAAATAGAAAAATGTCTACATCGCGATAACGAAATGTTTATCGTAGACGGTATATATACGACTTCCGACAAACCGACGTCGGGAGTCTAGGCTGCGCAGGAAGTTCGGTCCTTCGTGGACGAAATGGATGTCGATGCACTGAGTGTACGTGACGTCACGAAGGCATCACACGTCCCACTGACGCGCCACATTGACTCCTTTTGCGTTTATATTCCGGCGTCTAAGGTATTTTTATTTGGTGGTAAAGTGACTCTGAAGGTCGGGCAATTTTTGTCACTGACCGAGTACAAGCCTTTAGAGTAGTATACTGCTTAATAATCCATTTATACATAAGCATATGTTCACTAGCTTTCTGTCCGCGGCTTCGTCCTCGTGAACATGGAATGTGAATCATAATAACCCTAAATTTCGCTTTATGTTATCAACGAAATACCCGGTCAGCTCGGCATGCAATTATAAAATGGCAGGTGCACGCTGATGCGACACATAAATTGATCTGGAATAGTTCTCCTGTACTCATTTCGGGAACCACTCATTGTGATAGAACATTTTACCCGTTAGCTCTTTGCGTTCTCTCTTTTAAAAATATATATATATATATTCAAAAAAATTGTAAGGTCGATGATAAATTAATTTCACTCGGTTAAAATTATTTCATCGACGATCATAAAATGAATTATTGGTGACATCTATTTAGCGATAACAAAAAAAATGGATAGAAGATATTTTTTGAATGCATTTTGTGAACGCACTTTGGTGAATATTTATCCGTTTTGGTAGTGATTTGGAATTATGTGGAAGTTCTGTGGCTACATTTCTAATAAGTGTCTAAATACAAGCCTATTATGTTAAATGTATATAAAATATGACGAAAAATTATCTTGAATTTTATTAGTATACAACACAACACGACAGACTAAATACATGAAAACGATGTGTTCATTATCCGGGCATTAGTCAAAACTAATGAATGTATCGGTTTGTTGTTTGTCCATTCTGTGAGAGAACGGTTTTACGTTTTAGACTATCTATTTTTGATTCCATATACTCTTTACCATTTTATATAAATTAATAGTTTTAATTCTTTTCATTGTAAAACTAATAAATTTATCCTATTTAGTTTATCTAGTACCTGTTGATTACATCAACTAATATACTTACCATTTTTAAAACAACAAAGATAAAATGATCGCCTTTAATACTTATCATTATTGGATTAATTATAAATGAAATGCTACATTCTACTGAGAGTAAATGTTTAAAGCGATTTTTGTATTAGTTGAGATGGATAATCAATTTATCGATTGAAATAAGTAACTACCCTTCCCACCTCACCACAATGGCGGGCGGGGCCGGGAGGAACCCCATAGAACAAATCCAGCGCAGATCCTTAGTCAATATTTACATGAATAGTTGTTTATGTGTCACCCGAATTCAAATAGATTTATTTCGTTTCTACATTTGGTATTTGCATTACTTGCGAAAAGTCATCAGACGTACTTTGCATCGGCAGATGAAATAGCTGTGGCATTGTCGATTGGTTTTGATGTTTAACCCGTTTGGTGCCAAATACACGCCGCCGTGGAATAATACCGAGCCACGTTCACGGCGCCGTGTAGATATGTGTCGCCGAGCACATGGCCCGTGGATCACGACCGTGTTATTTCGCGCTAGTTTGCTGCCACTTTCGAGGCAGGGTCATATCGCTTGTGCGGCCACACGCACGATTTTTCGATCTCGTAAAACCGTTTACGGATTTTAATTCGGTGTTATTTGTTTTATCCGTCGAAACGTTTTTCTAGTGATAATTCTTCGATTTCCGGGGCTAAAAAACGCCGTAAAATAAATCAAGATAATATTAGTTTTGACGAAAGTGATTGCTCAAGTGATGAAGCTGCCTATTCACAGTGTAATGATGAAGATCAATCAGATACGAGCGAAGGTAGCGGTTCTAGTATATTCGATATACTAACCCAGTCAAAAGTTATGTATAACCCATAATTACGGTTCGAAATAAGATAATCTTTCCTCCCCACGGCGCCGTGTTATCGGCCACACACGTGCTGCCAGGCCGGATACGCTCATTTTTTTTTTTACCTAAATTCATATCTAAGGCCAAAGTTCGGCCTTCTATAATTGCCGATAGATAAAACGTAGTACACACACGGCCGCTGTGACCAGGGTGGAGGCTGGTCGTGGGTGGAGTGGCGCGTCACGCTGACACTAATTATCAAAGTGATTATAATATCTTAAGCCTGTATCAGTAACCGCACTCAACTTTGAGACCGCCTTTGAGTCAGCACTGTTACGGGTGATTAAGAGTGAACTTCGGGACAATCCTCCATTTGCGAAGTCATAAGTATTCGCAGAGTCGAGTGGGATTTATTGATACGAACCTTAGTCAGTGAAACAACCTCCTGTTAAACTGACTTTCGACAAAAAGTCACTTTTGAAATTAGTCTTGCCTTCCACATCTTCCTGTTAACGGTTTCCGAGCCCTGACTACTGTTAAAAGGAGAACGAAAAGCTAATTTTAAAAATGACTTTTTGTTAAGTATCAGTTTAAGAGGAGACGGCGGGAAAGGCCCTTAGTGGATTTAAACAAGAGTAACTTAGTTGTCATCACAATGTTACTGAGTGATACGAAACAAGTTTCATAGTCGATTCAAATAAATGGATTTGATCGTAGTAAGAATTATGTGGTTGAAATGTAACAAATTCTAAATTGAATTTATTAAGCTGAATCGGTTACTATAATAATTTCATTTGTTGGTAGGATCATGGTCTTAGTTGAATTTATAAAGTGAATTAATTATTAGAATAATTTTACTGTTGATACTGACCAGATATTAATTAAATTTGTTAAGAGGAATTTAGGCTTAGTAGTAATACGGTTGACTAATCAATTGAATAATGATAATCAATCAAAAACATGTTGTTTGAAGTGTTTAAGATCTTGTCAGACCCGTATGGAATAAAGATAGGTACTTGATCATGGGAATCACAATTTTCTTAGAAGCGACCAAATTTTTTTAAAGTGTACTTTTCAAAATTATATTCTACCACTCGGTCGGCGTGGTCAATAATGTATACCCATCCCAAATTACAGCTTTCTAATGCTAAGAATTTCTGAATTAAGCCGCGGATAGACGGACAGACGTGACGAAACAGTGAAAGGAACATTTTTTTAAAAATATGGCGATATCTTTTGAACTAAATAGATTACCAATTTTGATCTGTTTTGCGGCATCCCGCATTTTTTTCCGATATAATAAATGAAGTTTTTACGAAACAATCGATATGTAAAAAATTAAAAAGTTATTTTGTAAAAGTGCTTTTTTGGAAAATTCGGATTGGAGATAATTTTTGAATCAATATACGTCTTGTAGTTTTTGAATAAAATGCCTGTGACATACGGACGGACATGACGACATTTTATAAGTGTTCCGTTTTTGGTATTTTAAAAAAGAAAAACGTAATCAAACGCATAAGGAATATGAACTATTCTAACAGTTATTGTTCATATTAGTTATACAAAATGTCAATAGATGACTCTCTCTTCACTTTAATTTTCGTCATTTGCGATCAAATTAATTTTTCAAATGTTTTCAGATGATTGAACATTGCTTATTTCGTATCGGCAATAAAACTCTTTTAACAATATATATACATATATATAACAATAGAAAATATTAATGGTTGCATTTCCTTCTGTATTCTCTTCTCGATTATCACAGCAGATGTCGTAGGTACTAATATTTTCTTTCTTATTTCGATAAAAAGCATTAAAAAATGAATTTTGGATAAGTTATGTCGAAAATGATATCAGGAATTCTACTACCTTTATCCAAATATCTATATTCATATCAATATGAACCCCATTATGAGAAGTAGAAAAATGTCTATATCGCGATAACGAAATATTTATCGAAGACGGTATATATACGACTTCCGACAAACCGACGTCGGGAGTCTAGGCTGCGCAGGAAGTTCGGTCCTTCGTGGACGAAATGGATGTCGATGCACTTAGTGTACGTGACGTCACGAAGGCGTCACACGTCCCACTGATGCACCACATTGACTCCTCCTTTTGCGTTTTTATTCCGGCGTTTAAGGTACTTTCATTTGGTGGTAAAGTGACTCTGAAGGTCGGGCAATTTTTGTCACTGACCGAGTACAAGCCTTTAGAGTAGTATACTGCTTAATAATCCATTTATACATAAGCATATGTTCTCTAGCTTTCCGTCCGCGGCTTCGCCCTTGTGAACATAGAATGTGTTCCTTTTTTCTTTTATCTAGAAGGTCTTATTGTCAATCCTTATTCGTTCCCGCTTTCTGGTTCCGGCACTGTTCTTGACTTTGGCCGCTGTCACGTTCTTGATTCTAATCCCGATCCGATATTAAACTTTGACCCACGTTGCTTTTTAACACGCTTTTATAAGGTTAGGTTGTATGCATCTATGTATGTAACGGAATTTTCGAGCTTAATTGTCACTAATTTTCAGGAGTCTGGTTAATTTGAAACTTTTCATATGTATCAAGGACCAATGACAATGCAATAATTTGATAATAGTTTCCCATTATCTTTATTAGGACCACCAGGATTAATAAATTCTTTTATGGATCATCTGTTAGGGAGTAAGAGAGATAGCCTGCCTGCGCATGCCTGCAGTTTCGGACTTACTGTTTCACTCGGGCACTTGCCACAGCACAACGGAGGCAGATCCTTTTTTATCACGCTTTTATTAGCTTCACTTATATGTTTGTGAGTTTGTGGGTTTGTGAGTTTGTGAACTTGTTTGTTTGTAACTGACTTCTTTGGATTCGATTTTGTCCCACTTTGAACGGACAGATTTAATTCAAACTTTGCACGCTTATTCGATATCGGTCCCCGTCCTGGCTCTTGATTCTGTTCCCCGTCCCGCTTTCTATTCCGACACTGCTATACTAGTCACGGTTCCAATTTGTACGAAACCGGGAAAAATACTGGTACCAAAATAAAACATAGAATATATTAAATCGGGAAAAAAGATTTTTCGTGTTTTATAACTAAATTTCAATAAAATCTCTTTGTTTGTGCTACTTGTATCTGGCTTATTTTGATACCATAAAATATATGATATTAAAAAAAAAAAGAAAAATAAAAAGTAAGAACCAGCAAATAAATAATCAGCTCGGTGTTATAACCTTCAGTTAGCAAAGGAGGGGCGCTGCGTAAAATGACGGGAGTCGGTGTGCTCACACGATTTTATTTAGAACGATTTCATTTTTGTGTTCATTTTTATCTTTAGCACTAAAAGCGTTTCACTGACGTAAGCGTTTCACGTTAAACCAACGGCTGAGTGCTTCGACACAGCCCCACCTAATTTTTATGCATTAAAATGAATGAATCTAACGTAGAAACTCGATACATTTTGAAGTTTTATTACAAAAAAGGTAAAAATGCGACACAAGGCGCGAAAAAAATTTATAACGTTTATGGACCTAATGCATTGTTGGTAAGAGTGGCACGAAACTGATTTGAGCCTTTTCAATTCGGTAATTTTAATGTCAAAAATCAACCTCGCTCTGGTCGACTTATTACGGATAAACTTGATGGCATTTTGGAAAAAATAAAATAAAATCGATATAGCTGACAACATAGCTGAAGAGCTGGGGATTGAGAAGCGTAAGTAAAAAAATTATTGAGTTATTTTCTCCAAGACGGGTCCTATCTGCACAATCCCACTTGAAGGACATAAGACAGTTAATGCTGTGTGGTGCAAGTGGTACAACACCATTTGTTTCCCCGGTGCCTTAGGAAAAACGACCACGAAGTCGTGTCCTATTGCACCATGACAATGCTTTGCCGCACACCGCGAGTAAGATGGTCTCATTTTTGACTTCTGAAAAGGTAAAGCTCGTGACCCATCCCGCATTTAGTCCAGACCTAGCGCCATGCGATTTCTTTATTTTCCCAAAAATCAAAGATTTGATGAGAGGTTTGACATTTACGGGGCCAAAAGAGGCCGTGATAGATTTCAACCAGCACGTGCACAACATGCGTTCATACCAATGATCTGTATGTTTTCCAAAATGATTTGAACGAATGAAAAAGTGTGTAAAATGTAATGGAAAATACTTTGAAAGGCAGTAAACCTTTTACTGTACATGTAAATTTTTTATTTATGTATTACGCAAAACATTTAGTGTACTCCACCTACAATCTTTGAAATGTTCAATGTTCTGTTATTTCTAATAAAATGGTATCTTGTATTTTTTTTTTGTTTTGTTTCAGCACATTCCTCTTAGTGCCTGCTGTATATGTTACACTTATTCTAAAAAAAATTGCAAGAGTTGTTTTAGCAATTTCAATCTTATTTCACTCCTGGCAAAGTGTCAAATACAAAAATCATGTAACGTGTTAAATTGTTAGTACTTGATTGAAGCATTAGCTACAACAAAAAATATATATCTACTCTTACCCCAAAATTGAGGGGAAATGTAGTTACATCAAGGTTATCATTGTGATGCTTGTTTTCATTATTATTTTTTCTTTTTTTTTTCGGCAATAATGAACATTATCAATTCGTTAAATACTAAATGTATCAGATAATACAAATTTTTCATTTTTATTAAAATTGATCTTTCTTTCTTGATTAATTCACTTTTGTTAAAAAGATTAATTTAAATCATTGAATTGAAAATTGTAAAAAAAAAGACAAGATGTCATATCATATGAGTCGTAAATGCGCCTCATTTATATAACTATATAAAACACAAATTATAATAAAACTCACATTAAAATGAATTTAAAAAACTTCATAAGTCCAGTGCTGAGAAAATGGTAGATTTATTTTTATGATTTTATTATCGAAGTTTTCACGAAAAATCTACGGCATGGATCTCGACTACACCTTTTCCTATGGATAGCTTTTTATCATATTTCTTATATATATATGTTAGTGCATTTCAACCTCCCGTTACATTCGCTTAGTGTATAATGTTTTAAAAGTTAAGTGTATTAAAAAATTTTGAAACGGAATTCACCTCAAAATGTCAAAAGTCGCAACTGACGTGTTATGTATCACTTTCATACGTTAGCAAAATATGAAAACTTTTAAAGTACTACATAAATTATCTGATTTGTGATGATAAGGCATTTGTCTAGTTACTGTTGCTCAACGTGGAAATATTATTGATTATACCGAAACTTCGTAGTGTTATATCAGTACCTTTTTAAGGTTGGTTTTCAGAAATATAATTTTTACTAAACTTCAGTGAATCTCTATAAAAATACATAGTTAATGTATTAGTGTAAATATTGCTATTTTGTAATTTACGTAGTATTGCTTAAAAAATGTGATCGGACTAAAATATTTACAACCCTATAAGAGAAAAGTTGGGGTTGTTTTCGAAATACTAAATATTCTTTTTAAAATTGATTTTTTTATCAAATTACCCTTTTATATCTTATCTCAGGATGTGATTATATAGATTTATTGGATTATAAAAATTATGAAACTGGATTCGAAATTTTAGATATAGTGTCGTGGCAAGCGCACTTTCGCTTAAGTCATTTTACATGTCTACCTCAACTTATTAGATTTTTTCAAAGATATTCTAAAAAAATACTAAACTTACTTGGTTGTAGCTGGCGAGAGATCAAACTACTGTTTTAATTCATGTTAGACAGTTATGTCACATTTATCATAAGATCAAAACCATTGTCATTCTTATTATTGTTTTGTCAGACTGAAGATGTACCGACTCATCGTATTAGCAGCACTTCTGCATTGCACTGTATCCCAGCAGTATCAGCAAAAAGTTGCTCCGGGTGTACCACCTCAGCAGTATCAAGTGAGTTATGATATTTTTCATTTATTCTATCCACAAGTATATACTTAATTTGATATAAACATGTGTATGTAAATCAGCTAGGTAAATAAAAAAAAGCTTTTCCAAAAAGTGCTTAAAGCATCACACTCTTCAATTGCGCTACATATAGCAGATATTTCAACAATACTATACCACATATTAGAAGTGCTAGCAAATAGTCTATTTTTTGTTGACTGTGATATATATGTAAATAGTTTGTGATGGACTAGTTTATTTTTTGTAAAATTACTAAGTCATTCAAGATAGTTATAATAGAATAATATCTACCTTGAATAATTAAGTATCAGCATATTAATATTGAAAAAAATATGGATTAAAAAAATTTATATACAAATATACACTTTCTAATAAGAATATTTTTTTTTTCTGTGAATATGTCAAAGGGAACAATTATTGACATTTATGTGTATTTAATATACACATATGTATATCAGGACCTTGAATAAGTTCTCACTGTTTCTTTTACAAAATAAAAGCTTTATTTAAATTATAAGGAACAAAAACATTTTATTCAAAGTTTTGTCCATCACTAGCGACCATTTTCTCCAATCTTTCTGGCAGTATATAAATTCCGCGTCGGAAAAACGACATGTCTTTTGAGGCTATCCAAGAATCGATCCATTTTTTAGCTTCTTCATAAGATTGAAAGTGCTGGTCAGCTAGGCTATGTGCCATTGAATGGAATAGGTGAAAATCAGAAGGGGCTATGTCAGGTGAATACGACGGGTGGGGTAGAACTTCCCATTGAAGCGTTTCCAGATAGGTTTTACTATTTTTGCAACATGAGGCCGAGCATTGTCATGTAGCAAAATCACTTTGTCGTGTCTCTGCTTGTAAAGCGGCCGTTTTTCTTTTAAAGATCGACTTAAACACATCAATTGAAGTCGATGGCGATCCCCCGTGATGGTCTTATCCGGTTTGAGCAGCTCATAATAAATTACACTCTGTTGATCCTACCAAATACAGAGAAGAAGCTTCAAATCATGGATATTTGGTTTTGCAGACGATGTTGATGCGTGGCCGGACTTACCCCACGATTTTATACGCTTTGGATTATCGTGGTGTATCCACTTTTCATTGCCAGTCATGATGCGGTGCAAAAAAAACCTTTTCTTTTCTGCCGTTGAAGCAGTAGTTCCACGTGAGAAAACCCCGTTCGACATATCTCTACTTCAATTCATATGGTACCCAATGTCCTTGCTGCCAGATCATTCCTAAAACTTTTAAATGTTTTAAAACAGTTGACTCATCTACTTGTAATGTTTTTTTCCAAGTTCTGTTAGCGTCTGACATCAGTCTTGATCGAGTAATACCTTCAACTTTTCGTGTTCAAATTTTTTTATAGCGCCAGAACGTTCTTTATCCTCAAGTTCAAAAATAATTTTTTTGGAGCGTGGAAACCAGTCTCTGCATGTCGTATCTAACAAAGCATTGTCACCTTAAGTCTCAGCAAGAATTCTATGTGCTTCAACTGCAGATTTCTTTTAAATAAAGTAGTGCAATAAAATTCCCCGCAAATACACTTTATTTGGCAAAAAAATAGACATTTTCAGAACTAAGAAAAAATGGCTTTGTTTACACTAAAGTGAAATACCATACACTGAAATTTAAGGTTAGATACACTACTGCCTTGCATGTGTGTTATCATTTGAAATTCCATGAACGGGGTACTGCTACTGCCATCTTTGAAGAATCAGCGAGAACTTATTCAAGGTCCCAGTATAATACAACACTGACTCATTAATTGACTCATCATGAGATCTCTGAAACTATAGGTCCGATTGACTTGAAATTTGCCATAGTTATTCTTTTCGGGACGTAAATGCTAATTAGAAATTGTTCTTATGCAAATTCTATCCAAAAAAAAATCATCTTTTTATGTCTATGCAGACAAAGCCGCAAGCAATAGCTAGTTAGTTGTATAATTGGACAAGATAATTAAAATGAAATTAGCAAGCTAACTGAGAAATTAGTTATATAGGTTTATTGTTATTTGATATGTTAACCATGTCTTTTTTTATAGTAAACTCCAAACAATGATTTTGAACCAAATAGTTTTGCTATGTGAAAATATATGTTGTGCCTAATATCATTCTAATAAATAATTACAATGTTTTCAATTTTATCCAGAATTATCAGCAACCTCCACCTCCTCCGCCACCCCAGCAAGTCCACCATCAAGTAAGTCATTTCAAAAGGGCACTATCATTCCTACCCATTGTTAGACTATTACAGAATGAGGAGAAACTGAATATCATTATAAGAATTTAATGTGGATGTATAAACATTCTTGATGAAATTATGACCCTCCATGGTTTTGCGTATAACTTGCTCTATTACTGCTCCACACCAAGTTGTATTTCTTTCCAAATCTCTGTTTGATCAAAAGCTATTGAATTATCGATTAATATTCAGCAAGACACACAATTTAAGTCTATGCTATGGTCATTAAACCATAAAGTTATAGTAGGTTGATTCAACACTACGTGGCTTAACCATTTTGTGCAGTTACTCAGTATTTGTGGAATCTCAATAACTCGCACCTCGTTAAGTTGAGATCCTCAGTAAGTCGAAAAAAATTGCCATTCCCTTCCGATGAACCCTTAAATATGCGGTATCTCGAATTATTTAGACTTTGTAACTCGAACAAAATGTTATTTCCCTACGAAGTATTGATAATACATATTTATACTCTATAACTCGAATTTCAAAAAGGAAACTCCGTAAGTTGTAGTTGGTAAAATATATAATGATGTCTTACTCCCGAAATAATAGCAATAAATTTCAAAATGAATGTTCGGGTTCGGGACTTCTAATCTATTGTTTTTGTCTTGTACACGTGCAGTGAATGAATACATTCATGAAACTTTCTAACTAACACAGCTGTGAATGTTATGTTTGTTCCTTGTCGACAGTCATATGTATCTCGAAGTTCTTGTTAAGTCGAAAACTCTTTAACTAGAATTTTTTTGCATTTCTCTTGACATTCGTGTTATTGAGATTCCACTGGCATAGATATAATATAGGAATATATACTATATAATATATGAATAATAGACATAATGTACACTGCTATACTGGCACTGAAGTGCAAGAATAGAACCAGAGGACAGTTTGAAGAATCAATAAGTTATTGAACAACGATTTATTGACGGCAGATACATTCCGACTCTTTGCTCTCTGTAATCCATAGCATACTGTATATATTTCAGAAGTCTTTCAAAATATGTAAAAAAAATTTTGAATTCAGAAGTTAAATGTAACAAGCGGAATGTCAATGCGAGTGTATTTATATATATTAATGGAAATGAAAATTGAATGTGTATGACATGTTGTTATTGGCACCTAGGCGCAGCAGCAAGCTTATCAACAACAGCAGTATCAACAAGTGCCACAACAAATGCCCCAGCACCAGGTGCCACAACACCAAGTGCCACAACACCAAGTGCCACAACAACAAGTGCCCCAACAACAAATGCCGCAACAGCAAGTGCCACAACAACAAGTGCCGCAACACCACCCTCATCATGGTAAAATTATGATTAAATATAATACTGTATGATACAAGCAAGTCACTAAATCATAAATACAGTAGAGCATTGATTATTCAAATTCATTTCTGACATGGATGTTTGGATTGCTTTTTATATTATAAACTTTACAGTTTATTCGATAATTGTAATACATAAATGGTCTAAACCTATTAATTAAACTGTATCGACTATTAATGAGGTTTATTAATATTTACCAATAAGAGTCAAATTTATATGAATACAAATCTCTTCCATTACAATAGAAAACAGAAACCAAATGTATGAACACACCCAGTGAACAAAATATGTAATTCGAATGCATTATGTGTACCAAACCAACACTTGAAAAAAATCGCAGCTTATACAGCACAACGCATAAAATTCTGCCGCTCTAAATTGCCAGAGTATAATGCAATGCACAGGTGTAATGCTCCCAACCCTTTCTTCTTCTCTTACACATTCCTATTTTATGTCATTGAGCCGCTTTTTAGACCAACTTCACATCAGTATAGTTTTGTGCTTTGTACTATAACAAGGTGTTTGATTACAAAATATGAGAGTCGATAACTTGGTTCAAGAGCATGAATGAGGAGAGAAAAATGGCAGTTCTGTTGAGGGATTGTTCTGTTGACAGACGTTTGGATGATAAACTGTTTTAGTGGGCATAAAAAGGAAACTAGTAAAAATTAAAAAAGTATCAATTTTTGTTTGCACAACCTTTTTTTTAATCTCTTGTTATTATGGTTTGATGTTATTCCACCCTAATATGAAGACACCTGTATTTGTTTAAGAGATGTTATTTTATTTCAGGTGACCCACAACTCCTGAATCCAGCTAACATAGCACACGAAAGAGAGTGAGTTATGATTTATTAAAAGAGGAAAATATTTTCTTATTTTATATTTCTTTATAAAAATTAAAATTAAATATATAAATTGTTTATCATCCCATATATACAGTTTATAAATCAAAAATAAGGAAAATGCTATTAAATTGAATAGTTGTTGAAAATAGGCATAAAATTTTAGATTCATTGCTTATGCATTCCTTTATCTCGTATTTACTTAGAAATTTGTTATTTACAGTTTCCGTTAATAACACTGATAACAAATTTTCTACCATTTATTTTTTCTTAATATGATACGCATTTTTCTTAAAAAAATCTAAGGTTGTTCAACCATTTAAAAAAAAAAAACGAATAATTCGAATTTGCCCCGCAGCCACATCCAAGAGCATTTAGATGTACCCATAGATACATCTAAAATGACAGAGCAGGAGTTACAATTTCACTATTTCAAAATGCACGATTCCGACAACAACAACAAACTGGACGGATGCGAATTGATAAAATCCCTTATACATTGGCATGGTAAGTCCCTATTGCATTATTAGTTAAAATAAAATAAATTAAAAAAAAAATACTACAATAGGCTCAAAAGTACGATTTCATTGTAGAAAAAATAAATTATATAATATTTCATTGCCCTTATTTTTATACTTTATTGCAGTTAACAACTCATTTTTAATAATATGAAATGGTTTGATATTCATTTATGAGATATATATATTTATGTATTGAATAATATAAATACTTACATTTGTTTGGTTTGGTTTTGTTGATGTGGTTTTTTTTTTTGTGTTAATTTGTGAGTTTGCTTTTTTTTTTTTTTTGTAGTTTAACTTATCATTGGTTTTGTGTAATCAATGTGTTTCTATTTAAATTACACACAATGGACTACCTGAAACACATTTTTAAATGTTTTGTTCATGTCTCTATGTGCATTTTTAAAATAACCGCTTTTGTTCTATGTGTTGTCTGGTGTTGCAACATATGTGCTGCATTGCCAACTATACAATCTTACCTTTGAAAATGGGGTAAAATATAAAAATAGAGCAAGGTCACAAGCAACATCCTCCTCAACAAAACGCACCAGTCGGCGAGAAGATATTCCAAGACGATGAATTAGTGAATTTAATAGACCCCATATTGAACATGGACGATCATAATCGGGACGGTTTCATTGATTATCCTGAGTTCATAAGAGCTCAACAAAAGAATCAAGGCCAGGGTAAACAATAGTATTTAAAAACTTCCAATGTCTATGTGCAAAAAAGATTTTGAAATAGCTCGAGCAAGGCTGGTAAATAAAATGAACAAAATTAATTTAACTTATACAAATAAACTTTAAATAATCAAAATGTAAATGGTGTTATCATGCATCACCTGGAATTTTTATGAAGATGAAGCAGCGGGTCTACAAAACGATAATTCTAAGAACCTCCTCATATATCGTTCTACAATATGGATAGATTGACTGAGTTTTAATGTTGCTTTTCTAAAAAAATTCGGTGATTTATCTAATGCACCTTAATATGTATTTCTTTGTAGTGCAGTGTGTCTTAAGAAAATTTTGAAAACATATTTTTAATAACTTCGGCTTCCTCAATCAGCAGGGTCAGTATAAAGTGTTTGGTCCAACACAATTTCTGTAACTTAAAGTACGTTCAGTATTCCAAATTTAAATGTATTTATACAGTCTGTGACAAATACCCATTAGGGACAAACTTTGTAACTAATATTCCCTTTTACAATTACATCTATCATCTTTTTCGCAAGTTCTTTTTAAATTTGTTTTAGAAAAAAATCATGAGCTAATTCTAAGAACATAAATTATTTTAATAGCGACTTTTCGGTAGAAATCAAAAAAAGGTCGAGGAAGAGGCCCCTATTATGGTAATTACAAAAGATAAATAAAAAGTAAAAATATACATTTTTTATAAGAAGCCTATAAAATGTATATTTTTATTTTCTTAACTAGGTGATTGAATCTATGTAAATTAATTTAATCTGTTATCAAATTCCACATGTAATCGTTACAATATTTATTAAATTGTAGACCTTAATAACATCACTATAGTGTTGAAAGTCATCCCAGATGAAAGTGTCGATATGACATGCTATATAGTTGCAATAATAAAACAAAGCAAAAAACTATATTTTTCGTTCAATACAATTTACATAGCTCTTCATATGTGTGAACATAGTAAAAGAATTTTGTTATGATCTAAAAAGAGAATAAAATAATGTTTATTACATGAATAATTGAATATTATCTTTGCATACAGTTCTGTAATACAATTAAATTAATTTTGATAGAAAATGTGGTACTTAAAACATTAAATTAAAATGTTTTTCAATCAAGCATTTATTTAAATAATAGGTTATATGAATGGAGGCTTGTACATTTTGATTTTTCACTCAGTATCCACAGCCATTTATTTACACAGTCAACCAACAAGTTGAAAGTCATGAAGTTTCAAACGGGCAATCACGAAATTATAGATTGAGGGTAAAATTTGATTTGCCATTCCATTTTTTACTTTTTCTTTGCAGTAGCATAATCTTTTTCTCAAGGATGTGAACCAGTTTTAGAAACTATGTAATGGTATTAAGTCACAGCCTGTGTAAGCCTTTGTTGAAATGAAAGTAATGTTGAAACTGCGCATCAAAACTGTAAATATAGGGTGCTCAGAATATAAATATTTTAATACAACAAAAAAATAACAAGTAGTTTTTTCATACAAGTCTTTTAATCGTTTAATAATATATGTTTAGACTCTAGCGTCAACAATTATATGGTTGTTGTAATCTAATCGAATATACAAAATATTAATACATAATAATTTTCAATGTGGATTATAATTGTGTATCGAAGAAAGTTTTCAGGTGCCAATTAATTATTACATATTATTGTTACATTCCTCAAAATAGCTTTATTTGTATTAACAATTTCTATTGTGTAACGGGGCAGTACCGATGTTGGAGTGCCCCGAGTAGAAAAAACCTAGTTGACAGAATGAAGGGTAGAAGTTTAAATTGTAATAAATGTTTGAACATCTATTTTAGTTTAGGAGTTTCCGAGTTATTAGTACGCATGAACATATGTTTAGAATTACATTTTCTTTGTCCATTAGCAGTTTGAAAAAGCAGTTTTTTTTTATTTTAGTCGCATCTCAATTTTTACTTAGTACTTTACTTATTTTAATTGATAAGAATATAAAGAAAATCATAAAAAAAATTTATGTATTAAGTTATTTATGAAATACTTTGTTATGTATAAAGCAAAACAAATTTTTTTTTTTTTTTTTTTTTTGTGAGCCTAAGGGGACTGTTGCATTATGTAGTACTTGAATGTATTCACTCATTTAACTTTATTCTTTGTCACAAAATCTCAACACAAATTGTACATGCTTCATTTTTTGAATCAAACATTTAACTAGTAGATTTTCTTCACATATAGCCAAATCTTCTCTCAAGCTCTTCTTGAGTCTCGGTACTCGAATGTCATTTCGTCCTTAATGATTTTTAGATTTAAGTTCTAAGCTATGATGGATTTTTTTTTGTCGTGAATCTAAAAGCAATGTTCAACATGTATATTTTGCAGTAATTTATTTGCTATATATTTAATTTAATGGTTGTGCAAAAGTCAAAAGAAAAATATGATGAAATATATAAAATAAATTTCCGATATATATTGATTGTTTGATTTGTGTTTAAAGACTAACCTTAGTTTTGAATGATATAGATGTATATTTCATAGATTGCATATTGGTTTGTCTAACAGTGAGGAGTGTTTGGTAAGTTTTTTAACAGTATTGCTTCATTTTTATTTTAATTATTATCAAATATTATTCAAAATTTTTGTATGTATTGCGTTATTTATATATTATATTACATTATAAGCTTGTAAATTAATTTGAATTTTTAAATATTACTTAATTACAACTTATTTATTATTAAAATTGTAATATTTGTGAAGTGTTATATTATTGTGCAAAGTTCAATCTGTGCAAAAACAAAATTATACAGACGTAGAAAAATATTTTGATTTTAAACTGTAATGATAAACTTTGAACTTAAAAATGAAATAATGGTTGTCCGATTATGTTTAAATCTGTTTTCCGAATGTAATTTTCAGACGAAGACGAAGAATCAATAGCGCTTGAAGACTCTGACATAGCTAGGGTTGTCGATTTAGCATTAGAGCAAATGGACTTCAATGACGACGGTTTCATAGTATATGAAGAATATAGACATATTGGAGAAATAGATTTTGAAGTATAAAATTGTTCATTTTATATTGCATCATGTTCATAGTTTGAGATTATCTATGGTTGTTTTCAAGGAGAATGTCGCTTTCATATCATGAAAGCAAATCAATAATTTGACTTACTTTGTACCTTCATATCTATCTCTTATATCATTGACGTATTTAAAGTCCTATTGTCACTTGTGAATAAATTTATGAAGCGTATAATATTTAATATGATAATTATTATTAATATATAATTATTCATTTCAATGATAAATGAAAAATTGTTATTTGCCATGTACAGTTCATGTTATATATTTTTGTTGAGAACCATCTTAAACTGTTTGTGTTTTATTGAACATTGAAGTATTTACTTTGAAGATTATTTAATGCTTGGGTTAGTGTGCTTCTTGTATGTTAGCCAATTTTAGCTTCTCACCAAACTCGTATAGTTAAACCATTGTACTTTTTTTTGATTAACTAAAGATTAAAATTTAAAATTGTTCCATTAAAAAATTTATCTTGTTTCGGTATTATAAATTTTTCGATTGATATTTTGTTTTAACTATATGAGGAAAATCACATGAAATCATGAGCTATTTGTAAACTTTTACCGAATTTGATTATCTACGTGCAATAAACAATTAGTATTATTTCCCGGCGCTGTATATCGGGAAAGTATTGGTGAATGTTTAGAATGAATATCGCAAGCGTTGGATATTTTTTCATAAGTGTTGCAAGCATTCAAGTTTGAATTCCCTACATGAGACTGGGGTGAGTTTGAAATGATATAATTTGTGGTTTTAGTTTTGTTGCAATAAAAAAAAAACTAAAATTACGTAATCTATAAATTATAGGTGAAAAGGATAAAAATCACAAAACATACACAGATTCGCAGTTAGAAGATTTATTGGAATACGTCTTAGGCCATACAGATGTGAATAAAGACGGTTATATCGACTATCTTGAATATAGAATCAGCAAATACACGGCTAAAGCCACTCAAGCTGCAGATCCCAATTTGCGCTGAAACCGATTAAAGTGTTTATTTTATTGAAATGTTACCATGACTTTTATTTCAACATCTACCTTTTCATACAACCCTGCATTAATCCGTTGAATCGTGGACATTGTGAGTTTGCTTTGATTGGTTCGCCATGTTATCGTAATTCTGCATATAAGTTACTCAAAGGACAATCCGTTAAAACAGGTGACCACGAAGACGAAAGAATTCACACGATTATTTATAAAGATGAAGATCTAACTGAAATAGTTGAAGGCGCATTGGGACAAGTGGACAGAAACAACGACGGATACATAGATTATGCGGAGTTCAAATCGATCGGTCCATAGTTCAGAATATCTACAGTGAGCTGAAAACTACACGTAAAATAAATTTTTGGTTACATTTTTAATTTTGTCACATCTATCACAACTTTTTTTGATGTAATAAAGAAAACATGTAGATATTTAAAAACCTTTTTTTACCTATCTTTAGTTCTATAAAAAATAAAGATTTATTTATTATAAAGGCATTTTATTTGATAAATTACCAAACTATTTTAAAATAGTGGAATATATATAAAAAGATTAGCAAGTATTCGCTGTATGTGGGTAAATGTTATTCTCTAACTCTGACAATACTTCTTTTACTGTCAATCTGACAATTCCGTACATTCCCGACAGCGACCGATTGAGTGGTCGAGAACTGGTTTTAATTTACGATACATATGTACTTGTATAAAAATAAATGTATGCGGTGAAAATGCCGCAGTGCTTGAATAAATTAGGTTATGCGGCACCTTTCCTAATGAATTAGTTCCTATCTACGACTTTTTATTTAGATTTCTAATAATTTATCGTACATTTTCCTGTCATAAATTCAATTTTAAACCTTATTGCGTTTTCATATATAATTGTGTGACCTAATGCAATAAATTAATGATGGCTGTGCAAAATAAGGTATTATACGCGTTTAGGGGTTGGATAGCATTTGTGGCCTTTATGGACTTGTGTACAGCATGCAGGTCCTATATAGAAAAGAGATCTTTCCTAAGTAACAATACAGAAAGTGATATTATGAATGGTAAGTGTGGTTTTTTTTTAAACATAGACTTATTATAATTATCGTTATAAATAGAGGAAATTAACTTGTCAAATGCAACTTTCATTTCGTCTGATATCAAAGTGAATGATTATGCTAATGGAAGGCTAGGGCAAAATTGTAAATTTCCTTAGCAGAAATTTCATATCTCAATGTTTTAGTAATAGTTGATAAAAATTATTAAACATTTTCTTTCAACGATGTACAAAGTTATGAAAGTACTTTTTAAGTATTTTGATCGACAGGCCAATTCACAATGTCACGTATGCTGGGAATGTACTCGTTTCTAAAAGCCCTTGCCCTTATTCACTGCACCCTCTACATACATTACAGACCGTAAGTATCAACAGTAGATTATATGATTCAATTTATGTCAATTATTTATTGTAGTTGTGTTCTTACAAATTATGTATCAGTTAGAAAATAAATGGATATTTTATTTCATTTTTCACTTCACAGTACGTAAATTTCGTTTTAATATATTACTGTTTTAATGTGTGAATATTATGTTTTCTGTATATATTTTTTCAGTGTGGTGTCTATGGGTTATTGGTCTCTTACCTTGAGCATAATATTGTATTTCACTGAAGCGTTTTACTATCATTCCACCACACTTAACTTTTATATAGTCTTCCCGGCAATATTGAACAGTGAGTAGAATCCTTAGTATTAGCTGTACAGTTTGAGTAAAATAGTATTTTCCCCAGAATTTAATTAAAGATATAATAAGACATCTTAAAATATATAGTTACATAGAAAAATGCATTAAGATTAAGACCTTTAATTTTCTTTATTTTTATTTCTTGCCCTCATTACTCATCACCCTGTCTTTATTTATAATACCTGATAAACATTGATTGGAGTCTTAGACCTTGTAGTGGAATATTAAAAGACTCAATTATTGCTGGTAACATGACGCTTATGCATCAAAATTGGGACCGGTACCAGAGTATGTTTAAAAGTTGTCACAGAGTGCCAGTTAAAAAATATGATTACAGAATAAACATTTTATACTGAGCTGTAATATAACATGAGTGTCTATAGCATAATATTACTCACAGTATTGTCCGAGACTTGCTACAGATGAGACAATAAATTATCTGAGTGAGATTAACCAACATTATATTACCCATGTGAAATAAATGAAAGAAGAAATGTTTTAAAAATTGCTGGTATCAATAAATTATTCTATTGTCTTATAGACAATGTAACGAAAAAAATTGCCGATGAATGTTTTTCATAAAGTTTTTCCACATGCAAAAACTTTATGAAAGAAAAAAAAAATAAGCAATAATTTCACAATAAATCAAGGTATTTTGTGATAGTAAAAGCGACAATGATGTATATTTATAAGTTATGTAAACATATAATTTTCTACCATAGTCATCATATTATCCACAAATGGTACACCATCCTTGGCTATAACATCCATGATTGCAACAAAGTGCACTGTATGTGCTGTCTTGCTGCAACATTTCCTTGCTTCCTCCGTAATGAGTCTTTAACAATAACTCAGTTATAGTTTACATAATTCTACAAGGATTTATTAAATACTTATGTGCTTTAATGATATAGAAATTTAACGATTTCCCATTGTTACCCAATATTTCCACAGCAGGTATAGTCAATGATCAGATCAAGACAAATTTAAAAAGGTTGATAATAATTTTTGAGCAACCCGGTCTTGATAAATAACAAGCTTGTACCCCAACAATGTAACACTTGCATCTACCCCATCATGTCGACAATAATTAGAAATAGATTGCCCATTTTTTTTGGTAACATTGATCTACTTAAGGAGAAAATTCTAAGATGGCAAACTATTAATATAATCAGCTTGTACATATATTTTTTTAACAAAATAAAATGTTAGCAAATTGTATTTAAAAAGGTTAAGTACATTTTTTTCATTGCAGTTGTTACTCTTGTTGGATTAATATATTTACCAGGTAAGTTGAAAATATGGGGCACCGTGCCAGGCCATTTGGCCATGGATAGGGAGGCCGACGACGAAAACACGCAGATCTTACGGCAAATGGGGAATTTCAGACGTCGTAAAACTGGTCACATCAAAAACAAACATGTCTGATCATTGTGGCCGTTTTGATTGCTTTAATTTTTAAGTAGATTTTTATGATATAGAGTAGAGAATGTTCATTGTTTAATTGGAATTTAAATAATATAGTTGATTTAATTGAATATCTGCTGAAACTGAATATATCTAATAAGAAATTCTAATTCATCAAATATTTGAAATTATTTGTTTTATAGGGAAAGTATTTAAATAATTGAACTAAAAAATAACACTATTCGCTTAGAACTTAGCTTGTAGCTCACTTTAAGCAATAACTTTAGACTTGACTATAATATTAAAAATATTTTGTACTTAAGTAATAGATCGCCATGAAAATATTTCAGAAAACCTTGGGATCGATGTTAAAATATTGGATTAGTGCTGCCAGAGTAAGTCAATTAACCTAAAAATCATATCAGGTCCGCTTAACCCCAAAGAACGGTATTACATTTTACAACAAAATGACTTTTCCTATTTACTTTCAAATAGTGCTTCTATAGATTCTACTATTTAGATAAAATACGAACGTAGATGTATTTTGTATTTGTATAAGCATGAGATTTTTAAAGCTAGTCACAATGAAATTATATTTGTTATAAACAACATTATTTCCTTCCGAGCAATCTCAGATATCCGTGATAGCTTAAGGGTTAACAGTAACAAAAAACGTTTGCATTAAGTATTAAATATTTTTAAATAATTCCATTATTATTGTTGTTCATTCATGCGCATTATCTTATATTATTATTATTATGAATTAGAATAGTATATGGGTTTTGTGGATTGCAAAAACAGCCATTTAACAATTAATGGTGATAGACAAAACACTTATTTTGGCTATAAATTAACATATTTCTGTATGGCAGGTTGCACTTAAAGTAAAAAAACATATTCCGTAAAGGTATCCCATAAGATTTGGCATGTATGGCTAGTTTGTCGAAGTTCTCACAAATCAAAAGCTATAATTAAGTATTCATGTTTTGCGGAGAAATTAAATTTATTTAACATATTGATGCAGTAACAGAATAGTTTTCTTTGTGAAAAATGAAAATGGAAATTTTTTTTTTCGATAACATGAAATCTACCAATCTGTTTTTGAAAACCATCAAAAATATTTGCTCATAAAACAGAATTGTGTTTTTCATTAGTTTTAAGCCGCGCCTCTCCAATGTCACACACCTGTGTTTAACTTCTGTGTCTATATGAAATGTAGACAGAGTCGACCACTATGCTATACAAAACAACTGCAGACAATATGCGGGGTGGTGGAGGAAACACAGCATGCATTTTGTAGTCTAGTCTGTACACAACAGAAACATCATAAACTTGTGTGCCCGTGTAAAACAGTGGAGATGGATCTTTACACTGATGCTGCTAGAATGTTAAATTAAAAACGATTAATACTCAGCACCAAATTGGTGACGAATTGAAGAAGAACCAAATTTAAGTGCCCATTGACAAGCTCACATGAAAAGATTGATCAATGCCGGTGAAGCGATGGGAGATATGCGAAGATAGTACTATGTTGAACTCTTATAGTCTTTGTCCTCCCTTCTGGGAAATGGGCAATAATGGTTCGCTGAATATTTAGAGTAGTAAGGTGGCCAAATTAATAACTGCACTGACCATGATCCATCTTCAGTCGGGAAGTCCAAAAGATATATTCCAACCGTATTCAGTTGTAAAGGGTCCACTTACAAAATATAAAATTTGTTTGTTTAAGAGAAGTAATGTACTTCTTAACCAAGCAAAAGTATACTATCTATTTTGTGAGGTTTCTTTTAAATCTAAATGACATATTAGCTTTGAGGCTATTACTGCTTTAAAAAAAAAATTAACAATTAGACACAAAAAATTAATTTGTAATCTCGAATATTATAATAACAGACTGTGGTATCAACATAACTCTTCAGTATGTTTATTGGTATAGCATAGCTTTCTATCTTACCCCTCACTCAATCTAACATTATTGTTATAAAGCCATATACTATTCTAATTTTAACCCTGTGGAACGTTATACACATCTTTGGAATTCAATACAATTTTTGAATCACATGTTGTGACTACAAAACTTAAATGTTAATGTGTATTATGCCACCAAGTTGTCGAGATGCAGGCACCATATGGAGCAGTGCTGCACGATTACACTACGCACGGCACATAGATCATATACCCTAGAATTAAGATGACATGATGTCAATGGCATTCGTTAATTAACACCCTTATAAGTAAACGTCAATCAGATGATGCGCCATCTCAATCAATAACGTCGGAGCGACACATATTTTTTATAGCAAAACAGTATAACTGTCTCTCCACTGTAAAGGTGGAAAGAACAAGCAGTGCACTCGAGTGTACTTTATTAATGAGCCGCAGTCTTCAAGTTTCATAATGAAGGAAATACATCAAACAAGAATTGTTTAATGAATGGCATTATTGCATCCTCGCATTTCTGTCTCTCGATAACGTGTCTTATAAACGATGACTGATTAGTTTCTTGCAACCGGCTAGTCCAATTTAATATTTTCTACCTATATTGTAATGTTATGATAAGTATAATATTAAATATAGTAAAATAAATCGGCTCAAGTAAGTGCTTTCATAGTGAAAATGTAGGTTTTAATATTATAGTTGTTCTTCCCGGCTACAGTTTGAAACAATGTGTTACTAAAACCGAAGTATTTTTATGTTCATCTTTATTAGGGGGCTCGTCGTTATACAACGTAAAAAAAATTAATATTACTACTACTATCAAAGATATTAAAATAAAATACTAGTTTGATATCCATCAACAGAGTGTATAATCCAGCATCAGTCATATGTTGATATTGGTAAATGTCGCACCAACAGAACTTCTTGAAATTATACTGCTCTTGGTGTGTAAGGAGGAACAGATCAATGTATTTTGAGCGTGCGACTCTTTGTCATATATGGAAAATATGCTTTTTTTTCTATTGAGCGTACTGCACACCCTGTATGTAACAACAGATATTGTGGCGTAATAAATATATATTTGTATACAGGAGACTGATATTTTACCCTGTGAATATCGTTTGTTTACACCCATATAACTTCTTACATGCATACAAAAGGACACATGCACTTTTTATCTGATTTACCCGCAATTGTATTGCATAAAAGCAAACATACCACTAAAAGTATTAAAATAAAATTATATATTAAATCAGTAACTGGATCGATTCTTAGATTCTAATGTGGTATTGCTTTTTAAAAACAGATGGCGTTTTTAGTAATAAATTATTTAAATGGTATTGCTTTTATTTATTCATAAAAAAAAAATTAGAATAAGATCACTATGAACATTTTAAATCCAGTAAATACTAACAGAAAAAAAGTCGTCCTTAGTGTTCAGTGTAATTTCTACAATTTTCAAAACAAGCATTGTGCTAACATTTTGTGCACAATGCTTGTTGATTGAAATATTGACTCTTACCATTGAAGTTACTTCTTATTAAGATATGATAAAAAATTGAAAAATTAACGAAACTCAATTAATATGAAAATTATTACTATTCAGCTCATTGAACATTTTAATATTTAACATATATTCAATAGAAAAGTTATTGAAATGTGTCCTATGGGATCCCGATTACCTGTGAAATAAAGCTATGGAGTACTCTTATTCATTGTACCATCAATTTTGAATTGAGATATATTATAATTGCATATTACTTATTTAACATTATTGTAAGTTGCGGTTTTTGCTACTAAAAGTGTTTTGAAGTTTTAATAAGATAGGAATGGCCTTTATTTGTTCCACCAAATTTGTTATACCAAAAGTCATAAAGAAAATGGGTGTTATTATTATGGTATTGTCTATACAAAATAAATTTTAACTTCAAAATCGACATAAAACTGATTTTATGTTGATTGTGAAGTTTACCTCATAGATGTATAAAAAGGGAAGATGCATGGTCTCTTTCTTTTTCAACATCGAAAAATGGCTCAAAGTGTATATGATGTCTGTCTCATATTTTACGCTACCATTTTGCTATGCCAAAGTAAGAATGGTGGAAGGTACATTATTTATCATCTGACATTACAATCAAAATGGCATAAGGTTCATTTTTAAATGCAAAGAAAATAACTAACAGTTATTTGTTATTGGAAGACAAAAGCCCTATTTTTTTACAATTTACACATGCTGTTTTTAAACAAGAGTGTCAGTGGAGTGGTTTAATATTATTTTAAATTTTTATTATTGTTTTTTAGTTGAATATATGAAAAGAATTATATTTTATTTTTCTTCATAATAAAGCTTAATGTAATAATCATCTAAGCTTAAAGTTTATATAAACCTAGTTTAATAATATCAGTGAAAATATACATGAAAGAACTTGAAATATCTAAGGTGCATAGAATACAGTAATATAAAGCTTTCTTATTATTTATATAATAAAATAAGGTGACGATTCACTAAACATTGACATATTTTTGATGAACATAATACGCATAATTTGTTAAAAAACAAATTCAAATATAAGAAACATAATTTTTTTTAAATAAGTTTTTTAAGTTAATAGTATGATTTAGAGATACCTTTAGAGGTAATTTTAAGATTTATATGAATATAAAAATAATATTAAAAAATAAATAAAGTGGACTCCGTTAGTATAAGTAGTCTTTATTGCTAAATGACCAAATGTGACAACGCAAGAAACACAAGACCGGTGTTGCTTAGGTCTATTTTTTCAAAGTCGGTTTATATCTCGCCTTTTGTTGGCACATTAAATGAAGAAATACCAAATACTTATAATACGTGATTGAGCACCACTTATAAACAAATTAAATTATGCTTATGGCAAATAAGTAATACCATCCTTTTTCATAGCTTTTTATGTGTTATTTTTGCATTTTTTAAAAGCAATTCAATGTCATAATGAAATATGCGACAAAACTACACTGAATGCAACGAGTGCTAAACTGTCAGTTTTAGCACTCATTTACTGCGGCCGTTTTTGAGCGCGGGACTGTGCATCATCTCTTTTTTATAGATCTCTATGGTTTACCTACAATTTTTTTAATGATCCAACTTTTAAATATATAATTGGAGCAAAAAGTCAATTGTAATTGAAAGATAATATAATAGGTAACCAGTATGCAGCTTAAGAGTTGACTTTTATCTTTTTTATAAATATATAGAATTTTAATTTATAATCCAATATATATGCGACTAATGATTATTAATGCATCGAAGTTTCTGCGAATGTAGCTTTATTAGCGGTATAACTTTAAGATATACAAAATGGACCACATATAAATACTAGTGCCATATCATGATATTGTTGGTTATTTATAATAAAACTGAAGAAATTTTATGAAAATATGTATTTTTATTTAATTATTTAACCAGTCCACCCCTATTTATAGAACTATTTTACAACTAGTAAATAAACATATATCTATCAAAAACCTATTTTAACATGGTTATTCTTCATAAACAATACTTTCTAGCATAAAAATTGAACAGCAGTAAATATAGTGCATCTATATTAATATTATCTAATATGGAATGTATGCTTTTTTAATTGAACATTTTTCCGACTTTTGTATCAATGCAAACAGATTAAAACTAATTTTGTAAATTAAAAATAAAACATATAAACATATATTTTCTTAAAAAAACATATTTTTGTTAAGCTAAAATATAAATATTTAATTAAATAACTTGGTACATCAATAATAGTCTGGTACAGGGGCACAGGCGATTTTCACGAAATCTTCATAGCGCACCGTGCCATTGTTCGATACGTTAGCTTCACGGAATATGTTATCAACCTGCAAATATACCCAAATGTTTTCATATCAATTTATATCATCAATTATTTAAAATTCAATATGATGACACACTATTAAGAGTATAGATTTGAAATATAACCTCGTGTGTGACAAAGTGTAAAAGTATGTTTTCACTTTCAGATTCGCTCCTTGTATATCTATAATAAGCAATATACTTTTTTTTTAAATTCTATTATATTCCAAAATTGCCAAAATCTTTAGAAGACTCTGAAAATCTCACTTTCAAAATAATTTTACATTCCACGTCCTAGTTTTAATTTTTTTAGCCCTAATCTATTTATATATAATGAAAATATAGGTTGTCTTTGTTCACCAATCACGTAAAAACTACTAAACGTATAGACATGGGACTGGGACCATTCGATGCGGAATGATTTGTAGATGGTTCTAGGCTACTCATTTTTCGAATTCCATAAATCCTTCGCCATTTTATTTTATAATAAAAATTACCCAACGAAGTGGGCGGGTCAGCTAGTAGCTGATAAAAGGAGGACATGGAACGCAAATTTTATTCTAAAAGTGATTTTTTTATTAAATATGAGTTCAGAAGATAGTAGAAAAGGCTTTTAATATCATAAATAATAAATTTTATATTTACAATCCTATAATACATTTTATGTATCTTGGAGACTTATTTCAGATATAAGAGGATATAAGACTCCCATCATAGACAAACATAAATCTTGTTTCTATTAATATAATTCAATATAGTAACCTCTTTAGGAGAAAGACCTTCTCCCCAGTTCTGGAGTAAATTGCGAAGCTGCCTAGCTGGAATCACACCTCTCTTGTCGTTATCGCCAGCTTTAAATGCATTCACAACCTGAGATTTAAAACAAGTTTATTTGTAACAAACATACAAATTAAATTTATACAAGTTATGTACTGTAATTGATTATTTCAAAACTTATCAAAATAAAATTACCAATTATATATGAAAATTGTGTAATATGTGATGAAACATTTTTATTTATTGATTAATTATTGTATTTTGATTAAGTTTGATTACGAGTACTGTCCAAGAGATAAGGTAAAAAATGCAAAGTGATTGTGTAAAAGCAATGCTTAGATAGTATATAAAACTTTGATACTGACAGGAAAAATTATGCCTGCTTAGCCTAATTATTAAACTAAAGTTAATTAAACACTGGATTAACTTGTATGCAAATTGAAAGTTTGAAAGACAAACCTCAGTGGGTAGATTTTCTGCTCTAGAGTGTATATGCATAACTTCCAGGAAATCGGCAAAAGACATTTTGCCACCTTTCCCTTTCAGATAACCAGCCAATTCTTGTATAGTTGGACTCATACCCAAGGACCTCATAACAACCGTAAGCTCATCTAAAGATGTTATCTGTCCAGAACGGGCGAATAGATAGAAGCACTCACGAAATTCTGCAAAAACAAATCATCTCATATAAAAATACCAGTACTGAAATAAATTATAAGCCATCAATATAGCTAGAAAAACAAATTATTCATACCGTCAATATCTTGCTCTTTAAAGTAACGCGCCTAAAAAGAAATACAAAGTTACAGTAATTCATTTTAAAACAATATACATACACTTTCAATATAATTCTTACCATTATTGTTGGACGGAGATAACAATTAACTTTTCTAAGTCACTGGAGAAAGTAGAATAACACTAGTAAACTACCTATTCTATAAAACTTTGGTACCTATCGAATACGATATTTCTAATCAAAGTAATAGTCCTAGTTTATGATAGTTCATGGATAATTATTCGCAAAATCCGATCATAATCGTAAATATTATAATTATGATTACGTGTTAGGGTTGTTATATCGAGACTGTTTTCTGTATAAAAAGTTTTTATTAATTGTACATCTAGTACAAAATGAAATAAAACTATTTATACTATACCAACACAATTAAATAAACATTAATGTTCGAAAACATTAACTAAATATACAAAACGAAATAGTAGTTTTGAAACGTTTCGTTTTACATGACTAAGTGTGATAGTATAATTTTATATTTTCATTTCTAATTGTTCAATCCTATGTAAATATAAAAAAAATGCAGTTAATTTGAATTGGCTTTGAGAAATAAACACTATACATATATTTAATTAGATATTATTTTAAAGATTAAATATTAATATCAACATATCAATAGTCAATCCATTTCAGAGCCATTAGCATAAAATATCTTTTAAATTTTTGGCACACAATTTATTGTCTGTGATCGATAAATATAATGTTAAGGCTGTGACCAACATAGAATAAATTACTCACAGACCAGAATCACCATTATTTCTTAAAAAAAGTTTAATAAATCACTTCCAGTGTTCTACTAATTCACTTCCAATTACAATTTAAATAACATTTAATTGAAATAGAAACAAAAACAATTAATAATAGATACATTTGGATTTATATGTTATGTAGACTTTTTTTCCTAATAGAAATTTACTCTTTATTGTCATTTAGTGACAATGACATAAATGAAGGCCAACTGTCAGCTGACATTTATGATTGTCTTATTTTTCCATGAAGTAATTACCTATTCCGTGCAAATTATTACATAAATGTATTTTAATTTTTAGCGTAGATCTATGTTTTAACCAAAATTACTATAAAAACGAATTTTCAGTGTGATAAATTATTTCAAACATGTGTTTATGGCTGTGGTATGTACCATTGTACGAATACTGTGTACACCCGAATTAGATAATTGTTCAAACAACCATCTATCTCATGTAGATTAGTATTGTACTGTTATTTTGCTTCGAAAGCTGATATCCTCAAAATCCATTGTCATACAATACATAACCTTGTAGCCTCTAATTCATAATTATTGATTTTCAGATTTCAATGACAACAATAGTTTATCTAATTTAGTAATTTGCCTTCCATTTTAAATATTCTGTTGTATGTATGTTTCATTTTCTACATGTCTATCGTTTCTTTACTTATTATTATATGCAATTTCATATCATCCTATTTGGTATTTTTATTTAGTTTTATAGAAAAAATCTGACCCTTTACACAGTGATTTATCAAGTGAAGTCACCAATTTGTGATCCTTAGCTTTGTGTCAATATTACAAAATCAATTTTATATTTTTAATAAACACTCATAATGTTGCATATAGTTTCGTCATTGTAATTGTCGATGCATTGAACACAAAATGGTGAATTTCCTAGTCAATTTATTATTTATTCCTTGCTATTTCGATATGAATAATTAAACATATATTGCTTTTTCGCTTCTCAATGTTAGTATTCAATATCAGCTTCATTGCATTTTATTAGTGGATTCCAAGGCCGTTTTTTAAACATTAGATTAATATGATTATTATCTTATCATTAGCAATCCACTCAGAATGTAAATCAAATATGGTCTATCTTTACTTTTTTTTTTTGCAGGCGCCCTAAAATAGTGAATCATTCGTAATCATCACATCGACATGATAATAATGGATGACCCGTTAATTTTATTTTGTTTGCTCTATATGTCTGAGCATCATAACGAAAATCTGATAGTTATTTAGTAATAATAATAATTTATCAGAAGGAAAGTAATTGTTAAAATATCTAGTCTGTTTTATGTAGATACGATAGTTGTATTTGTATGTAAATAGGAGAAAAAAAAAAGCTATTTTATTAATAATTAGACAAACGCTTACAGTGCTGTGCTCACGATTCCATAATTCTTGTTGTTTGTTTAAAAAAAATATATAATAGTTGTTAAATGTTAAGTTGAAATTTAGTAGACCAAAGAGTTAGTATATGCGATAGAAAGAAAAGAAAGAGATATATTGCAAAAGATAGAGAGAGCAAATAAAAGATACAAAAATAGGTTCAAAACCAGAAATGGCCGCCACAATAGTGGAGACCCCACCGCCTCAACTTATAACAACCATAGAGTGGAGTATGATGGATAAGAGCAAATTTTATCCATTGTCAATGCTAAGCAGTTTTGCAGGTGAGAAATCCGCTAATTTATGACTACATCACTATATCTATATATTCTTCCTAACAGATTTAAATATTATATGACATGTTCATTTTCATGTATATTTTATTGTCACTTAAACTATAATCTAATCGGCAACATAGGTTGGATTTAATTCTCATAGATGTATTTGTGGTGTATTAATCAGAAATATCTGTCTTAGGGTCTCTTCTGCTATCTCCTTTTAAATTGATTTTTAACAAAAAGTTATTTTTAAATTTAATTTTGCACATTACATCCTCCTTTTTAACACGCTTTTATAAGCTTGGGTTGTATCTAACTAACTAACTAACTATGTAACGGAATCTTTGAGCTTAATTTTCATCGGTTTCTAGAAGTCTGATCAACTTGAAACTTTGCACACATCTCAAGGACCGATGACAATACAATAGTTTGATAACAGTTTCCCATTATCCTATTAGGACCGCCAGGATTAATATAATCTTGGGTTGTTTGTATCTATGTATGTAACGGAATTTTGAGCTTAATTTACATCAATTTTAAGAAGTCTGATTAATTTGAAACTTATACTTATCAAGGAACAATGACAATACAATAATTTGATAAGTTTATCCTCTTATCCTGATCAGGATCGCCAGGATCGAATAATTTCGTCATTTATTGTCTGTGTGAGAGAGCAATTACTGTTACTAAATTCTATTACTATTTTGTAATAGAATTTAGTAACAGTCATAAGCATTATTAATGCTTCAAATATTGTTGTATTGTTAAAATTACAAATTTTACCAATCAACCGAACTAAAAATGAAAAATAAATATAGTTTAAAATAAAACGCTTTAAAATAGGTGAAAATAATCCTAATATGAATTCAAAAAATAATGAACAATGACAAAAATACTAGTATTATTGTGGAAAAAGCGTGGTTGCTCCATATGAAAATGTGGCACAAAGCCGTTTTCCACAATAATAATATTTTTCATCATTGTTCATTATTTTTTTGAATTCATATTAAGGATTATTTTTCACTTTTTAGTTTAATGTATTTTAAAAGCGTGTTTTTTAGTTTTTTTAAAACTATATTTTTATCCTTAATAACTATTAAAAGGAGGATTAAAATACAAAATTTATTTCAAAAGTGACTGTTAAAAGTCAGCTTAAAAGTAGACCGTAGAAGAGACTCCGAATTGGTTACAAACATGTAACAAAACATCATGAAGTAATTGCTGAAGTAAACTTGTAAATATGTTGATTAATTAATTTACAATAGGGCATTATGCAAAGTGGATTTATGAAGGTTAATTATAAAGGGGGACAATCTATGCAAGGAGAATAATAACTAATTTATGTTTATACAAACCTTGCAATATTAAAGACTGCCCGTGTGTTAGAGAAATGTAACTAATTTATGTTTAAGATTTGAACTCTATAGAGTCCAGCATTGTCCCTGCCGAACATTTATCATTGGTAAAGAGAAACTAAACATTTATCGGCTGAACTGTATGATTATCTCATTATCATTTCTGCAAGTCTTGTTTGACAGTATTGATAACTTATGATGTAATATTTAAACCAAATTACACTATTATTGCAATCATGCTTACCGAAGATATTTATGGTGATAGAAATAAATAGATATTGTGTTCCATAATTTTTATTGTGTAGTGAAAATGAATTTGAATATACAGGGTTTGATTTAATAATTCGTATATTTTTGACTTTAATGGTAATAATAAATTTGACATTCAAACGTTCAGTGTAAACAATCACACAGACACATATATTAATTATTGATATTTTAGTATTTTTTAACATGTTCCAGTACGTTGCGCCCTTTACCCGCTAACCCTAGTGAAGACTCAAATTCAAATTCAAAGAAAAAAGGAAGCATACAGCGGTGTATTAGATGCAATATCGAAAATATACAAAGCAGAAGGCGTGTCTGGGCTATACAGAGGATTTTGGCTGTCCAGTGTAAGTGAGTGATTATTATGAAGTGGTCGAAATTTGCTGTTTTTTTTTTTATTCAAAAAATGTTACTGAACACTTCACATATTGATGGAGCGATGTAGCTCTCTGAAAGAAATTTTTTTTTACAACTTTTAAACTATGCTCTCCTAATAAGGGCGTATACACTTCTGAATCATAACAAGCTTTCAAGATTTGATTATATTCACTGTTACATGCAATGGATATATTGAAGTAGAGTTTTGATGGCCCACTACCCCCACCATCATATCCTCATCATATACCCCCGTACCCTTGTCATCTTCCTTTCTTCTTTCCATCGGCCCATTCCTTACTTATCGGATATTCTATTCTTACCATTGGATAGGAATAGAATAACTGATGGGGAACTTTTGACTTGCTGTATGTTTTACTGCATACATGATCTTAGTCTACTGGAAGACTCACAAATCAATTGATTGAAATTTCAATAGATGTGGAGCCATGAACAAAAAAAAAACTCCTAGTCAACTTAGTTGAGTTGATATTGTGGCATATGTAACATGTCATTATGGTACGCCGTCCTAGTTGTTTCCACAGGCAATCGGTTTCCAAAAATTGTATTAGCATAATGCAATAATGAGCCGATAGGAGACACGTATATTATAGTGACATATTCTAGGAAATTATTAGGTTATTGCTGTTTGAGAATTGCGTACTAAAAATGTTCATTTATGTATATTTGTTTAATTCGACCGTTAAGTTGAAAAACGGGATGTTTTCACGTTAAAAACAATATTAACAAAATATGTGACACAAAATATTATATGAAAATTGTATGTGAAGATGAACATAACATTTTATAAAAAGTGAAAATAATCGAAAAATCCATGGAAAAACATTCAAATTATTACTTTTAAAAAGTCAATTGTGATTCTACAACATGTCATCGTCACTGAATACAAATATCAACTTTTTCTAATCAACAATTTAAAACCTTAATATGCACATGGCTTTACTTTTATGGTAGTATATAAAAAAATTAATGTTATTACAAATAAAATTATAATAAAAAGTAATGGACCGTTCCAAAAGAGGTTTTACCGATTTTCTCAACCAAAAATATTCTTTCCTGTCACTGTTCTTATCAATTCTTAGGCTCATTTACGGCTCAAGAGCCATTTTGTGAAGTATTTACTCACCCTTAAGATGATATCTGACTTCATGATTATTAATATCTAAATTTGACATCCAGTTTCAGATAATATCGGGAGTTTTCTATATATCGACATATGAGGGCGTGAGGCATGAATTGGGAAAACATGACATCAGTCCAAAAATAAAAGTAAGTATACAAATAGATATAGTATTGTAACTGTCCACTTTTATTTTTGTTTATTTACATTAGATAACTATATGGTATAGACAAACTAAATAATATAAATAATAGATAAAAACGCAAAACAAAATCTGCAAAATAACCTCTTTTTTTATTAGTCTGGTTTTAATTAAATAATATTCAAATTAGGTTGAAATAGATATTAGGAGGTAAATTAGTACTGTATAAAATATAATATCGTAGTACTGACAGTCCCACAAGACCAATGCTATGCACATAATAGTAATTGTCTAGAGCAGTATTTCCCAAAGTGATCCAGGTGGACCCCGTGGGTCCACGGGAGACTCGACGGGGGTCTACGTTGGGTGTAATAAAAAATGGGAGTCCATTATCATAAGCGTGGGTGCATGAAAATTAATTTGGTTTCGTAATTAACCAATAAAAATTTGAAAGTGGTCTATGAAACAAAAGAGTTTGGAAACCTCTCTAGACTCTAGAGAGATATAAATTTGTGTAAACATATAGTTGTGTGACAGTTTGTTAATGCTGACATAGTATTTTGGCAAAATTATCTTTGTATAGTCGCTAGTAACAGAATATTGATTTAATTAATTTGTATGTTATTCCTTGAAAATTTCAATAATAATTTTTCTTATCACTTAAAAATGTAACCGTTTGAATTTACGACATATCTTTGGAACCATTTATTTAGAATTTTATTATTATTATGTTACATCTTATTAATATATTATTTAAAAAGCAGCAGGCTGTTCCACTTTCTATTTCAGTCAATGCATCTATGTCGATTGTTGTGTTGGGATGAGAATGTACTTTCATGATTTGTAAAAATGTTTTCAATGTTTTGTTTCTTTTAGGCCGGTGATACGATGATTATGGTCTCTTCGGCATAGATGGTCTAAAAAGGGAGAAATTAGGTCTGTCTGTAAAAAGGTGCATTATCAAATCCATATAGTATTTATGATATGGTTTTGATAAAGTTGTATTTTTGCATTTGAATAAAAATTTAACCGACTAACTAACAAACATACACACATTATTTATAGAAGTTTCAATTTATGCACAAATTAATAAGACTTCTGCCTGCTTTTCGAGTAGTAAAGATCAATTTATGCTCTTTTCCTTGGTTTCAGTCGTTTGTCGGCGGCGGGTGCGCGTCCATAGTCGGCCAGACCATTATCGTGCCGTTTGACGTGCTGAGCCAACACCTCATGGTCTTGGGTCTCGTCAGGGGAAGAGCTGGTATTAATAATGCCGTGAGTATTGCTTATTTTGATTTATTGCATTCCATCATGTCATGGATTAATATTATTATTTATAATGCAGAATAAGTAGTCATTATAAAAGAATTGTATATGTTATGTAGCAATCAATTTAATATTACAGTTATATATTCGAGAAGAGCTAAGAAATACTTTATGATTTTTTTTTATTGCTTCCTTT
Organism: Eumeta japonica; assembly: GCA_005406025.1. Classification (NCBI taxonomy): domain Eukaryota; kingdom Metazoa; phylum Arthropoda; class Insecta; order Lepidoptera; family Psychidae; genus Eumeta; species Eumeta japonica. Next base: position 188,689 of record BGZK01000362.1, read on the forward strand.
TCACCTCCCATTCAATGCAAAGGGAATTAAACTACAATAAAATGACATTTTCTGTTAAAATTAAAGTTAATAAAAAAATGGAATACAATGTTAGCTCAATTGATAAATAAAGAACAGTGAAAATTTATTGATTATGATGCTTGTTTTATTATGATTGCTGTTATGTTAGATCTGGATTCCATGAGAATGCACTTGGTAAAGGTATTCTCTGATATCTAGCCTGAATCTCACTACGGACATAGGACAACTGCCTCAAAAGTCTCGGCAATACTAACCCCACACAATCATCATTTCAATAGGGAGCTATAGGCCTTAATGTAGTAATAACAAAATCCCATGTATTATATAGGCATTATATATATATATATATATATATATGGGAAGACATAGTAATTTTCATAAGAAATAACAATATACATCAGGTGTGCCAATGTTTGTAACATGTCCCAAAGACATTGACGATAGAATGCAAAGAAGACTCCTTAAATATATTTAGAATGTATATCAAATTTATTCTTCACGGAATTAATAGTTTGAACAAACTTAAATGTCTCATGAGATTCTTACAGATGACTGAATTCGGTTGAGATTTTGAAATCCAATTATACTTAAATACATGTAAATTAAGATTGATTTCTTATCAAAAATTCCAGACGATCAACCCTCTAGGCCTGAATCCGGATCTGAGAGTGTCGAGGGCGGCGCTGGCGCGCGAGGTGGCCGTGCGCGTGTACCGGTTGCACGGCCCCATGGGCTACTACCGCGGCTACGCGGCCTCGCTGGCGGCCTACGTGCCCAACTCCGCTTTGTGGTGGGCGCTTTACACCACATACCAAGGTAACTGCACTAATTCTAATGCTGATACATAAGTCTGGGTTTATATTTCATTGAATGTATTATTGATGTTGAAGTATGTTTGTTATAATTATATTGAAGTTTCCATGATGCAAAAATCACCAATACTACAACTCATAAAAACAACTCTCTCCAATGTTTTATAGCCATACATTTAACACAAAGTATTGTATGAAAACCTTTGAACTGTAAATATTCACTCAGAATTGGATTTGCAGATTTTTAAAATTTTCACAATCTGCAATTATTATATTTTTTCAGTATATGATAGCCCTAAATATTTTCTGCTAAATATACTGAAGATTAGATTTATGACGGTTTTAAAGCCATTAAAAAAATGACATTATTAAAATCATGAAATTTGGTCTTCAGAATTTCATAAATTTGCTTTTTTTTGTTTATTGTCATGAATTCGTTTTATGAAGAAACAAATTTTATTATGAAATTTGGTACAAATAATAATGTTGGACTTAACCCTCCAATCTGGCCTGAGATGACCAATATTCATTTCGACTTAATATTAACTCTTATTTATAGATAGTACACTTATTTCGTTATAAATATCAGTAAATTATTCTATTGATTCAATATTTATTAACAGTGATGTGTAATCGGACAAAAAAAAATAATTACAAATAAAAATATCCGACCGCATAAAGGTGAACTAAAAAGATGGAAAAAAGACAGTGCAAAAAAATCATTCAATTAAATATGACAATAATATTTGCAGTCGGAGGCATACACGTAGCAAGATTCACAGCAAGTATGGAAACATAAATCTGTAGTTGTCATATGAAAAAAAATAATTTTTATGATCACAAGCTTACACTTGCACTTGGAGTATGGACCATGATCTAAACCACTATATCGAAAAATATTTTTTAAAAGCCGCTCTATGAAAATTCAAGATTAAAAAAATTTAACACTAAAGTAAAAATTTTGCAACTCCTCCGAACAATATCTTACCAGTATCCATATCCAAAAGAGATGAAAATCATTGAGACTTGATAGACGAAAGTCTACATACTCAATTAAGTTCGTAAGGAAGCCTTAGGATGAAGTCCTATTGACAATTGTTTCGAGTTTTTTTCTCTTATTTCGAAATTTAGAGTGCACCCGATTTGTACTTCGCTTTATTATTATTTCTTTTATTTTATAGTATCTACTGTAATCACACCTAATTTGATGCCTGTATGTATTATCATTTTTATTACAGATCAAAAATACAAAAACAATGAAAAAACATATCATCTCTCATACCGGAACACCCCCCTATTTAATTTGCTACACTAATTTATTTTTAGTATTTGTTGACACATCTGCTATAATAATAAATATTCTGTAAAACAATATTCAATCTATCTAATATGGTTTAGAAGATACAACCTTTTAAAGGTAGGAATAACCATGGTGTGGACGTCTTTGATGATAGACTTCCATACAGAATTCTAAAAGCGATTAATGTTTTGAATATGTACATTTTCAGACGAGCTAGTGAAGATAAGTCCAGAATGGGTGTCTTACCTGTTCATACAGTGCGTGGCCGGCACCCTCGGAGGCTTCACGACGACTCTGCTCACCAACCCCCTGGACATCGTCAGAGCTAGGTTGCAGGTGCTTATAATGTTCCAATATAATAACATTTGGACAATCCTGTCAGGGAAACTTGAACGGGTCTCACCTATGTGCTTTGAACCTGATAATGCTGTATCTTAATAATGAACATCATTCCCACTGTCGGTCCATATTTATTGTTTTAATACACGGTATTGATAAAAAAACCCTGTTTTCTATCTCTTTTCAAATTCGAAAGCTGTTAATTAAAAATAGCTCACTTGAAGCTATAAACTGAAACACTGTTGTATATCTCTAAACGATTGTATTATAAAAGACATTTAAATAGGTTTTCTAATTCCATACCATGCTAAGATTATGTCCTCCACAGCACATCAGATTAAGATATTAAAAAAAAATAATTTAATACAAAGTGAGGTTCAAAATATTGTCAGTAATTAGTTTTAATTCGATAATTGTTACTGACTACTCTATATGAAAAGTGTAACTTTTACATGCTTTGAGTATTAATTTTATAATAGTTGATACTACTTATCTAGACATCTCGCTTGATAATGTGGAGTCCACGTACAATAAATATAAACAAAATAACTAATAATAATAGCAACAATTGAAGAGAATGGAAGAGATGTGCATTGGTAACAAGAATACTATTGGTATTGAATGCACAAGATAGATGCATTCCAGCAAAATGCCTAGTTAAGTCGGACAGGATATAGGTTCCAAGATAGGCAATGTTTTACTATAACTGAACGATTTTGAAGACAGGCTTTTGCTGATTTCATTTTCAGGTCGAAGGGGTCGGTTCTATGAAGAAAGCATTCAAAGACCTATGGCACGAAGAAGGCCTCGCGGGTCTGTATCTCAAAGGTCTGTCGGCGAGATTAGTTCAGTCGGCGTGTTTCTCGTTCAGCATTATATTAGGTTATGAAACCATAAAACGGGTGTCGCTCAACGAAGAGTACAGGCCGAGGGTGCGTTGGTGATTAAAGATTTGACGTTTGCATTGGGTTTTATTGTGATAACATTGACATTGCCTTAAAAATATATTGCAGCATACAGGCTATGGAATGCCTTCGCATCTCTCATCTATCAGAATATCTCTGAAAGATAGTACTTTCATTCATATAGAATCTCATAGACAATATTTTTTCTCAGAATCTCAGTTTCGTTCAATGCAAGTACATTGTATTCCCCTGGGAACAAAACTCCCAAACTTTTAATGCCAGCTTAAGTCAAATAAGAAACTTGTCTGCCGTGACCTTGTTGTGTTTTGTATCATATGATTTGTTTGTAAATTCATGTAAATTAAAATATAAAATAAACTCCCATAATACTTAACAATCATAAAGGAAAAAACAACATTTCAATGTAAGTAAATGAAACGGCTGTATTTCATTCACACACTGTTTGAAATAAAAAAAAATATAGCTATAATATATTTACAATCTAAAATTGATAATATTAATAATATATTGTTACTTTCTACCACAATTGAGGTCCCGAGATGTGTACAAATGAAGTTTACACATGAAAACAGACGGGAGGTGTATATTATACTTGAACTATATTTTGATATGAAACTTACTGAAGAGCTACCAGGACGTATTAAATGTTCGCGCTTGTTAACACAAAGACTTGTACAAGATCCAATTCCTGTATCTATACCAGTGAACGACGGCTTCTAATAAAGTGATTTTTTTGAAGTTATACTTTTTTAGGCGCGTTATGAAAATATGATTATAGTGAAATTTTAAGATGCGCGCGCATCAGTGTAACACAAAATTAACAGGTTGAAGCTGGCCGTTGAACCGCTCATCAAGCTACGTCGCCTCTGATCACTGTATTTATATTTATAATATTTATGCACATATTTCTAGTTTCTACATTCACAAGACGTGTTTTAATTTTCTACAAGTGCCAATTATATATGTGCTAATAAATTATAATCAGTAGTGATTTAAATTGAATATTTTGATTAATATTATTTACTATTCATAAATATTAGTGAAAAAAAATGTGCATATATACTTTTTTAAGTGCTCCAATATAATTGAGGTTAACTATCCGTTTGTATTATTTATTGATATAAATAACAATATTATTATTTAATATAATTAATACTAAATATTATTAAATTATTAGTATTAAATATTTGTTATTGGTTATTTAATATTTACAAAATAAAGAAATAGATTTAATAAAAAAATTGTGATAAAAATTAAAATCGAACATCAAATTAAAATATTAATTTTAAATATTTATTATTAAATTGAATAAATAATAAATATTTATAAAAAGAAATGAACAAATTTAATGAAAACTTATTGATAAAAATGAAAAGCGAATATTAAATTAAGAAAATAATAAATATTTAAAAAATTAATAAATTTAAATTCAATTATTAAATTTATTTTTAAATATTCTAAAATAAGTAACCAATAATAAATATTCAAAATTAAGAATGTTCTAATATTTAGTACAAATAATGTCATATATATTTATTATTCTCTAAATTTTGTTTTTAATAATTGTATATATATTATTAAATTATTAATTTTCAAATTTTAATATTTATTATTAAATTAGTTAATTTATTTAGTTTTTAAATTGCAATAAAAAACTCTTTTTAATGAAGCCAAAGAAGTATAACACTCACGCGCGTACATAAGTACACGCATCCATTTTTTTCATGTGTTTTTAAAAGGCAAACGTGCTTGCTATTCACTACATGTAAAGAGAGTCATCGTGAATTTGTTCTTAATTATAAGCAGGCCGTAGACACGTCAGCTTTGCAGAATACACAGAGTGAAACATCTGCGTACAAAGTGGCTGCTCGCGCAACTTTATTTAGTGACGGTTGTGCGCTTGCGTTGTGTGTTACTATCGTGTATATTTTTGTGCGCTAATTTGTAATATACCACTAAGTAGGTTTTGGGTATTTAATTGTAAGAATTCGTATATTCCAAATTTTTATTAATAATCTTGCCAAATGGTGACTGTTGATCACATATAAAAAATTAAATAAATTCCCATAATGATTTTCTGTCCTTGTCCGTGCTTTCAAAGGAATAGTTAAATAAGCTTTTCACACAAACGAATATTTTTTATTCATTAAAATTCAGCACCAAACCGTTTGAAAGAAGTTGCATAGACGAAAATATTTTTCAGTTTGCAAATTTATATTTACTATTGAAACAAACATTTGCCTTAAAATAATTGATAAATAATTTGTTATTAAAAAATCCGTATTGATTATTTTTTTTTAAGATTCTGTCCTTAAAAAAAACCCTTATAGGATCACTCAGCCGTCCCTCTGTCCTCTATCAAGACCCTTTTTCTCAGGAATGCGTGGAGGTATTAAGTTAAATTATTATCATCAAATCTTAATCCCTTGAAACTGTAGAAATTTAAGCTTCTCTTCAATACAACCAAACAATACAGACATTTTGGCTGTATATTTTGACATTCGCAAATAAAACCTATCATACATTTTGTTCTCTGAACCATGAAGTTTGTCCACAAGCAAATTTTCGAAGCACATGTAAAGGAAAAAATCTAATTATCGTTAATTTGTAATTATATAATTTAATTTTTTTTTTGCGATTATATTAACATTTGCAGTTAAAGTTATAGATCGTAATGTAGATTGATGTATGAGAGAAAATTTGAGTTTCGACTTCCTCGAAAATTAAAGATTTTTAAAATTTTGTTGCTTGTTCGCACTTGACCGATATTTTGATTAACATTTAAATATTTCTGGACGGAACAGAGACAAGTGAATGAAATATGAATTCTATAAATTCTTCAAATTCTCTCTAGTGATTTAACAATTTTATGCATGTGTACCTATTTTACAAAATTGCACGAGAAAGAATCACATGATCAATCACTTTTTTTTAGATTTCTAAATACAGAAGTGCTTCGAGTACATTGTTTGCGTAGCGGCGTCGGCCCTAGCGTGTATCGGCCGTGCGAGCTTTGATCGTAAACAAGGCAATGAGCAGCAATTTCGAGTGTAATCCGACCGAATTCTCATTTCATAATGAAAATAGTTTCTCATTTTCGGAGTCCTACTCTGTTACAAGAAGGTTGTCGCTTTGTTTTTTTAAGTCCTCATTCAGTGCAGTAGGTTGTGTTTTATAATAATTTAACAACGATTAGCACTCGATAAAGCATGATGGTGTATTGGTACGCATGTAACATTAATAGTTTATAACTTACTGTAACTATTATGCACTATGCACTTTTCCTTAGGTCCATTTAAACGATGAAGCATCGTCATAGTTAATTTATTTCTAGTCATTTGTTTGCTCATTGTATGATCCTCCCGAACTTGTAGAGGTTTTTTTTTTTTATAAACTTCATTTTCATGCATACACGATACGATCGATGACAGTACAACGCACGAAACTCTGCCGCTATGAATTGACTGCGTATGATGCAGTGCGCAAGTTCAACGCTCCCCGACCATTCCTCCTTTTCCCCCGCGTTCCTGTTTCACGCCGTCGCGACGTTTTCGTGGCTAACCTCACAGCGGCAGAGTTTCGTGCGTTGTACTGTACACGGGACACGCCACCTCGCGCCACGACTATTACAACAATGAAATAGCTGAGTTTATTGATTTTAATTTATTTTCATATTTGAGGCTTTAGGACCGGCAGAAATTCTTAGCAATTTAGCATTAACTGATTCCTGAATTATGATTACTATTTTTGGCTTATTCAAAAATTGGAATCACCATACACAATGGAAGCAATATGAATGAAAATGACAATGGCAAGGTTCCCTATAGCATCTGGAGTAATTCAGTATGATCTGCTCAAGGCCAGATCATACCTGAGAGCAGGTTGGCTGTTTGATCATATCAACTCAGAGCTAGGTGCGGGATCGTTGACGACTCATCGAGCTGGAATAAAGTTTTTTTTGATGTGTAATTTTCTTGAAATCTCGATAAGTGACTGTCTATAGACGTAGAAAAGAAAATAGTATTAAAAAAGGAAAGATAATTAAATAAACACACTTTAAGATTGTTTAAAGTTTCTAATATATGTTTTGAAACTTTCTTCAAAATAGTTTAAGATTTCTCCTAAATATATCAAGTTCGACGCGTTCCGCTTCACGGGGCACGCTGAGCTGAGAAAAAATTGAGTTAACGAAATGACAATAAAAGCTTTGTCAACATATTATTTCTTACTATAGCGATGTGCCTTGCTTACGGACCCGAGCGAGTTTTTTCTTTGTAACAAACCTTTTATTGCCCTTAGAGCCACTGGATTTAACTTCTGTGACAATGTTTAAAACAATGATAGCAGTCAATAGGTATACAAGATTTACTTGGAATAATTGAAAGAATATTGTTCAATAAAAGCTGAGCACAGCCTGCCAAGAACGTGTCGGACCATGCCCAGTGTAGGGTCTCGTAGCCGTTATTAAAAAGAAATGCACTACAAATGAAAAAAAAAAAACTACATGCGTTGTAACACGTTTTTCGTGTTTTCTGCAAAGAGTTGCATTTTAGTCGCGTTGTTTCGAGTGCGTTAAAACACTTACTACAATCTCAAAATGTAAAAATACAGTGTGAAAAAGTGAACGAGCAAAAGAGCGTATCTTCATGGCACTTACGTCCTATTGTTGAGAACCGCAGATTTTCGGTAATAACCCAAAAATGATATATCCGATCACGTTTAAAATAATTTTCATTGAAAGTGTTTATTAAGCGTCACCTTTGAGATTCTTTTCATACTTTTTGGACATACGGCTTAAATAATAAAAGAGGGGCACAATTTATGGTACTTTCGAAGGGACATAATTCACTTAACCGAAAAATTCCTTAAAAAACTTAAGTTGTTTTTAAAATAACTAATGTGCCTCATGTTGACGTTAGCTGAAACAAAAAAAATTCAGGTTCTCTTACACGTATGGAATGTCCCTCCTAAAATAGGTGTTTCTTATTTAACTACCGAAGTAAGTAGTGGCTTATACAATACCCGTATAGTTTAAATGTCATCGACATGCCTCTTGTGGTTTACGATTACAATGCCCGACATACGAACAGATGGACGTGCAGAAACTGTATAAAATTGTGTATTATACAATTTTCGAATATTTAGAAGACCATGGGCATGGACATATCCAGGTCGACTTCTTCCTGGACTGGTTCGTTCAGCAATAGTCTTGTGTTTACTTCAGTTACGTATCATAAAATTAGAAAAGAGGTACAAAGAGGTTAAAGCAAAGCTACTGTTTCTTTATTAGATATATGAGGATAGGAAGAATATAATAAAAAAAATGATAACCCGTCAATAAGACTTCAACGTATCGTAAGTGGACGAGTGGAAAGCTGTTTGGTCGTGTAGATACAGCTCTCGCTGCTGACGTGGAACAAATGCCACCTGAACCACTGAATCAGAATCGAGAAGGAAACAAGAACCACGATAAAGATTGCGAGGTCGAAAGCGGAAGTAGCAGGAAATAAACAAATATATATATTAGGTACTCCAGCGCTATCCGAGGGGCGTCTCATGACTTGCGCTGCACTGAGAAATTTGGTCGTTTTAACGTTTAACGCCATCTAGCGAAATTCTCCTAATATGTAAACCGCGACTTACAGAACAGTACAACGCAACAACGCACGAAACTCTGCCGCTGTGAAGTTAGTCACGAAAGCGTCGCAATGGCGTAAGATTGGAACGCGGCGGAGGAGAAGGAAGGGTCGGGGGGCTTTGCGAAACTATACCGACTGTCGAAACAGCGAAAACGCGATCTATGCAGAATAATTTAGAGAATTTTACAAATGTTCATAGTATATGAAAGGCAAAAAAGAAAAAAACATATATACGCATATTACGTATTTCACCTATACATATATAAATATAATAAACTTTAATAAATTTACCCCTACGAATTACAGTATTGCAACAGAGATATTATCTGCAAATCAAAGAAACGACATTTAAAGTTTAATAACGGATTCGTTGATTCCTTTTCAGAAATTAAATTCAAAAACGACGTTGCTTTGCCTACAGTTTGTTTATACACGACAGCAGTGTGGCCCCGTCTTCTGGAGTAGGTTGAGGCGACAACTTCTGTTCTACCGACAACGGGGAGCGCGCCTCGGGTCAGATTTATATATATAAGAGAAATAGCACCCGCACACGCTGATAGCCGATTGCGACGCAAAATTGTCAAGACGATAGCTTGTGTTTGTCATAAGAGACGAATTTTGGACAGTCAGGCTTTAAGGGGGGTTAAAATTGTTGAATTTTGTCTGAGGCTTTTTTATGGAGCGAGGTGCTACTATGACAGGTGTCGGTATTGCCCAAATGTATGAAATTAGTGCTTATATTTCTTCTTATAGAAAGTTACACTACCCGAGCAACATAAGGTCAGGGAAAAATTTTTTCCATATTTCGTCATATTTTACATACATTTAACATAATAAATAGGCTTGAATTTAAACGCTTATTAGAAATGCAGCCACAGAACTTCCAAATAATTCCAAATCACTACCAAAACGGATAAATGCTCACCAAAATGCGTTCACAAATTTTCTTGTAACTGTAGGTATTTTATATTTTATTGTGTTCTAACATTATTTAAATCCCCAAAAAAATACCTTACCTTTTTAAAAATATATTGTGTATTTTCAAAAGAGCTAACGGGTAAAATGTTCTATCACAATGAGTGGTTCCCAAAATGAGTACAGGAAAACTATTCCAGATCAATTAAGCGAAATTTAGGGTTATTATGATTCACATTCCATGTTCACAAGGACGAAGCCGCGGACGGAAAGCTAGTGAACATATGCCTATGTATAAATGGCTTATTAAGCAGTATACTACTGTAAAGGCTTGTACTCGGTCAGTGACAAAATTGCCCGACCTTCAGAGTCACTTTACCACCAAATGAAAATACCTTAGACGCCGAAATAAAAATGCAAAGGAGTCAATGTGGTGCGTCAGTGGGACGTGTGATGCCTTCGTGACGTCACGTACACTCAGTGCATCGACATCCATTTCGTCCACGAAGGACCGAACTTCCTGCGCAGCCTAGACTCCCGACGTCGGGACTCCCGACGTCGGTTTTTTTTTTTTTTTTTTTTTTGGTTTACTGCGCAGGAAGTGTAAAAATCTTCACGGACGAAAGATACCCGGCCACGCGACCTATGAGCCGGGGTATGTGGGATTTTTTACCCACTAAAAAGCACTCCCTTGGGGTGACTCTATTGTTAAAGCTATTACTATAACCATAGTACTCATAAGCTTTGCCGGGCGTCAAAGCGAAAGCTACAAACAATGCACTCGGGTGCAATGTACAAAGTTTGGGGACTTCGCGTCGCGTGGGTGAGTGAGAGTGTGATTATTGACCGAGTTTACCGACTCAGTGTGGGATGACTGGTGACTTTATTTTGGGCGGATTAGAATTTGTTATTTTTAATCGCCTCCACGAGCGGGGCGTGATCGGCTAAAATCAAGATTTTTTCCACGGGATTCGCGGCGGTCTTGAATTTATTTGCGAGAAGCACTACTTCCCCAATGTCGATGATAGAGATCACCGACATCAGGGCTTTGATGTTCTCGGAGGGGGTGAGATTAGTTTTTGTTTGGGGTGGCGGGTCCGTACGGGGGCCTGCCGTCGCTTTCGCGTAGGATAGTTTATGCGTTACCGGGCGCGCGGGCGCGGTGAGATTTTATTTTTAGCGCGGCGCGGCAGCTGAATTAGCCGGGCGGATGAGGGGGATTGTGTCTTTGTGCATGCGGTGCCGTGGTCGCCCTTTACGCAGCGCGCGCTGGAAGCAGTTTTGGACGAATGTCCATACATTTGGCCGGAATGCTTTCTACTTTTATTCCCGGGGAGCATACCGCTTTGATGCGGTAGAAGGACCGTTTCGTTTCTTGGTCGATGCCTGTGTTAGCTGTTACTAACACTAGGTCGCTCTCGGGCGCGGTTAGTTATCCGTCGCACCGATTGAACAGGAGGTCCTGAGTTAACAGTTTTCTTTGGTACTCCCCGGAGGACGACGCGGAATTCGCGTTCCTCCTTAGGATGGTATTTGAGCGTCGCTGAGCGTCCATGACGGACGGATTTTAAGGCCTTTGATGGGTTGCGGCCGTTCAGGATAACAATGCCTTTGCTATCGCATTGTTTTGACTTCTGTCCAGCGGCCCTTATCGTGGATGAAAGGGGCGGTGGACGTTGGGGTTTACGATTTCGTCCGCCTCGTGGAGTGTGACCGTGGGGGCCGTTGCCTTAGTAGGCTGAATAGTTTTCTCCAGCTCTCTGAGCGTCGTAAATCGACCGGGTCGATTTGACGGGAGTGGATAATTTGGTTTGGTCTTTTTAGTCTTTTTGGAGGACGGGGTGATCCGGTAATAAGTGGATCCATCGCCCGCTTCCGTGGTAAGGTTGCGGTTTTGGCCGCGACCTCCGGTCCTCAGAGCGATCCGAGTCGTCTCTCACCGGCGTCGGAATCGGAGGTAGGGAGGATGGGCGAGCGGCGGCGAAGTCTTTTGGTGAGGTCCCATCTCGAGGTCGGGGTTGGGTTGCTCGGGCGAGGCTGGGAGGAATTTTTAGGTCCCGCGTTCTGTGAGATTCTTTGCCGGTGGCTATCCATTGCGAGAGTGCTCGGCCTTGGCTAAACGCTCCCGCAGCGCCACGTGGGATTTCGCGACGCGACGACCACACAGCGCACGGGCCGGGTCGTATAGCAGAAAGACGGTAGAGGGCCGCGAGGGACGCGAACGCGATGCGGTAGGCCGCAACGGAGCGCCGCGCGGCGGTGTCCGACGCGTGCACAGCGCACGGCGCGACCCCGAACGGGGGCGGTCGCGGCGCTGCGAATTAACACGTGGACGAAACGTAAACGTGCCGGTTGTTGTCACCGTTAGGTTACCCCGGCAAAACTGGTGTAGCTCGTCGCTATGCACTTCACTCTATGTGGCTCGGCGCACCCCTGCACACACAACACACACAGATGAAAACACGGAAGTTTGGACACACTGCACTTACTGGGCGCTGTAGCGCGACCGTTCGGAGCGGAGGTCGGACGACGAATGTCGACCGACGTCGGTTTGTCGGAAGTCGTATATATACCGTCTTCGATAAACATTTCGTTATCGCGATGTAGACATTTTTCTATTTCTCGTAATGGGGTTCATATTGATATGAATACTAATATTTGGATAAAGGTAATAGAATTCATGACATCATTTTCAATATAACTTATCGAAAATTCATCTTTTATTGCTTTTTATTGAATTATGAAAGAAAATATTAGTACCTACGACATCTACTGTGATAATCGAGAAAACAGAATAGTAAGGAAGTGCAACCCAAGTGCAACCATTAATAGTTTCTATCTTTATATATTATTTTTTTTAAAGAGTCTTATTGTAGAAACGCATTAATCAATGATCAATCATTTGAAAAATTAATTTGATCGCAATTGTGAATGTGAAATGAAAATTAAAGTGAAGAGAGTCATCTATTGACATTTTGTATAACTAATATGAACAATAACTGTTAGGTTAGTTTATTTTCTTTACGCAATTTTATTACGTTTTTCTTTTTTTGGTTTTGCCTATTTTAGAGTTTTGAGCCAAAATAGCAAAAACAGAACCCTTATAGTCATCTCCGTCCGTATGCCACAGCCATGTTATTCAAAAACTACAAGACGTATATTGATTGAAAAGTTATCGCCATTCCAAATTTTTCAAAAAATTGTTTTTTCAAAATAACTTTCTTATTTTTTACATTACAATAAGACATGATTTTGATTGATTATCATTATTCAATTGATCAGTCGATTGTATTGCTCTTATTATTATTCGTTGATTATGGCTATATGCAGCGCCGGATTTAAACTTAGTGCCGCCCCTGGGCATTGTAGAAAATGCCACCCCAATACTGAAATTTTACTTAAAGTTATAATTTCGAGGTTTTGTTTTTTAAAAAATAAAATAACCAAAATATTTCAGAAAATTTATTATGTATTACAACTTTAATAACATAAAGAAATATTTTTTTTTGTTCTAAGAATTTTATTAAAATATAATTAAAAGATGTAATCGATAAATTATAATTTTTTTTTTAATTCATTGATTGATTGATACAGTCTATTCTTTGAAATAAATGCATGATTTATTCAAAAATCTTTTTAATTTTTCGTAAAGACTACAAATATTTTTTTTTTCAGAAAATAAAAAATCAAATGTTATTGAATTGAATCATCTAGAAAACACATTAATTAAATTAATTTGATCATTAATTTCAACTAAAAGTGCCAAAATAATAATATACAAAATTTCGATTTAACAAATAATGCATGAATTGAATATCTGGAACTATTCATTAAACAAAAAATTATAATTATTTAATTATATTGAGTAATTTTGATACCACTAAAAATTTTTTTTCACTTTCCAAATTTTGCCGCCCTAGAAAATCTACCGCCTTGGGTACTAGTCCCGACTGCCCCTAGGATAAATCCAGAGCTGAGCGTGACGCGCGCTACTCCACCCACAACCAGCCTCCTCCCTGGTCACCGCGGCCGTGTGCTGTACTACATTTTATCTATCGGCAATTGCAGATGGCCAAAGTTCATGTTAATGCTACGAGAAGAAATATAAAGTAAAACCTACTTGCGTTCAAATTATTACAACCTATGAAGATTTCATAGAACATATTTAAAAATCTAATTTCTTGTCAACGATTGATTCCTAAAAATATATCTCATTATTTGTTGTAATTCTCATTTGTGACAAATTTCATATAAATTAAAAAAAAAAATAAAGTGCGAGAAGGTACTTGTTTATTAATTTTTAAATAGTATAAAGCAATATCTCATAGTTTTTTTTGATTATGTTAAAATAATGTTACAAGGTATCGAAATATTAATGAATTGTAGAAACTAACAAACTTCTGTATTGTCTTTGGTTTGTTCTTTGGTTCCTTATACTTTTGATACGTATACGCTTGGTCTTAAACATCAAAACCAACTGACAATGCCACACCTATTTAATTCGTTGATGCAAGTACTCTGATGACTTTTCGCAAGTAATGCAAATACCAAATGTAGAAACGAAATAAACCTATTTGAATTCGGGTGACACATAAACAACTATTCATGTAAATATTGACTGAGGATCTGCGCTGGATTTGTTCTATGGGGTTCCCCTATGTGGTGTGGTGGGAAGGGTAGTTACTTATTTCAATCGATAAATTGATTATCCATCTCAACTAATACGAAAATCGCTTTAAACATTTACTTTCAGTAGAATGTAGCATTTAATTTATAATTAATCCAATAATGTTAAGTATTAAAGGTGATCATTTTATCTTTGTTGTTTTAAAAATTATAAGTATATTAAGTTGATGTAATCAACAGGTACTAGGTAAACTAAATACGATAAATTTATTAGTTTTACAATGAAAAGAATTAAAACTATTAATTTATATAAAATGGTAAAGAGTGTATGGAATTAAAAATAGATATGTAATATAAAACGTAAAACCGTTCTCTCATAGAATGATGTATTTAATCTGTCGTGTTGTGTTGTATACTAATAAAATTCAAGATAATTTTTCGTCATATTTTATATACATTTAAAATAATAGGCTTGTATTTAGACGCTTACAGAAATATAGCTGCAGAACTTCCAAATAATTCCAAATCACTACCAAAAACGGATAAATACTCACCAAAGTGCGTTCACAAAATGCATTCAAAAAATATCTTCTATTCATTTCTTTTGTTATCGCTAAATAGATGTTACCAATAATTAATTTTATGATCGTCAATGAAATAATTTTAACCGAGTGAAATTAATTTATCATCGACCTTACAATTTTTTGAATATATTATATATTTTCAAAGAGAGAACGCAAAGAGCTAACGGGTAAAATGTTCTATCACAATAAGTGGTTCCAGATCAATTTATGTGTCATTTTATAATTGCATGCCGAGCTGACCGGGTATTTCGTTGATAACATAAAGCGAAATTTAGGGTTATTATGATTCACATTCCATGTTCACAAGGACGAAGCCGCGGACGGAAAGCTAGTGAACATATGCCTATGTATAAATGGCTTATTAAGCAGTATACTACTGTAAAGGCTTGTACTCGGTCAGTGACAAAAATTGCCCGACCTTCAGAGTCACTTTACCACCAAATGAAAATACCTTAGACGCCGAAATAAAAATGCAAAAGGAGTCAATGTGGTGCATCAGTGGGATGTGTGATGCCTTCGTGACGTCACGTACACTCAGTGCATCGACATCCATTTCGTCCACGAAGGACCGAACTTCCTGCGCAGCCTAGACTCCCGACGTCGGTTTGTCGGAAGTCGTATATATACCGTCTTCGATAAACATTTCGTTATCGCGATGTAGACATTTTTCTACTTCTCATAATGGGGTTCATATTGATATGAATATTGATATTTGGATAAAGGTAGTAGAATACATGATATCATTTTCGACATAACTTATCCAAAATTCATTTGTTAATGCTTTTTATCGAATTAAGAAAGAAAATATTAGTGTCTACGACATCTACTGTGATAATCGAGAAAACAGAACAGTAAGGAAGTGCAACCCATGTGCAACCATTAATAGTTTCTGTCTTTATATATTATTTTTTTTAAAGGAGTCTTATTGAAGAAACGCATTAATCAATGATCAATCATTTGAAAACATTTCAAAAATTAATGTTATTGCAAATGATTAATAGTAAAGTGACGAGAGAGTCATCTACTGACATTTTGTATAACTAATATGAACAATAACTGTTAGGTTAGTTTAGCTGCTTTACGCGTTATAATACGTTCCGATTTTAACACTACCAGCGCCCTGGGCGAGATTTCTAAGGCGCCCCCCAACTGCAAATCAAACCTATACGAAAAAAGGGAAAGGGTATAATGAAATAATCATTTATTAAAAGATATAATCATTTATTATAAAAAAATAACCGTTTATTAGTAAAGACTAATAAAATTTTATTTTTCTAGCCTTTCTATCAGCGAACTCTTTTAAAAGGTTATCAAAGTCGACGTTTTCAGCAATTTTGCTTTCAATTGACAAAGGTGCTAAGTTTGTCAATCTAGATAGGTTTTAGAAGATAGGTTTTTATGAGCGTCAGCTTTGAAATGCTACCTATACATTTGGAACAGTTCTTGAAGTTGCGAGCTTTGATGAAATTTAAAACAAAAATAGGAGTAACCATATTATGATCAGGTAAAAAGGATATCTAACTTACGAGTTCATCACACAACATACAACCATCTATGTCTGATTTAGGGTCTACAGTTAATTTTAATTGGAGATCACCATAGAGTTTGACAAGGTCGGCTTTTTCTGGAATCTATTTGATATTGTACAAAAAAGACCAAGATTCCGAGTACTCATCTAACTGTCCGAACCTTTCATTGACTGAAATTAATTTAGTGTCCAAAAGACAGTTCAATTTCAAACTTTTTTGTGGAGAAGTTATAGGGTCATCGCGTGCAATTTCACCAGTTTGACGCTTAACACGTCGACTTCACGTTGTAGCTCTAAACATAGGTTTAATTTCTAGTTCTACGGTAAACACCTTAACAGTTAAAATAGCGCTTTTAAAGTCTGTATTTCTATAGTTTTCTAAGAAATTGCAGCATTTTTTTCAACATTTCTGTACATTTACCGAGATCCATGTCTGTTAATTGTAGAGATTTACTGATGACATTTATTTGAAAAAGTATTATCATACCAAACAACCAATGAAACTAAGCAGCTGAAATCTTTTGGCTGTTCGGCTAGAGTAGTACCCTCATGAGACACATGGACATCAGTTTTCTGAGTTTACAGTCCCAAGTGATCGGTTAGAATTTTCCACCGATGAACAGAAGCTGAAAACAATGTGAACATCCTCCGAAGTACCCCAAACAAAGTGACTGATTTTACGTACGATTTAGCGGCATCGCACAGTACTAGATTGTAGCTGTGACAACCACAGAATAATGTTGAAATACGTTTATAATTATCTAATTAACACAATTAACAACAAATTTCATTAATATATTATTAATTAAAGACCAGTGAAAACAAACAATACAGGACATTAAAAATCACAATTAGAATGGGACCACCCATAAAGATATTGACACGTAGGGTACACTGAACGTTTTGCGTAACTCATAAATAAAACAATTTACATGTAAAGTAAAATATTTACTGCTTTTCAAAGAGTATTCTCCATTACATTTTACATACTTTCTCATTCGTTCAAATCATTTTTGAGAACATGCGGACCTGGACCAAGAGCTTGTTTAGCACGTGCCGGTCGAAAGCTGTCACGGCCTCTTTTAGCCCCGTAAATGACAAACCTCTCATCAGATCTCTGATTTTTGGGAAAATAAAGAAATCGCATGGCGCTAGGTCTAAATTAAATGCGGGAAAGCATTGTCATGGTGCAATAGGACGCGACTTCGTGGTCGTTTTTCCTAAGGCACAGGGCAAACAAATGGTGTCCTTCAGTGGGATCGTGCAGACAGGACCCGTCTTGGAGAAACCGACTCAATCATTTTTTTGCCTACGTTTCTCAATCCCCAGCTCTTCAGCTATTTTGTCAGCTATATCGATTTTGCTTTATTTTTTCCATAATGGCATCAATTTTATCCGGGGTAAATTTGGGTCACTCCTCAAATCGATCCACTCGTTCGATGCCGGACTTTTAGTACCTATGCGTGGCCCATAATCTTCTATTTCCAACAATAGCCTTCATCCATTTTTGTGGCTGGCTCTAGTACGGTCTGAGGTAGACATATTGATTTTTTAATATTTTTTATACAGTTCCTGGTTGTCATTAGCTATAATTATTGTTCAAGTTATACTTATTTTTTTTATTTAAGTCGATTGTTCTAATAAATTGCATAAAGTCACGACGTATTCACCGCGTTGTCACATGCGAGTCGTGAGTTTGGTGAATAGAAATGAGCGAGCACACCGACTCCCGTCATTTTACGCAGCGCCCCTCCTTTGCTAACTGAAGGTCATAACACCGAGCTGATTATATGAGCTAAATAATGATACCAGATTTATGTTTTTTAAGACTAATAGTTTCGTAGTTATTAAGGTAAGACGATATAGCCCTTTTCGTTATGGTCCACTTTTCTAACCTGGTAGGTACCCTTATGTTTCTGTGTGATTTTAAAGATGTTTCACGTTAAAAACTATATGAAAATGCGGGACACGGTTCTTACTTTTATTTTTCTTTTTTTTTGTCATATATTTTATGGTATCAAAATAAGCCAGATACAAGCAGCACAACTGAAGAGATTTTATTGAAATTTAGTTATAAAACACGAAAAATCTTTTTTCCCGATTTAATATATTCTATGTTTTATTTTGGTACAAGTATTTTTCTCGGTTTCGTACAAATTGGAACCGTGACTAGTATAGCAGTGTCGGAATAGAAAACGGAACGTGGTACAGAACCGAGAGCCAGGACGGGGACCGATATCTAATAAGCGTGCAAAATTTGAATTAAATCTGTCCGTTCAAAGTGGGACAAAATTGAGTCCAAAGGAGTCGGTTACAAACAAACAAGCTCACAAACTCACAAACATACAATTGAAACTAATAAAAGCGTGATAAAAAGGATCTGCGTCCGTTGTGCTGTGCCAAGTGCCCGAGTGAAACAGTAAGTCCGAAACTGCAGGCATGCGCAGGCAGGCTATCTCTCTTACTCCCTAACAGATGATCCATAAAAGAATTTATTAATCCTGGTGGGCCTATTATGGATAATGGAATTAAATTATCAAATTATTGCATTTTTCATTGGTCCTTGATACGTATGAAGAGTTTAAAATTAATCAGACATCTGGAAATTGATGAAAATTAAGCTTAAAGATTCCGTTACATACATAGATGCATACAACCTAAGCTTATAAAAGCGTGTTAAAAAGGAACATGGGTCAAAGTTTAATGTCGGATCGCGATCAGAATCAAGAACGTGACAGCGGTCAAAGTTAAGAACAGTGCCGGAACCAGAATCTAAAAGCGGGAACGAATTAGGATTGACGATAAGACCTTCTAGATAAAATAAAAAGGAACACATTCCATGTTCACAAGGGCGGAGCCGCGGACGGAAAGCTAGCGAACAAATGCTTATGTATAAATGGATTATTAAGTAGTATACTACTCTAAAGGCTGGTACTCGATCAGTGACAAGAATTGTCCGATCTTCACAGTCACTTTACCACCAATTTTTTTTGGGTGACGTAATAAAAATGAAAATACCGCAGACGTCGAAATAAGAACGCAAAAGGAGGAGTCAATGTGGTGCGTCAGTGGGACGTGTGATGCCTTCGTGACGTCACGTACACTCAGTGCATCGACATCCATTTCGTCCACGAAGGACCGAACTTCCTGCGCAGCCTAGACTCCCGACGTCGGTTTGTCGGAAGTCGTATATATACCGTCTTCGATAAACATTTCGTTATCGCGATGTAGGCATTTTTCTACTTCTCATAATGGGGTTCATATTGATATGAATATTGATCTTTGGATAAAGGTAGTAGAATACATGATATCATTTTCGACATAACTTAACCAAAATTCATTTGTTAATGCTTTGTATCGAATTAAGAAAGAAAATATTAGTTTCTACGACATCTACTGTGATAATCGAGAAAACAGAACAGTAAGGAAGTGCAACCCATGTGCAACCATTAATAGTTTCTATCTTTTTATATATCATTTTTTTTAATAGAGTCTTATTGTAGAAACGCATTAATCAATAATCAATCATTTGAAAACATTTCAAAAATTAATGTTATTGCAAATGATTAACAGTAAAGTGAAGAGAGAGTCATCTATTGACATTTTGTATAACTAATATGAACAATAACTGTTAAAATAGTTTATTTTCTTTATGCATTTTATTACGTTTTCCTTTTTTTTTTTGGTTTTGCCTATTTTAGAGTTTTGAGCCAAAATAGCAAAAACAGAACCCTTATAGTCATCTCCGTCCGTATGTCACAGCCATTTTATTCAAAAACTACAAGACGTATATTGATTCAAAAGTTATCGCCATTCCGAATTTTTCAAAAAAATGTTTTTTCAAAATAACTTTCTTATTTTTTACAGAACATTAAGACATGATTTTGATTGATTATCATTATTCAATTGATCAGTAAATTGTATTGCTCTTAATAATATTCGTTGGTTATGGCTATATGCAGCGCCGGATTTAAACTTAGCGGCGCCCCTGGGCATTGTAGAAAACGCCGCTCCAATACTGAAATTTTACTTAAAGTTATAATTTCGAGGTTTTGTTTTTTAAAAAATAAAATAACCAAAATATTTCAGAAAATTTATTATGTATTACAACTTTAATAACATAAAGAAATATTTTTTGTTCTAAGAATTTTATTAAAATATAATTAAAAGATGTAATCGATAAATTATAATTTTTTTTTTAATTCATTGATTGATTGATACAGTCTATTCTTTGAAATAAATGCATGATTTATTCAAAAATCTTTTTAATTTTTCGTAAAGACTACAAATATTTTTTTTTTCAGAAAGTAAAAAATCAAATGTTATTGAATTGAATCATCTAGAAAATACATTAATTAAATTAATTTGATCATTAATTTCAATTAAAAGTGCCAAAATAATAATATACAAAATTTAGATTTAACAAATAATGCATGAATTGAATATCTGGAACTATTCATTAAACAAAAACTTATAATTATTTAATTATATTAAGTAATTTTGATACCACTAAAAATTTTTTTTTCACTATCCAAATTTTGCCGCCCTAGAAAATCTACGCCCTGGGTACTAGTCCCGACTTCCCCTAGGATAAATCCAGCGCTAAGCGTGACGCGCTACTCCACCCACAACCAGCCTCCACCCTGGTCACCACGCCGTGTGCTGTAGGTACTACATTTTATCTATCGGCAATTATAGAAGGCCGAACTTTGGCCTTCTAACTTAACTTCAAATTATCACAACTTATAAAGTTTTCATAGAACATTTTTAAAATCTAATTTCTTGTCAATGATAGATTCCTATTATTTGTTATAATTGTCATATGTGGCAAATTTTAGATATAATAAAACAAAAAAGAAATTGCGACAAGTTACTTGTTTATTAATTTTCAAATATGTAATAAAAAGCAACGTTACATATATATATATATATATATATATATATATATATATATATATATATATATATATATATTTTGCTATTATTAAAATAATGTTACAAGGTATCGAAATATTAACGAATTGTAGAAACTAACAAACTTCTGTATCGTGTTTGATTCGTTCTTTGGTTCCTTATACTTTTGGTACGTATACATTCGGTCTTAACCCGTTCGGTGCCGATTTAATACTGATATGTATGAGTAAGAGATAATGGCAAAGGGCCATTTGATTTTAATGTTCCAATAGTTAATTATAGGACGCTTTATTAATAAACATATCATTAGATATGAATTTAAGTAAAAAAAATGAGTGTATCCGGCCTGGCAGCATGTGTGTGGCCGATAACACGGCGCCGTGGGGAGAATAGATTATCTTATTTCGAACCGTAATTATGGGTTATACATAACTTTTGACTGGGTTAGTATATCGAATATACTAGAACCGCTACCTTCGCTCGTATCTGACTGATCTTCATCATTACACTGTGAATAAGCAACTTCATCACTCACTTGAGCAATCACTTTCGTCAAAACTAATACTACCTTGATTTATTTTACGGCGTCTTTTAGCCCCGGAAATCGAAGAATTATCACTAGAAAAACGTTTCGACGGATAAAAACAAATAACACCCGAATTAAAATCCGTAAACGGTTTTTACGAGATCGAAAAATCGTGCGTGTGGCCGCACAAGCGATATGACCCTGCCTCGAAAAGTGGCAGCAAACTAGCGCTTCGAAATAACACGGTCGTGATCCACGGGGCCATGTGCTCGGCGACCGTTTCTACACGGCGCCGTGAACGTGGCTCGGTATTATTCCACGGCGGCGTGTATTTGGCACCAAACGGGTTAAACATCAAAACCAATCGACAATGCCACAGCTATTTCATTCGCCGATGCAAAGTACGTCTGATGACTTTTCGCAAGTAATGCAAATACCAAATGTAGAAACGAAATAAATCTATTTGAATTCGGGTGACACATAAATAACTATTCATGTAAATATTGACTAAGGATCTGCGCTGGATTTGTTCTATGGGGTTCCCCTTCCGGCCCGCCTCGCCCCGCCATTGTGGTGAGGTGGGAAGGGTAGTTACTTATTTCAATCGATAAATTGATTATCCATCTCAACTAATACAAAAATCGCTTTAAACATTTACTCTCAGTAGAATGTAGCATTTCATTTATAATTAATCCAATAATGATAAGTATTAAAGGCGATCATTTTATCTTTGTTGTTTTAAAATGGTAAGTATATTAGTTGATGTAATCAACAGGTACTAGATAAACTAAATAGGATAAATTTATTAGTTTTACAATGAAAAGAATTAAAACTATTAATTTATATAAAATGGTAAAGAGTATATGGAATCAAAAATAGATAGTCTAAAACGTAAAACCGTTCTCTCACAGAATGGACAAACAACAAACCGATACATTCATTAGTTTTGACTAATGCCCGGATAATGAACACATCGTTTTCATTTAATTAATCTGTCGTGTTGTGTTGTATACTTTAGAATTTACTGAGAATTATTAAAGTATTGTATGAATACTTAATGTAACCAGCTCGACGCTCGCTTCCTCGCTAGCAATATTTGTCAGTTTTTCTGTACCGGAGTTAAATTCGTTTTTAATAAACGAGCCGTAATACAGAAAAAGAAGAATAACTCAGTGGACAACGCTCTCTATAACGTCCTATTCCTCTCGTCTGTTCTTAACAGACTGCCGCTCTTATATAATTTTTATCCGATTCTAGCATTTTATAATTGTAACTAAAATTGATTACCTTTTAGAAACAATAGACAAAGAGCAAATGTCATTAAGTTTCAGATTCAGAACTTCATAAGAATGGATTGCAAAACAATACTTTTGTTTTCAAATGCATCGGTGGTATTTATTAAACGTTTTCGCGAACTAATAAAAACCTAGGTACATGCACTATATCTTTTACTCGGATCAATTCCAAGTGTACCTGTTAGTCGACTTGGCAAAGTCACAAATTCATTTAAAACGCTCCGTGTGCATGTTCAATAGGGTCGCAGTGGACAGGTACACGAGATTTACTTGGAATGATTGAAAAAATATTGTTAAACAAACGCTGAGCACAGCCTGCCAAGAACGTGTCGGACCATGCTCAGTGTAGGGTTTCGTAGCCGTTATTAAAAAAGAAATGCACTACAAATGAAAAAAAAAAAACTACATGCGTTGTAACACGTTTTTCGTGTTTCCTGCAGAGTATTTAATAAGCATTTTAGTCGCGTTGTTTCAAGTGCGTTAAAACACTTACTACAATTTCAAAATGTAAAAATACAGTGTGAAAAAGTGAACGAGCAAAAGAGCGTATCTTCATGGCACTTACGTCCTTTTGTTGAGAACCGCAGATTTTCGGTAATAACCCAAAAACGATATATCCGACCATGTTTAAAATAATTTTCATTGAAAGTGTTTATTAAGCGTCACCTTTGAGATTATTTTCATACTTTTTGGACATACGGCTTAAATAATAAAGGAGGGGGCACAATTTATGGTACTTTCGAAGGGACATAATTCACTTAACCGAAAAATTCCTTAAAAAACTTAAGTTGTTTTTAAAATAACTAATGTGCCTCATGTTGACGTTAGCTGAAATAAAAAAAATTCAGGTTCTCTTACACGTATGGAATGTCCCTCCTAAAATAGGTGTTTCTTATTTAACTACCGAAGTAAGTAGTGGCTTATACAATACCCGTATAGTTTAAATGTCATCGACATGCCTCTTGTGGTTTACGATTACAATGGCCGACATACGAACAGATGGACGTGGAGAAACTATATAAAAATGGGTATTATACAATTTCCGAATATTTAGAAGACCATGGGCGTGGACGTATCCAGGTCGACTTCTTCCTGGACTGGTTCGTTCAGCAATAGTCTTGTGTTTACTTCAGTAACGTATCATAGAATTAGAAAAGAGGTACAAAGAGGTTAAAGCAAAGCTACTGTTTCTTTATTAGATATATGAGGATAGGAAGAAGATAATAAAAAAAATGATAACCCTTCAATAAGACTTCAACGTATCGTAAGTGGACAAGTGGAAAGCTGTTTAGTCGTGTAGCTACAGCTCTCGCTGCTGACGTAGAACAAATGCCACCTCGATAACAGAAGAATAAGGTGACCAGAGAGGTCGTTGCAGGCTATTCATTATTACGGCGTTATCGCGCATCGAACAGCGATGTAATGAATCTATGGGATTATAAAATTGTTGAATGGTTTTGCTTGTTGCGTAGAACGTAACATTTTATTCACACTGTATATCTAGCACACTGTAATATTTTAATAATGAAAGTTGTGCGTGTACGTATGTAGCACCCCTAAATCACTCAATAGATTTAGTTAAGTTCAGGTGTAATATAAAGTGTAGGTGTCGCTTGCGAGTTGAATTACGATAAAAACTAAACGGAGTTAGAACCGAGGACCGGACTCGGATAGTTTCATCCGCGTTTACGGAACCTCAAACTAAATTAGGGCCAACAGCGGAACGAGGATAGGTGAAATGGAATCAGAATCGAGAAGGGAACAAGAACCGCGATAAAGATTGCGAGATCGAAAGGGGAAGTAGGAGAAAATAAACAAATATGTGTATTTGGCACTGCAGCGCTATCCGAGGGGCGTCTCATGACTTGCACCGCACTGAGAAATCTGGTCGTTTTAACGTTTAACGCCATCTAGTGAAATTCTCCTAATATGTAAACCGCGACTTACAGAACAGTACAACGCACGAAACTCTGCCGCTGTGAAGTTAGTCACGAAAGCGTCGCAATGGAGTAAGATTGAAACGCGGCAGAGGAGAAGGAAGGGTCGGGGGGCTTTGCGAAACTATACCGACTGTCGAAACAGCGAAAACGCGATATAAGCAGGATAATTTAGAGAATTTTACAAATGTTCATAGAATATGAAAGGCAAAAATGAAAAAAAATATACGCATATTACGTATTTCACATACATACATACATACATACATATATATATACATATATATATATATATATATATATATATATATATATAATAAACCTTAATAAATTTACACCAACGAATTACGGTATTGCAACAGAGATATCATCTGCAAATCAAAGGAACGACATTTAAAGTTTAATAACGGATTTGTTGATTCCTTTTCAGAAATTAAATTAAAAGACCTTCAAAAACGACGTTGCTTTACCTACAGTTTGTTTATACACGACAGCAGTGTGGCCCCATCTTCTGGAGTAGGTTGAGGCGACAACTTCTGTTCTACCGACAACGGGGGAGCGCGCCTCGGGTCAGATTTGTGAATTTTTGAGTTTGAGTACCGTTTTCGTATTAAAATGGAAGACCTTCTTATTATGAAAACCAGATTTAATGAGAAATGCCTTGAAATAAAATCGAAGAAAGGAAAAAATCACCAATTATTTACACGAGATGAGTATTTTACTTTTTTAAACAAGGCTATAACTTCTAAAGAGAAAACAAAGCAAAAAACGCCAGAAGACTACCAACGTCTGTCAAGATACGATGTTGAAGGACTAGAAAGACTCGCTTATTTACTACACTTATTTAAAGGAAAATTTTGATATTATTCATGAGACTCATATTTCTATTGGTCACGGAGGGTGCACCAAAATGGTTAAAGAGCTTAACAATAAATATAAGAATATTACACTTGAGCTTAAAAATAAATATAAGAATATTACACTTGAACTTATAACTATTTATTTGAACTTGTGTCAACCATGCCAAAAGAAAATGAATATTCCTAAAAAGGGGTTGTTAGTAAGGCCCATTAAGAGTACTGAATTCAATTCAAGATGTCAAGTTGATCTTATTGACATGCAATCACAGGCAGACGGTCAATATAAGTTTATAATGGTATACCAAGATCACCTTACAAAATTTGCCAGAAGTCGATCGAGCCAAGGCAGATAGCTTAAACATAATCGGCGTTACAATTTTATTTTTGTTACAATTTTATGTACCACGAAAGACTTTCTTACTTTGTTGTTTGCTTAGTTTTAACCTTGTTTGTGTGATCTCTAATTAATATAATTGTAAGACTGTGTTTAATATTATAAATAAATACCTGCTGGTCAAAAAACATTGGGTTTTTATTTATTTTATAACTTTTACCAATATGTGTCGTGAATTATTAATAATTACTACTAAAAGTAATAAATTTCGATCGTTTATTCACATTTACCAAAACATGTGGTTATTATTAATAATAATAGATAATTATTAATAATTTTCAATTAATCAAATTTACCGTAACATATATAAGAGAAATAGCACCCGCACTCGCTGATAAGCCGATTGCGACACAAATTTGTCAAGACGATAGCTTGTGTTTGTCATAAGAGACGAATTTTGGACAGTCAGGTTTTTAGGGGGGTTAAAATTGTTGAATTTCGTCTGAGGCTTTTTATGCAGCGAGGTGCTACTATGACAGGTATCGGTATTGGCCAAATGTATGAAATTAGTGCTTATATTTCTTCTTATAGAAAGTTAAGTTACACTACCCGAGCGACGTAAGGTCAGGGAAAAAAAATTTCCGTATTTCATATACAAATTCAAGATAATTTTTCGTCATCTTTTACATACATACATTTAACATAATAAATAGGCTTGTATTTAAACGCTTATTCGAAATGTAGCCACAGAACTTCCAAATAATTCCAAATCACTACCAAAACGGATAAATGCTCACAAAATTGCGTTCACAAATTTTCTTGTAACTGTAGGTACTTTATGTATTATTTTGTGTTCTAAAACTATTTAAATCCCCAAAAAAAATACCTTACATTTTTTTTAATATACTATATATTTTCAAAAGAGAGAACGCAAAGAGCTAACGGGTAAAATGTTCTATCACAATAAGTGGTTTCCAAAATGAATACAGGAGAACCTTTCCAGATCAATTTGTATGGCGCATCAGCGTGTACCTGTCATTTTATAATTGCATGCCGAGCTGACCGAGTAGGTATTTCGTTGAGAACATAAAGCGAAATTTAGGGTTATTATGATTCACATTCCATGTTCACAAGGGCAAAGCCGCAGACGGAAAGCTAGTGAACATATGCTTATCTATAAATGGATTATTGAGCTACTACTCTAAAGGCTTGTACTCGATCAGTGACAAGAATTGTCCGATCTTCACAGTCACTTTACCACCAAATTTTTTTGGGTGACGTAATAAAAATGAAAATACCGCAGACGTCGAAATAAGAACGCAAAAGGAGGAGTCAATGTGGTGCGTCAGTGGGACGTGTGATGCCTTCGTGACGTCACGTACACTCAGTGCATCGACATCCATTTCGTCCACGAAGGACCGAACTTCCTGCGCAGCCTAGACTCCCGACGTCGGTTTGTCGGAAGTCGTATATATACCGTCTTCGATAAACATTTCGTTATCGCGATGTAGACATTTTTCTACTTCTCATAATGGGGTTCATATTGATATGAATATTGATCTTTGGATAAAGGTAGTAGGATACATGATATCATTTTCGATATAACTTATCCAAAATTCATTTGTTAATGCTTTGTATCGAATTAAGAAAGAAAATATTAGTTTCTACGACATCTACTGTGATAATCGAGAAAAGAATACAGAAGGAAATGCAACCATTAATTTTTTCTATTGTTATATATATATAACAATAGAAAAAATTATACATATTGTTTAAAGAGTTTTTTTGTCGATACGAATTAAGCAATGTTGAATCATTTGAAAACATTTGAAAAATTAATTTGATCGCAAATGATAAAAAGGAAAGTGAAGAGAGAGTCATCTACTGACATTTTGTATAACTAATATGAACAGTAACTGTTAGAATAGTTCATATTCTTTACGCGTTTGTACGTTTCTCTTTTCGAAAATACCAAAAACGGAACACTTATAAAATGTCGTCCTGTCCGTGCGTATGTCACAGGCATTTTATTCAAAAACTACAAGACGTATATTGATTCAAAAGTTATCTCCATTCCGAATTTTCCAAAAAAGCACTTTTACAAAATAACTTTTTTAATTTTTACGTATCGCGGGATGCCGCAAAGCAGATCAAAATTGGTAATCTATTTAGTTCAAAAGATATCGCCATATTTTTAAAAAAATGTTCCTTTCACTGTTTCGTCACGTCTGTCTGTCTATTCGCGGTTTAACTCAGAAATTCTTAGCATTGGAAAGCTGTAGTTTGGGATGGGTATACATTATTGATCACGCCGACCGAGTGGTAGAATATAATTTTGAAAACTACACTCTAAAAAAATTTGGTCGCTTCTAAGAAAATTGTGATTCCCATGATCAAGTATCTTTATTCCATAGGGTCTGACAAGATCTTAAACACTTCAAACAACACGTTTTTGATTGATTATCATTATTCAATTGATCAGTCAACCGTGTTACTACTAAGCCTAAATTCCTCTTAACAAATTGAATTAATATCTGGTTAGTATCAACAGTAAAATTATTCTAATAATTAATTCACTTTATAATCTCAACTAAGACCATGATCCTACCAACAAATGAAACGATTTTAGTAACCGATTCAGCTTAATAAATTCAATTTAGAATTTGTTACATTTCAACCACATAATTCTTGTTACGATCAAATTCATTTATTTGAATCGACTATGAAACTTGTTTCGTGTCACTCAGTAACATTGTGATGACAACTGAGTTACTCTTGTTTAAATCCACTAAGGGCCTTTCCCGCCGTCTCCTCTTAAAATGATATTTAACAAGAGTCATTTTAAAATTAGCTTTGCGTTTTACGTTCTCCTTTTAACAGTAGTCAGGGCTCCAAAACCGTTAACAGGAAGACGTGGAAAACTAATTTCAAAGTTTTGTCGAAAGTCAGTTTAACGGGAGGTTGTTCCACTGACTAAGGTTCGTATCAATAAATCCCCCTCGACTCTGCGAATACTTATGACTTCGCAAATGGAGGATTGTCCCGAAGTTTACTCTTAATTACCAGTAACAGTGCTGACTCAAAGGCGGTCTCAAAGTTGAGTGCGGTTACTGATACAGGCTTAAGATATTATAATCACTTTGATAATTAGTGTCAGCGTGACGCGCCACTCCACCCACAACCAGCCTCCACCCTGGTCACCGCGGCCGTGTGCTGTATTACATTTTATCTATCGGCAATTATAGAAGGCCGAACTTTGGCCTTAGATATGAATTTAAGTAAAAAAAAATGAGCGTATCCGGCCTGGCAGAATGTGTGTGGCCGATAACACGGCGCCGTGGGGAGGAAAGATTATCATATTTCGAACCGTAATTATGGGTTATACATAACTTTTGACTGGGTTAGTATATCGAATATACTAGAACCGCTACCTTCGCTCGTATCTGACTGATCTTCATCATTACACTGTGAATAAGCAACTTCCTCGCTCACTTGAGCAATCACTTTCGTCAAAACCAATACTATCTTGATTTATTTTACGGCGTCTTTTAGCCACGGAAATCGAAGAATTATCAGTAGAAAAACGTTTCGACGGATAAAAACAAATAACACGCGAATTAAAGTCCGTAAACGGTTTTTACGAGATCGAAAAATCGTGCGTGTCGCCGCACAAGCGATATGACTCTGCCTCGAAAGTTGGCAGCAAACTAGCGCATAGATAATACACTATAACTAGCGCTTCGAAATAACACGGTCGTGATCCACGGCGCCATGCGCTCGGCGATCAGTTTTTACACGGCGCCGTGAACGTGGCTCGGTATCATTCCACGGCGGCGTGTATTTGGCACCAAACGGGTTAAACATCAAAACCAATCGACAATGCCACAGCTATTTCATTCGCCAATGCAAAGTACGTCTGATGACTTTTCGCAAGTAATGCAAATACCAAATGTAGAAACGAAATAAATCTATTTGAATTCGGGTGACACATAAACAACTATTCATGTAAATATTGACTAAGGATCTGCGCTGGATTCGTTCTATGGGGTTCCCCTCCCGGCCGGCCCCGCCCCTTTCCACCATTGTGGTGAGGTGGGAAGGCTAATTACTTATTTCAATCGATAAATTGATTATCCATCTCAACTAATATGAAAATCGCTTTAAACATTTACTCTCAGTAGAATGTAGCATTTAATTTATAATTAATCTAATAATGTTAAGTATTAAAGGCGATCATTTTATCTTTGTTGTTTTAAAAATGATAAGTATATTAGTTGGTGTAATCAACAGGTACTAGGTAAACTAAATACGATAAATTTATTAGTTTTACAATGAAAATAATTAAAACTATTAATTTATATAAAATGGTAAAGAGTGTATGGAATTAAAAATAGATATGTAATATAAAACGTAAAACCGTTCTCTCACAGAATGGACAAACAACAAACCGATACATTTATTAGTTTTGACTAATGCCCGGATAATGAACACATCGTTTTCATGTATTTAATCTGTCGTGTTGTGTTGTATACTAATAAAATTCAAGATACTTTTTCGTCATATTTTATATACATTTAAAATAATAGGCTTGTATTTAGACGCTATCAGAAATATTAGCTACAGAACTTCCAAATAATTAGAAATCACTACCAAAACGGATAAATATTCACCAAAATGCGTTCACAAAATGCATTCAAAAAATATCTTCTATCCATTTTATTTGTTATCGCTAAATAGATGTTACCAATAATTCATTTTATGATCGTCAATGAAATAATTTTAACCGAGTGATATTAATTTATCATCGATCTTACAATTTTTTTGAATATATTATATATTTTCTAAAGAGAGAACGCAAAGAGCTAACGGGTAAAATGTTCTATCACAATAAGTGGTTCCAGATCAATGTGTCATTTTATAATTGCATGCCGAGCTGACCGGGTATTTCGTTGATAACATAAAGCGAAATTTAGGGTTATGATTCACATTCCATGTTCACAAGGACGAAGCCGCGGACGGAAAGCTAGTGAACATATGCCTATGTATAAATGGATTATTAAGCAGTATACTACTGTAAGGCTTGTACTCGGTCAGTGACAAAATTGCCCGACCTTCAGAGTCACTTTACCACCAAATGAAAATACCTTAGACGCCGGAATAAAACGCAAAGGAGGAGTCAATGTGGTGCATCAGTGGTGTGATGCCTTCGTGACGTCACGTACACTCAGTGCATCGACATCCGTTTCGTCCACGAAGGACCGAACTTCCTGCGCAGCCTAGACTCCCGCCGTCGGTTTGTCGGAAGTCGTATATATACCGTCTTCGATAAACATTTCGTTATCGCGATGTAGACATTTTTCTACTTCCCATAATGGGGTTCATATTGATATGAATATTGATATTTGGATAAAGGTAGTAGGATACATGATATCGTTTTCGACATAACTTATCAAAAATTCATTTGTTAATGTTTTTATCGAATTAAGAAAGAAAATATTAGTGTCTACGACATCTACTGTGATAATCGAGAAAACAGAACAGTAAGGAAGTGCAACCCATGTGCAACCATTAATAGTTTCTGTCTTTATATATTATTTTTTTTAAAGGAGTCTTATTGAAGAAACGCATTAATCAATGATCAATCATTTGAAAACATTTCAAAAATTAATATGATAGTAAATGATGAAAAGTAAAGTGAAGAGAGAGTCATCTACTGACATTTTGTATAACTAATATGAACAGTAACTGTTAAAATAGTTTATTTTCTTTACACATTTTATTATGTTTTCCTTTTTTTTTTGGTTTTGCCTATTTTAGAGTTTTGAGCCAAAATAGCAAAAAAAGAACCCTTATAGTCATCTCCGTCCGTACGCCACAGCCATTTTATTCAAAAACTACAAGACGTATATTGATTCAAAAGTTATCGCCATTCCGAATTTTTCAAAAAAATGTTTTTTCCAAATAACTTTCTTATTTTTTACATTACAATAAGACCTTAGACACTTCAAATGACATGATTTTGATTGATTATCATTATTCAATTGATCAGTCAATTGTATTGCTCTTATTATTATTCGTTGGTTATGGCTATATGCAGCGCCGGATTTAAGCTAAGTGCCGCCCCTGGGCATTGTAGAAAATGCCACCCCAATACTGAAATTTTACTTAAAGTCATAATTTCGAGGTTTTGTTTTTAAAAAAATAAAATAACCAAAATATTTCAGAATATTTATTATGTATTACAACTTTAATAACATAAAGAAATATATTTTTTGTTCTAAGAATTTTATTAAAATATAATTAAAAGATGTAATCGATAAATTATTATTTTTTTTTTAAATTCATTAATTGATTGATACAGTCTATTCTTTGAAAAATGCATGATTTATTCAAAAATCTTTTTAATTTTTCGTAAAGACTACAAATATTTTTTTTTTCAGAAAATAAAAAATCAAATGTTATTTAATTGAATCATCTAGAAAATACATTAATTAAATTAATTTGATCATTAATTTCAACTAAAAGTGCCAAAATAATAATATACAAAATTTCGATTTAACAAATAATGCATGAATTGAATATCTGGAACTATTCATTAAACAAAAAATTATAATTATTTAATTATATTGAGTAATTTTGATACCACTAAAAATTTTTTTTCACTTTCCAAATTTTGCCGCCCTAGAAAATCTACCGCCCTGGGTACTAGTCCCGACTGCCCCTAGGATATATCCAGCGCTGAGCGTGACGCGCTACTCCACCCACAACCAGCCTCCACCCTGGTCACCACGGCCGTGTGCTGTACTACGTTTTATCTATCGGCAAGTGCAGATGGCCAAACTTCATGTTAATGCTACGAGAAGAAATATGAAGTAAAACCTACTTGCGTTCAAATTATTACAACTTACGAAGATTTCATAGAACATATTTAAAAATCTAATTTCTTGTCAACGATTGATTCCTAAAAATATATCTCATTATTTGTTGTAATTCTCATTTGTGACAAATTTCATATAAAATAAAACAAAAAATAAAGTGCGAGAAGGTACTTGTTTCTTAATTTTTAAATAGTATAAAGCAATATTACATAGTTTTTTTTTTGATTATATTAAAATAATGTTACAAGGCATCGAAATATTAACGAATTGTAGAAACTAACAAACTTCTGTATTGTGTTTGGTCTGTTCTTTGGTTCCTTATACTTTGGTACGTATATTGGTCTTAAACATCAAAACCAACTAACAATGCCACACCTATTTAATTCGTTGATGCAAGTACTCTGATGACTTTTCGCAAGTAATGCAAATACCAAATGTAGATACGAAATAAATTTATTTGAATTCGGGTGACACATAAACAACTATTCATGTAAATATTGACTAAGGATCTGCGCTGGATTTGTTCTATGGGGTTCCCCTATGTGTGTGTGGGAAGGGTAGTTACTTATTTCAATCGATAAATTGATTATCCATCTCAACTAATACGAAAATCGCTTTAAACATTTACTTTCAGTAGAATGTAGCATTTAATTTATAATTAATCCAATAATGTTAAGTATTAAAGGTGATCATTTTATCTTTGTTGTTTTAAAAATTATAAGTATATTAAGTTGATGTAATCAACAGGTACTAGGTAAACTAAATACGATAAATTTATTAGTTTTACAATGAAAAGAATTAAAACTATTAATTTATATAAAATGGTAAAGAGTGTATGGAATTAAAAATAGATATGTAATATAAAACGTAAAACCGTTCTCTCATAGAATGATGTATTTAATATGTCGTGTTGTGTTGTATACTAATAAAATTCAAGATAATTTTTCGTCATATTTTATATACATTTAAAATAATAGGCTTGTATTTAGACGCTTACAGAAATATAGCTGCAGAACTTCCAAATAATTCCAAATCACTACCAAAAACGGATAAATACTCACCAAAGTGCGTTCACAAAATGCATTCAAAAAATATCTTCTATTCATTTCTTTTGTTATCGCTAAATAGATGTTACCAATAATTAATTTTATGATCGTCAATGAAATAATTTTAACCGAGTGAAATTAATTTATTATCGACCTTACAATTTTTTTGAATATATTATATATTTTCAAAAGAGAGAACGCAAAGAGCTAACGGGTAAAAGTGGTTCCCAAAATGAGCACAGGAAAACTATTCCAGATCAATTTATGTGTCGCATCAGCGTGCACTTATCATTTTATAATTGCATGCCGAGCTGACCGGGTAGGTATTTCGTTGATAACATAAAGCGAAATTTAGGGTTATTATGATTCACATTCCGTGTTCACAAGGGCAAAGCCGCGGACGGAAAGCTAGTGAACATATGCTTATGTATAAATGGATTATTGAGCAGTATACTACTCTAAAGGCTGGTACTCGGTCAGTGACAAGAATTGTCCGATCTTCACAGTCACTTTACCACCAAATTTTTGGGTGACGTAATAAAAATGAAAATACCGCAGACGTCGAAATAAGAACGCAAAAGGAGGAGTCAATGTGGTGCGTCAGTGGGACGTGTGATGCCTTCGTGACGTCACGTACACTCAGTGCATCGACATCCATTTCGTCCACGAAGGACCGAACTTCCTGCGCAGCCTAGACTCCCGACGTCGGTTTGTCGGAAGTCGTATATATACCGTCTTCGATAAACATTTCGTTATCGCGATGTAGACATTTTTCTACTTCTCATAATGGGGTTCATATTGATATGAATATTGATATTTGGATAAAGGTAGTAGAATTCATGATATCATTTTCGACATAACTTATCCAAAATTCATTTTTTAATGCTTTTTATCAAATTAAGAAAGAAAATATTAGTACCTACGACATCTACTGTGATAATCGAGAAAACAGAACAGTAAGGAAGTGCAACCCATGTGCAACCATTAATAGTTTCTATCTTTATATATTATTTTTTAAAGAGTCTTATTGTAGAAACGCATTAATCAATGATCAATCATTTGAAAACATTTCAAAAATTAAAATGATAGTAAATGATGAAAAGTAAAGTGAAGAGAGAGTCATCTACTGACATTTTGTATAACTAATATGAACAATAACTGTTAGGTTAGTTTAGCTGCTTTACGCGTTATAATACGTTCCGATTTTAACACTACCAGCGCCCTGGGCGAGATTCCTAAGGCGCCCCCAACTACAATTCAAACCTATACGAAAAAAGGGAAAGGGTATAATGAAATAATCATTTATTAAAAGAAATAATCATTTATTATAAAAAAATAACCGTTTATTAGTAAAGACTAATAAAATTTTATTTTTCTAGCCTTTCTATCAGCGAACTCTTTTAAAAGGTTATCAAAGTCGACGTTTTCAGCAATTTCGCTTTCAGTTGACAAAGGTGCTAAGTTTGTCAATCTAGATTGAGATATTGTTGATCGAAGATAGGTTTTTATGAGCGTCAGCTTTGAAAAACTCCTCTCCCCACTAGCAACCGTTATACGTATAGTTAATAATATTCGCAATGCTATCCATACATTTGGATACAGTTCTTGAAGTTGCGAGCTTTGATGAAATTTAAAACAAAAATAGGAGTAACCATATTATGATCAGGTAAAAAGGATATCAAACTTACGAGTTCATCACACAACATACAACCATCTATGTATGATTTAGGGTCTACAGTTAATTTTAATTGGAGATCGCCACAGAGTTTGACAAGGTCGGGTTTTTCTGGAATCTGTTCGATATTGTACAAAAAAAGACCAAGATTCCGAGTACTCATCTAACTGTCCGAACCTTTCATTGACTGAAATTAATTTAGTGTCCAAAAGACAGTTCAATTTCAAACTTTTTTATGGAGAAGTTATAAGGTCATCGCGTGCAATTTCACCAGCTTGACGCTTAACACGTCGACTTCACGTTGTAGCTCTAAACATAGGTTTAATTTCTAGTTCTTCGGTAAATACCTTAACAGTTAAAATAGCGCTTTTAAAGTCTGTATTTCTATAGTCTTCTAAGATTTTGCAGCATTTTTTTCAACATTTCTGTACATTTACCGAGATCCATGTCTGTTAATTGTAGAGATTTACTAATGACATTTATTTGAAAAAGTATTATCATACCAAACAACCAATGAAACTAAGCAGCTGAAATCTTTTGGCTGTTCGGCTAGAGTAGTAGCGTCATGAGACACATGGACATCAGTTTTCTGAGTTTACAGTCCCAAGTGATCGGTTAGAATTTTCCACCGATGAACAGAAGCTGAAAACAATGTGAACATCCTCCGAAGTACCCCAAACAAAGTGACTGATTTTACGTACGATTTAGCGGCATCGCACAGTACTAGATTGTAGCTATGACAGCCACAGAATAATGTTGAAATATGTTATTAATTATCCAATTAACACAATTAACAACAAATTTCATTAATATATTATTAATTAAAGACCAGTGAAAACAAACAATACAGGACATTAAAAATCACAATTAGAATGGGACCACCCATAAAGATGTTGACACGTAGGGTACACTGAACGTTTTGCGTAACTCATAAATAAAACAATTTACATGTAAAGTAAAATATTTACTGCTTTTCAAAGAGTATTCTCCATTACATTTTACATACTTTCTCATTCGTTCAAATCATTTTGAGAACATGCGGACCTGGACCGAGAGCATGTTTAGCACGTGCCGGTCGAAAGCTGTCACGGCCTCTTTTAGCCCCGTAAATGACAAACCTCTCATCAGATCTCTGATTTTTGGGAAAATAAAGAAATCGCATGGCGCTAGGTCTAAATTAAATGCGGGAAAGCATTGTCATGGTGCAATAGGACGCGACTTCGTGGTCGTTTTTCCTAAGGCACAGGGCAAACAAATGGTGTCCTTCAGTGGGATCGTGCAGACAGGACCCGTCTTGGAGAAACCGACTCAATCATTTTTTTGTCTACGTTTCTCAATCCCCAGCTCTTCAGCTATGTTGTCAGCTATATCGATTTTGCTTTATTTTTTCTATAATGGCATCAATTTTACCCGGGGTAAATTTGGGTCACTCCTCAAATCGATCCACTCATTCGATGCCGGACTTTTAGTACCTATGCGTGGCCCCTCTTTCCAACAATAGCCTTCATCCATATTTCTGGCTGGCTCTAGTACGGTCTGAGGTAGACATATTGATTTTTTAATATTTTTTATACAGTTCCTGGTTGTCATTAGCTATAACTATTGTTCAAGTTATACTTATTTTTTATTTAAGTCGATTGTTCTAATAAATTGTATAAAGTCACGACATATTCACCGCGTTGTCACATGCGAGTCGTGAGTTTGGTGAATAAAAATGAGCGAGCACACCGACTCCCGTCATTTTACGCAGCGCCCCTCCTTTGCTAACTGAAGGTCACAACACCGAGCTAATTATATGAGCTAAATAATGATACCAGATTTATGTTTTTAAGACTAATAGTTTCGTAGTTATTGAGGTAAGACGATATAGCCCTTTTCGTTATGGTCCACTTTTCTAACCTGGTAGGTACCCTTATGTTTCTGTGTGATTTTAAAGATGTTTCACGTTAAAAAACTATATGAAAATGCGGGACACGGTTCTTACTTTTTATTTTTCTTTTTTTTTTTAATGTCATATATTTTATGGTATCAAAATAAGCCAGATACAAGCAGCACAACCGAAGAGATTTTATTGAAATTTAGTTATAAAACACGAAAAATCTTTTTTCCCGATTTAATATATTCCATGTTTTATTTTGGTACAAGTATTTTTCTCGGTTTCGTACAAATTGGAACCGTGACTAGTATAGCAGTGTCGGAATAGAAAACGGAACGTGGTACAGAACCGAGAGCCAGGACGGGGACCGATATCTAATAAGCGTGCAAAATTTGAATTAAATCTGTCCGTTCAAAGTGGGACAAAATTGAGTCCAAAGGAGTCGGTTACAAACAAACAAGCTCACAAACTCACAAACATACAATTGAAACTAATAAAAGCGTGATAAAAAGGATCTGCCTCCGTTGTGCTGTGCCAAGTGCCCGAGTGAAACAGTAAGTCCGAAACTGCAGGCATGCGCAGATCGCGCACTAGCTCTATCTCTCTTACTCTTTTACAGAGGACCTATAAAAGAATTTATTAAACCTGACTGCCCTAATAAGGATAATGGGATCAAATTATCAAATTATTGCATTTTTCATTGGTCCTTGATACGTATGAAGAGTTTAAAATTAATCAGACGTCTGGAAATTGATGAAAATTAAGCTTAAAGATTCCGTTACATACATAAATGCATACAACCCAAGCTTAAAAAAGCGTGTTGAAAAGGAACATGAGTCAAAGTTTAATATCGAATCGGGATTAGAATCAAGAACGTGACAGCGGTCAAAGTCCATAAGTCCAGTGCCGGAACCAGAATCGAAAGCCGGAACGAATTAGGATTGACGATAAGACCTTCTAGATAAAAGAAAAAGGAACACATTCCATGCTCACAAGGGCGGAGCCGCGGACGGAAAGCTAGCGAACATATGCTTATGTATAAATGGATTATTAAGCAGTATACTACTCTAAAGGCTTGTACTCGGTCAGTGACAAAAATTACCCGACCTTCACAGATCATTTTATTATCAAATTTTTTGGGTGACGTAATAAAAATGAAAATACCGCAGACGTCGAAATAAGAACGCAAAAGGAGGAGTCAATGTGGTGCGTCAGTGGGACGTGTGACGCCTTCGTGACGTCACGTACACTCAGTGCATCGACATCCATTTCGTCCACGAAGGACCGAACTTCCTGCGCAGCCTAGACTCCCGACGTCGGTTTGTCGGAAGTCGTATATATACCGTCTTCGATAAACATTTCGTTATCGCGATGTAGACATTTTTCTATTTCTCGTAATGGGGTTCATATTGATATGAATACTAATATTTGGATAAAGGTAATAGAATACATGACATCATTTTCAATATAACTTATCGAAAATTCATCTTTTATTGCTTTTTATCGAATTATGAAAGAAAATATTAGTGTCTACGACATCTACTGTGATAATCGAGAAGAGAATACAGAAGAAAATGCAACCAATAATATTGTCTATTGTTATATGTATATATATATATATTGTTTAAAGAGTTTTTTTGTCGATACGAATTAAGCAATGTTGAATCATTTGCAAACATTTGGAAAATTAATTTGATCGCAAATAATGAAAAGGAAAGTGAAGAGAGAGTCATCTACTGGTACTTTGTATAACTAATATGAACAATAACAGTTAGAATAGTTCATATTCTTTACGCGTTTGATTACGTTTTTCTTTTTGAAAATACCAAAAACGGAACACTTATAAAATGTCGTCATGTCCGTCCGTATGTCACAGGCATTTTATTCAAAAACTACAAGACGTATATTGATTCAAAAGTTATCTCCATTCCGAATTTTCCAAAAAAGCATTTTCACAAAATAACTTTTTTAATTTTTACATATCGATTGTTTCGTAAAAACTTCATTTATTATTTCGGAAAAAAATGCGGGATGCCGCAAAGCCGATCAAAATTGGTAATCTATTTAGTTCAAAAGATATCGCCATATTTTAAAAAAATGTTCCTTTCACTGTTTCGTCACGTCTGTCTGTCTATTCGCGGCTTAATTCAGAAATTCTTAGCATTAGAAAGCTGTAATTTGGAATGGGTATACATTATTGATCGCGCCGACCGAGTGGTAGAATATAATTTTGAAAAG
This sequence comes from Eumeta japonica, assembly GCA_005406025.1. Lineage (NCBI taxonomy): Eukaryota > Metazoa > Arthropoda > Insecta > Lepidoptera > Psychidae > Eumeta > Eumeta japonica. The sequence continues at coordinate 228,958 of BGZK01000362.1, forward strand.
TACACTAAAAAAATTTGGTCGCTTCTAAGAAAAATTGTGATTCCCATGATCAAGTACCTATCTTTATTCCATACGGGTCTGACAAGATCTTAAACACTTCAAACAACACGTTTTTGATTGATTATCATTATTCAATTGATCAGTCAACCGTATTACTACTAAGCCTAAATTCCTCTTACCAAATTTAATTAATATCTGGTCAGTATCAACAGTAAATTTATTCTAATAATTAATTCACTTTATAAATTCTACTAAGACCATGATCCTACCAACAAATGAAATGATTATAGTAACCTATTCAGCTTAATAAATTCAACTTGGAATTTGTTACATTTCAACCACATACTTCTTACTACGATCAAATTCATTTATTTGAATCGACTCTGAAACTTGTTTCGTGTCACTCAGTAACATTGTAATGACAACTAAGTTGCTCTTGTTTAAATCCACTCAGGGCCTTTCCCGCCGTCTCCTCTTAAACTGATATTTAACAAGAAGTCATTTTTAAAATTAGCTTTGCGTTCTACGTTCTCCTTTTAACAGTAGTCAGGGCTCCAAAACCGTTAACAGGAAGACGTGGAAGGCAAAACTAATTTCAAAAGTGGCTTTTTGTTGAAAGTCAGTTTAACGGGAGGTTGTTCCACTGACTAAGGTTCGTATCAATAAATCCCCCTCGACTCTGCGAATACTTATGACTTCGCAAATGGAGGATTGTCCCGAAGTTCACTCTTAATCACCCGTAACAGTGCTGACTCAATGGCGGTCTCAAAGTTGAGTGCGGTTACCGATACAGGCTTAAGATATTATAATCACTTTGATAATTAGTGTCAGCGTGACGCGCCACTCCACCCACAACCAGCCTCCACCCTGGTCACCGCGGCCGTGTGCCGTACTACGTTTTATCTATCGGCAATTATAGAAGGCCGAACTTTGGCCTTCTATAGTTCATGTTAATGCAACGAGAAGAAATATAAAGCAAAACCTACTTAACTTCAAATTATCAAAATAATATAAAATATTGTAGGACGCTTTATTTATAAACATATCATTAGATATGAATTTAAGCAAAAAAAAATGAGCGTGTCCGGCCTGGCAGCATGTGTGTGGCCGATAACACGGCGCCGTAGGGAGGATAGATTATCTTATTTCGAACCGTAATTATGGGTTATACATAACTTTTGACTGGGTTAGTATATCGAATATACTAGAACCGCTACCTTCGCTCGTATCTGACTGATCTTCATCATTACACTGTGAATAAGCAACTTCCTTACTTGAGCAATCACTTTCGTCAAAACTAATACTATCTTGATTTATTTTACGGCGTTTTTTGGCCACGGAAATCGAAGAATTATCAGTAGAAAAACGTTTCGACGGATAAAAACAAATAACACGCGAATTAAAATCCGTAAACGGTTTTTACGAGATCGAAAAATCGTGCGTGTGGCCGCACAAGCGATATGATTCTGCCTCGAAAGTTGGCGGAAAACTAGCGCTTCGAAATAACACGGTCGTGATCCACGGCGCCATGTGCTCGGCAACGCGTTTCTACACGGCGCCGTGAACGTGGCTCGGTATTATTCCACGGCGACGTGTATTTGGCACCGAACGGGTTAAACATCAAAACCAATCGACAATGCCACAGCTATTTCATTCGCCGATGCAAAGTACGTCTGATGACTTTTCACAAGTAATGCAAATACCAAATGTAGAAACGAAATAAACCTATTTGAATTCGGGTGACACATAAACAACTATTCATGTAAATATTGACTAAGGATCTGCGCTGGATTTGTTCTATGGGGTCCCCCCCCCCGCCGGCCCGCCCCGCCGCGCCCTTGAGGCGAGGTGGGAAGGGTAGTTACTTATTTCAATCGATAAATTGATTATCCATCTCAACTGATATGAAAATCGCAATAAACATTTACTCTCAGTAGAATGTAGCATTTAATTTATAATTAATCCAATAATGTTAAGTATTAAAGGTGATCATTTTATCTTTGTTGTTTTAAAATTATAAGTATATTAGTTGATGTAATCAACAGGTACTAGGTAAACTAAATACGATAAATTTATTAGTTTTACAATGAAAAGAATTAAAACTATTAATTTATATAAAATGGTAAAGAGTGTATGGAATTAAAAATAGATATGCAATATAAAACGTAAAACCGTTCTCTCATAGAATGATGTATTTAATCTGTCGTGTTGTGTTGTATACTAATAAAATTCAAAATAATTTTTCGTCATATTTTATATACATTTAAAATAATAGGCTTGTATTTAGACGCTTACAGAAATATAGCTGCAGAACTTCCAAATAATTCCAAATCACTACCAAAAACGGATAAATACTCACCAAAGTGCGTTCACAAAATGCATTCAAAAAATATCTTCTATCCATTTTTTTTGTTATCGCTAAATAGATGTTACCAATAATTAATTTTATGATCGTCGATGAAATAATTTTAACCGAGTGAAATTAATTTATCATCGACCTTACAATTTTTTTGAATATCCTTACTAATATTATAAAGGCGAAAGTTTGTTTGGATGGATGTATGGATGGATGCTTGTTGCTCTTTCACGCAAAAACTACTGAATGGATTTCGATGACGCGGTACAATAATATATAGCTTACACATCAGAATAACACATAGGCTATAATTTATAAAGATATAGTGGGAATTAACCAAAATATAACGAGAAGTGTCAAGTAAGCAGGAGAAAATCTGCCATCTGCGAGGTATTCTGGCGCGCGCCGCAAAAACCGTTGGAATTACACGTATATAATGTACAATGGAAATGTTTATCTTAAATAGTCCTACAAAAAAGCTCACGACAGCATATAACTATCTTTTATGTGTAAGCCATTATCGCCAAAATAGTGAACCATAAATGCAATAATAATAGATAATTTATTTCTAATGCACATTTTTAGTAACAAATTGATCCTTATATCAAAATATATAATTTTATCGCATCTGGTGTTTAAAGTAGATAAACTTTGTCTTTACACTCCATCATTTGGACAAATATTTGAATAGTTATGACGAATGACAAGCGAGTGCGCGATATTACGGTGCGGTCCGGCGGCAGGGTCAGACCATCAAGGTAGCAGGCATACATTTGAGCACGCAATGTTTTCCCACGGCCAGCTCTATGTGACTTGCTCACGCGTTTCTTAATCGCAAAATCTGCATGTTTATACAGACCAAAATAAATCGTTTAACATAGTTTATAGGGTATATTGCAGTAGCCACCTATAACTTTGCACTACCATCAATCATTATATACTTCCGTACCTATCCATCCTTACAAACTATAGCATTTATAATACCTATAATACATATTAGCGAGTTCATCTTATAAAATACTTAGTTCCAATTTAAATACATTACACAATATAACTGTTCGAACACTTATAACTGGAGAATAGCTGGACCGATTTTCATTTTAATTAATAGTGATGAAATGTACAAAAAATCAGTAGGTATGAATTATGTTTAACTTCCAACAATTTTTAAGTTGTCGCTTTATATTGCTTTAAAAAACATCAGCCATGTAAACGAAATAGCTACGAATATATAGGGGCTGTGGTTATATCACAATATGTATAAATTGGCCCTATAAAAAAATTTCCATATGAACAAGATGAAAGAATACATTTTATGCCTACGCGGGCGGAGCCGCGGGCAAAAGCTAGTATTATATATTTTCAAAAGAGAGAACGCAAAGAGCTAACGGGTAAAAGTGGTTCCCAAAATGAGTACAGGAAAACTATTCCAGATCAATTTATGTATCGCATCAGCGTGTACTTATCATTTTATAATTGCATGCCGAGCTGACCGGGTATTTCGTTGATAACTTAAAGCGAAATTTAGGGTTATTATGATTCACATTCCGTGTTCACAAGGGCAAAGCCGCGGACGGAAAGCTAGTGAACATATGCTTATGTATAAATGGATTATTAAGCAGTATACTACTCTAAAGGCTTGTACTCGGTCAGTGACAAAAATTGCCCGACCTTCAGAGTCACTTTACCACCAAATGAAAATACCTTAGACGCCGAAATAAAAATGCAAAAGGAGTCAATGTGGTGCGTCAGTGGGACGTGTGATGCCTTCGTGACGTCACGTACACTCAGTGCATCGACATCCATTTCGTCCACGAAGGACCGAACTTCCTGCGCAGCCTAGACTCCCGACGTCGGTTTGTCGGAAGTCGTATATATACCGTCTTCGATAAACATTTCGTTATCGCGATGTAGACATTTTTCTACTTCTCATAATGGGGTTCATATTGATATGAATATTGATATTTGAATAAAGGTAGTAGAATACATGATATCATTTTCGACATAACTTATCCAAAATTCATTTGTTAATGCTTTTTATCGAATTATTAAAGAAAATATTAGTGTCTACGACATCTACTGTGATAATCGAGAAAACAGAACAGTAAGGAAGTGCAACCCTAGTGCAACCATTAATAGTTTCTATCTTTTTATATATCATTTTTGTAATAGAGTCTTATTGTAGAAACGCATTAATCAATAATCAATCATTTGAAAACATTTCAAAAATTAATGTTATTTCAAATGATTAATAGTAAAGTGAAGAGAGAGTCATCTATTGACATTTTGTATAACTAATATGAACAATAACTGTTAGGTTAGTTTAGCTGCTTTACGCGTTATAATACGTTCCGATTTTAACACTACCAGCGCCCTGGGCGAGATTTCTAAGGCGCCCCCAACTACAATTCAAACCTATACGAAAAAAGGGAAAGGGTATAATGAAATAATCATTTATTAAAAGAAATAATCATTTATTAAAAGAAATAATCATTTATTATAAAAAAATAACCGTTTATTAATAAAGACTAATAAAATTTTATTTTTCTAGCCTTTCTATCAGCGAACTCTTTTAAAATGTTATCAAAGTCGACGTTTTCAGCAATTTCGCTTTCAATTGACAAAGGTGCTAAGTTTGTCAATCTAGATTGAGATATTGTTGATCGAAGATAGGTTTTTATGAGCGTCAGCTTTGAAATGCTATCTATACATTTGGATACAGTTCTTGAAGTTGCGAGCTTTGATGAAATTTAAAACAAAAATAGGAGTAACCATATCATGATCAGGTAAAAAGGATATCAAACTTACGAGTTCATCACACAACATACAACCATCTATGTCTGATTTAGGGTCTACAGTTAATTTTAATTGGAGATCACCACAGAGTTTGACAAGGTCGGGTTTTTCTGGAATCTGTTTGATATTGTACAAAAAAGACCAAGATTCCGAGTACTCATCTAACTGTCCGAACCTTTCATTGACTGAAATTAATTTAGTGTCCAAAAGACAGTTCAATTTCAAACTTTTTTGTGAAGAAGTTATAGGGTCATCGCGTGCAATTTCACCAGCTTGACGCTTAACACGTCGACTTCACGTTGTAGCTCTAAACATAGGTTTAATTTCTAGTTCTTCGTTAAATACCTTAACAGTTAAAATAGCGCTTTTAAAGTCTGTATTTCTATAGTCTTCCAAGATTTTGCAGCATTTTTTTCAACATTTCTGTACATTTACCGAGATCCATGTCTGTTAATTGTAGAGATTTACTAATGACATTTATTTGAAAAAGTATTATCATACCAAACAACCAATGAAACTAAGCAGCTGAAATCTTTTGGCTGTTCGGCTAGAGTAGTAGCGTCATGAGACACATGGACATCAGTTTTCTGAGTTTACAGTCCCAAGTGATCGGTTAGAATTTTCCACCGATGAACAGAAGCTGAAAACAATGTGAACATCCTCCGAAGTACCCCAAACAAAGTGACTGATTTTACGTACGATTTAGCGGCATCGCACAGTACTAGATTGTAGCTATGACAGCCACAGAATAATGTTGAAATATGTTATTAATTATCCAATTAACACAATTAACAACAAATTTCATTAATATATTATTAATTAAAGACCAGTGAAAACAAACAATACAGGACATTAAAAATCACAATTAGAATGGGACCACCCATAAAGATGTTGACACGTAGGGTACACTGAACGTTTTGCGTAACTCATAAATAAAACAATTTACATGTAAAGTAAAATATTTACTGCTTTTCAAAGAGTATTCTCCATTACATTTTACATACTTTCTCATTCGTTCAAATCATTTTTGAGAACATGCGGACCTGGACCGAGAGCATGTTTAGCACGTGCCGGTCGAAAGCTGTCACGGCCTCTTTTAGCCCCGTAAATGACAAACCTCTCATCAGATCTCTGATTTTTGGGAAAATAAAGAAATCGCATGGCGCTAGGTCTAAATTAAATGCGGGAAAGCATTGTCATGGTGCAATAGGACGCGACTTCGTGGTCGTTTTTCCTAAGGCACAGGGCAAACAAATGGTGTCCTTCAGTGGGATCGTGCAGACAGGACCCGTCTTGGAGAAACCGACTCAATCATTTTTTGCCTACGTTTCTCAATCCCAGCTCTTCAGCTATTTTGTCAGCTATATCGATTTTGCTTTATTTTTCCATAATGGCATCAATTTTATCCGGGGTAAATTTGGGTCACTCCTCAAATCGATCCACTCGTTCGATGCCGGACTTTTAGTACCTATGCGTGGCCCATAATCTTCTATTTCCAACAATAGCCTTCATCCATATTCTGGCTGGCTCTAGTACGGTCTGAGGTAGACATATTGATTTTTAATTTTTTATACAGTTCCTGGTTGTCATTAGATATAATTATTGTTCAAGTTATACTTATTTTTATTTAAGTCGATTATTCTAATAAATTGTATAAAGTCACGACATATTCACCGCGTTGTCACATGCGAGTCGTGAGTTTGGTGAATAGAAATGAGCGAGCACACCGACTCCTCATTTTACGCAGCGCCCTCCTTTGCTACTGATCACCGAGCTAATTATATGAGCTAAATAATGATACCAGATTTATGTTTTGACGTGACAACGTCTTATAAATTGGTTTGCCGGGTGACACTTCAAGAAACTGCGTTACGCCGCTCACGTTATGCGCTCACGAGAGCAGTGAAGCACCTTCACTCGGGCATGGCCCGCCTAAGAGCGAGAGACAGACCAAAAAGTGAAAGGCACGCGTCCTTCCACTCGAGCACAGTTAGCCCGCCTAAGGCAGAGAGAGACAGAGACGCAAATGTATTGCAAGTTATTGTATGTATATTTGTATATAAATACGTATGTATGTGTAAAGGTAAAATAAAATTTTGTTAATATGAAATTCAGTGCGAGATTCTTTGTATAAATTAATGTTTTAAATATAATTCTTTGTATAAATAAATGTTTTAAATTGTTACTATTATTTCATCCTTCTTCCTACTATACGAATGAATATTCATTATAATACCACAAGAGCTTCAAAATTATCGGGTATTATCCGTTTCGTTGCAAACAAATGAAGTCAGTTTTCAGGTTAAAATCACGAGCGCGAAGCGCGAGTGATTTTCCCTAACTTGACGACTTTATTTGTTTGCAGGAACCTTGAGATAATTTTGAAGCTCGTATGTCGGGGATTATTTTCCGTCCCAAATGTCGGCCAATAGAATTGCACGATGAGATGAAATGAACAGTTAACAAATAAGAATTTCATAATGAATAAAACAACATTTAATTAAGATTCAGGTTAGTGCAATTAAAATACAATTATTGTAAACATTGGTCTCCAATTTTCACAATTGAATTCAACCTGTCAGTTTAACGTGTGGTTAATTTGACTGGATCATGTTTTGTTTTTTATATATAGCAACTACCAGAGAAAATATTCAAAAAATTATCAGTATAATACCATGTAGGTTGTACCACGTGACGTCGAATGGTGCAATTCTATTGGTCGATATTTGGGGCGGAAAAATAATCACATTAAAATGATTTTACCACTCAAAGTCGTTGTCACGTAAAACTTTCGCCCGTATACCGACTTTACAGGCAACCAATTTTTTTAAGACTAATAGTTTCGTAGTTATTAAGGTAAGACGATATAGCCCTTTTCGTTATGGTCCACTTTTCTAACCTGGTAGGTACCCTTATGTTTCTGTGTGATTTTAAAGATGTTTCACGTTAAAAAACTATATGAAAATGCGGGACACGGTTCTTACTTTTTATTTTTCTTTTTTTTTTTAATGTCATATATTTTATGGTATCAAAATAAGCCAGATACAAGCAGCACAACCGAAGAGATTTTATTGAAATTTAGTTATAAAACACGAAAAATCTTTTTTCCCGATTTAATATATTCCATGTTTTATTTTGGTACAAGTATTTTTCTCGGTTTCGTACAAATTGGAACCGTGACTAGTATAGCAGTGTCGGAATAGAAAACGGAACGTGGTACAGAACCGAGAGCCAGGACGGGGACCGATATCTAATAAGCGTGCAAAATTTGAATTAAATCTGTCCGTTCAAAGTGGGACAAAATTGAGTCCAAAGGAGTCGGTTACAAACAAACAAGCTCACAAACTCACAAACTCACAAACATACAAGTGAAGCTAATAGAAGCGTGATAAAAAGGATCTGCCTGTTGTGCTGTGCCAAGTGCCCGAGTGAAACAGTAAGTCCGAAACTGCAGGCATGCGCAGGCAGGCTATCTCTCTTACTCCCTAACAGATGATCCATAAAAGAATTTATTAATCCTGGCGGGCCTAATAAGGATAATGGAATTAAATTATCAAATTATTGCATTTTTCATTGGTCCTTGATACGTATGAAGAGTTTAAAATTAATCAGACATCTGGAAATTGATGAAAATTAAGCTTAAAGATTCCGTTACATACATAGATGCATACAACCTAAGCATAAAAAAGCGTGTTAAAAAGGAACATGGGTCAAAGTTTAATGTCGGATCGCGATCAGAATCAAGAACGTGACAGCGGTCAAAGTTAAGAACAGTGCCGGAACCAGAATCTAAAAGCGGGAACGAATTAGGATTGACGATAAGACCTTCTAGATAAAATAAAAAGGAACACATTCCATGTTCACAAGGGCGGAGCCGCGGACGGAAAGCTAGTGAACATATGCTTATGTATAAATGGATTATTAAGCAGTATACTACTCTTAATGCAGGTACTCGATCAGTGACAAGAATTGTCCGATCTTCACAGTCACTTTACCACCAATTTTTTTTGGGTGACGTAATAAAAATGAAAATACCGCAGACGTCGAAATAAGAACGCAAAAGGAGGAGTCAATGTGATGCGTCAGTGGGACGTGTGATGCCTTCGTGACGTCACGTACACTCAGTGCATCGACATCCATTTCGTCCACGAAGGACCGAACTTCCGCAGCCCCTAGACTCGGTTTGTCGGAAGTCGTATATATACCGTCTTCGATAAACATTTCGTTATCGCGATGTAGACATTTTCTACTTCTCATAATGGGGTTCATATTGATATGAATATTGATATTTGGATAAAGGTAGTAGAATTCATGATATCATTTTCGACATAACTTAACCAAAATTCATTTGTTAATGCTTTGTATCGAATTAAGAAAGAAAATATTAGTACCTACGACATCTACTGTGATAATCGAGAAAACAGAACAGTAAGGAAGTGCAACCCATGTGCAACCATTAATAGTTTCTATCTTTATATATTATTTTTTTTAAAGAGTCTTATTGTAGAAACGCATTAATCAATGATCAATCATTTGAAAACATTTCAAAAATTAAAATGATAGTAAATGATGAAAATTAAAGTGAAGAGAGAGTCATCTATTGACATTTTGTATAACTAATATGAACAATAACTGTTAAAATAGTTTATTTTCTTTACGCATTTTATTATGTTTTTCTTTTTTTTTTGGTTTTGCCTATTTTAGAGTTTTGAGCCAAAATAGCAAAAACAGAACCCTTATAGTCATCTCCGTCCGTATGCCACAGCCATTATATTCAAAAACTACAAGACGTATATTGATTGAAAAGTTATCACCATTCCAAATTTTTCAAAAAAATGTTTTTTCAAAATAACTTTCTAATTTTTAACATTACAATAAGACCTTAGACACTTCAAACGACATGATTTTGATTGATTATCATTATTCAATTGATCAGTCAATTGTATTGCTCTTAATAATATTCGTTGGTTATGGCTATATGCAGCGCCGGATTTAAACTTAGCGGCGCCCCTGGGCATTGTAGAAAATGCCACCCCAATACTGAAACTTTACTTAAAGTTATAATTTCGAGGTTTTGTTTTTTAAAAAATAAAATAACCAAAATATTTCAGAAAATTTATTATGTATTACAACTTTAATAACATAAAGAAATATTTTTTTTTGTTCTAAGAATTTTATTAAAATATAATTAAAAGATGTAATCGATAAATTATTTTTTTTTAATTCATTGATTGATTGATACAGTCTATTCTTTGAAAAATGCATGTTTTATTCAAAAATCTTTTTAATTATTTGTAAAGACAACAATTATTTTTTTTTTCAGAAATTAAAACATCAAATGTTATTGAATTGAATCATCTAGAAAATACATTAATTAAATTAATTTGATCATTAATTTCAACTAAAAGTGCCAAAATAATGATATACAAAATTTCGATTTAACAAATAATGCATGAATTGAAAATACCGCAGACGTCGAAATAAGAACGCAAAAGGAGGAGTCAATGTGGCGCGTCAGTGGGACGTGTGATGCCTTCGTGACGTCACGTACACTCAGTGCATCGACATCCATTTCGTCCACGAAGGACCGAACTTCCTGCGCAGCCTAGACTCCCGACGTCGGTTTTGGTTTGAGGAAGTGTAAAAATCTTCACGACGAAAGATACCCGGCCACGCGACCTAGAGACCGGGTATGGGATTTTACCCACTAAAAAGCACTCCCTTTGGGTGACTCACTTTAACGCGTATATTTCCGGCCCGGAGTCAATACGCGTTGACGGGCGGGTGATGCGAAACAACAAACAAAGTTTAATCATCGCGTCGCGTGGAAAAGAATTATTGATTATTGACTAGGCATACCGGCCAGTATGGGTTGAGAGGGAGATAGATTTATTACATCGGGTTATTATAATTTATTTTGATGGCCTCACGAGCGAGGCGTGCTCAACAAGGCATAATAATTTTTCGTCGGGTTCGCGGCGGCACGGAATTTTGGCGAGGATCATGAGCTCGCCGGTGTCAATAACGGTGATTATTGACATCAGCTGACCCAGATCGTCAGCGGATGTAGCAGAGTTCTTGCGGCGGCCGGGCGTTACGCGGTCCAGCCGCCGCTCGAGCATAGCTGAATGCCGCCGGACGCGCGCGCGGCGATACGGCCTTCGGGTGGAGGGGTCTCTTTGGAGCACGCGGGCATCCAAGGTAGTTGGCCGTATGGCCCTCTGGACACAGGCGGGCGGCGAAGGATGGCAATAACAGCGCGCGAATGTGCAGTAGGACTGGCAGTTGTGACACTGCAGGTAAGGCGCGTTGCGGGCTTCCCGCTTTGACGCCGGAGAGGGAGCATACGCTCCTGAGATTTTGAAGACGTTAGTCGTTATCGTTGGCCTCGGCTGTGCCGGAGACCAAAACTAAGTCGAGGGTTTTCGGAATCGGTTCAGTATTCGGCGCACCGACTGAACCGAAGGTTTTGGGCAACGAGGTCTTCCCTTGACCTCGTCAACTGGTATTTCCTTAGGGACTCCCCTGGACTACCCGGATTTCCCGCCCTCTTTAAGGGGTAGGTATGAAATTTAAAGTAACAAACTAACAAGTTTTGCAGATTTTGAAATCTGTTTTCGCCTGCAACTTCAATCCCTGAACGGAATTGCGCGCTTGCGAGAATTGTATGCTTTATCAGCGCACCTTCTGCGCAGCTCGGTCCACCGATCCTTGTCCCGAACGAACATAGGTGGTGGTTTCGCCACGCGGTGCGGGGGGGGAGCGGTGACGTCAGCCTCGTCACCTCGGTTGTTTTCGCGGCCGCGGAGCTGCCGCTTTGACTCCCATCGTCTACCGCCCCTTGTGGGCTGCAGCAGGCTGGGAAGGAGTCCTCCAGCTAACAGGAGAGGCATAAATCGAACTAGTCGATTTGCCGGAAGGAGTTGCTTTCGCAACATTAGCCTTTTAGGCTTCTTGGGGCGGAGTTAGCCTGTAGCACATAGACCCATCAGAGGTCTGCGTGAGGCCTGACGCTTTGGGTTTGGACCCTTTAGCGGCTCTACGGCGCCGGACCGTGGTGAAACCCGGTGATCGGGAGAGTCACTTGAGCCGGGGTCGGATTCCGAGTCAGAGGACGTGCCTCTGACGGGCGAGCGTTCGCTGATCGTTATTGGACGCCCTCGGCGTGTATTGAGATCCATTTCTGGATCGAATACCACCACCTGAGGGTCAGGAGGCCGGGGAAGAGCAATATGCCTCGAACTCCGCAGGAGGTCGAGGTGGCCGCTCCGTTAGGAACGCTTGAAGTTTGACTTATCCATTGCGGTGGCCGCAAGAGTGTTCGGCCGATGTCGAACGCCCCGCAGCACCGCAGATGGTGCGACGCGACGACCGCGCGCGGGCCGGGTCGTGTGGTAAAACGAAATAAAGCGGGGACGCGGGGCGGCGAATACGACGCGCACGCGGGCGGGGATCGCGGTGCAGCGTGCGTTAACCAGGCACGGATACCACCTCGTGCCGGTTGTTGACACCGTTAGGTTACCCCGGCACGGTGGTGGTGATGTGACACGGCGCTATGTGGCTCGGCGTCGCACACCTGCAACACAGAACACGAAGACTGCAACGGCAACTCACACACTTCCGGGCGCTGTAGCGCGACCGTTCAGCGCGAGACCGGACGTCGAATGACCCCGACGTCGGTTTGTCGGAAGTCGTATATATACCGTCTACGATAAACATTTCGTTATCGCGATGTAGACATTTTCTACTTCTCATAATGGGGTTCATATTGATATGAATATTGATATTTGGATAAAGGTAGTAGAATTCATGATATCATTTTCGACATAACTTATCCGAAATTCATTTTTTAATGCTTTGTATGGAATTAAGAAAGAAAATGTTAGTACCTACGACATCTACTGTGATAATCGAGAAGAGAATACAGAAGGAAATGCAAGCAATAATATTTTCTATTGTTATATATATATATATATATATATGTATATATATATTGTTTAAAGAGTTTTTTTGTCGATACGAATTAAGCAATGTTGAATCATTTGCAAACATTTGGAAAATTAATTTGATCGCAAATGATGAAAAGGAAAGTGAAGAGAGAGTCATCTACTGGTATTTTGTATAACTAATATGAACAATAACTGTTAGAATAGTTCATATTCTTTACGCGTTTGATTACGTTTTTCTTTTTGAAAATACCAAAAACGGAACACTTTTAAAATGTCGTCATGTCCGTCCGTATGTCACAGGCATTTTATTCAAAAACTACAAGACGTATATTGATTCAAAAGTTATCTCCATTCCGAATTTTCCAAAAAAGCGTTTTCACAAAATAACTTTCTTATTTTTTACATATCGATTGTTTCGTAAAAACTTCATTTATTATATCGGAAAAAAACGCGGGATGCCGCAAAACAGATCAAATTGATAATCTATTTAGTTCAAAAGATATCGCCATATTTAAAAAAAAAAATGTTCCTTTCACTGTTTCGTCACGTCTGTCTGTCTATTCGCGGCTTAACTCAGAAATTCTTAGCATTGGAAAGCTGTAGTTTGGGATGGGTATACATTATTGATCACGCCGACCGAGTGGTAGAATATAATTTTGAAAACTACACTCTAAAAAAATTTGGTCACTTCTAAGAAAATTGTGATTCCCATGATCAAGTATCTTTATTCCATACGGGTCTGACAAGATCTTAAACACTTCAAACAACACGTTTTTGATTGATTATCATTATTCAATTGATCAGTCAACCGTATTACTACTAAGCCTAAATTCCTTTTAACAAATTTAATTAATATGTGGTCAGCATCAACGGTAAAATTATTCTAATAATTAATTCACTTTATAAATTCAACTTAGAATTTGTTACATTTCAACCACATAATTCTTACTACGATTAAATCCATTTATTTGAATCGACTATGAAACTTGTTTCGAGTCACTCAGTAACATTGTGATGACAACTAAGTTGCTCTTGTTTAAATCCACTCAGGGCCTTTCCCGCCGTCTCCTCTTAAAATGATATTTAACGAAAAGTCATTTTTAAAATTAGCTTTGCGTTTTACGTTCTCCTTTTAACAGTAGTCAGGGCTCCAAAACCGTTAACAGGAAGACGTGGAAGGCAAAACTAATTTCAAAAGTGGCTTTTTGTTGAAAGTCAGTTTAACGGGAGGTTGTTTCACTGACTAAGGTTCGTATCAATAAATCCCCCTCGACTCTGCGAATACTTATGACTTCGCAAATGGAGGATTGTCCCGAAGTTCACTCTTAATCACCCGTAACAGCGCTGACTCAAAGGCGGTCTCAAAGTTGAGTGCGGTTACTTATACAGGCTTAGGATATTATAATCACTTCGATAATTAGTGTCAGCGTGACGCGCCACTCCACCCACAACCAGCCTCCACCCTGGTCACCTCGGCCGTGTGCTGTACTACATTTTATCTATCGGCAATTATAGAAGGCCGAACTTTGGCCTTCTATAGTTCATGTTAATGAAACGAGAAGAAATATAAAGCAAAACCTATTTAACTTCAAATTATCACAACTTATAAAGATTTTATAGAACATATTTAAAATCTAATTTCTTGTCAATGATAGATTCCTAAAAATAAATCTCATTATTTGTTATAATTGTCATATGTGGAAAATTTTAGATATAATAAAACAAAAAAGAAATTGCGAGAAGTTACTTGTTTATTAATTTTTAAATAGTATAAAGCAATATTACATAGTTTTTTTTTTATTATATTAAAATAATGTTACAAGGCATCGAAATATTAACGAATTGTAGAAACTAACAAACTTCTGTATTGTGTTTGATTCGTTCTTTGGTTCCTTACACTTTTGGTACGTATACATTCGGTCTTAAACATCAAAACCAATCGACAATGCCACAGCTATTTCATTCGCCGATGCAAAGTACGTCTGATGACTTTTTTCAAGTAATGCAAGTACATACTAAATAAACAAACAAAAGAATCATGAACGAAATTAATCTATTTGAACTCGAGCGACACATAAACAACTATTTATGACTAAGGATCTGCGCTATACTCTTTGTATAGGGTAGTTACTTATGCAATTGATAAATTGATTATTCACCTCAACCAATATGAAAATAGTTTTAAACAATTACTCTTAGTAGAATGTAGCATTCAATTTATAATTAATCCAATAATGTTAAGTATTAAAGGTGATTACTTTACTTTTGTTGCTTTAAAAATGATAAGTATATTAGTTGTTGTAATTAGCAGGTATTAGATAAATCAAATATGATAAATATATTACTTTTACAATGAAAAGAATTAAAACTATTAATTTATATAATTATTTCGTTTAATTTATTCTGAATTCATTTAACCTATACATCTGTATAAATTAATTTAATAAAATAAATCAAATGATGCAAGGAAATAAATAATGACAGAAACAATGTATATCTTTGTTAGAACTTAAGAAGATTTAGCACTTTTTTTTTCCTCTTGCTATCAAAATGTAATACGCTTTTATTTATAAAATTGAGACTGTGATAATAAAGGGAAGATTTAATAATTAAGGTGTTAAGTTTTAGTGTTAAAAATATATAACTATGTACGAAATGGAATTACTTTGTCGTAGACGAAAAAGATTAATTATCCTTAAAGACTACAATGAACTTATAAACTGTTATATTTCTCATTAGAATTAATTTATTTTTACATTTTAGTTCATTTTATTAACAAATAATAGAAGCTTGTTTTTAAAAAAGGTTCTTTTTTTCTTTAATTTTATATATGTAGATTACAGAAGTGGTTTCACTAAGTTTGGCTTGAAATAAAACCTCACAGCTAAGTATTTTAGGTTTTTCCTTTTTATTATTATCGAATTGATGTGAATTCTGTTCAGTTGAGCTGTTTGTTCATTAGTTAAAATATATTTATCTGAATTTGTAACTACTGCAAATCTAGAAATTGAAGATGATTCCAACTCTATTGCTTCAGTAACTTTTTGTAGCCCATTTAAATTCCTGACATCGAATCCAAGATAGAGCATTGTATTTCTCTTTAGCAATAACCTTACAATTAAACGAACAAATTACGGCGTTTTTTCGAATATATGTACGACCACTTGTTTTTCTAACTTATCCCAAATTTTTTTTAAAGTCTTGAAAATTCATTTTTTTGGCAATTTGCTCCCTTATGAAACCTTTACCATTACATCAACTCGCGGTCTCAAGATTTCTTTTCTCCACCTGATGTACAACAAACCAACACATAATATATCAGTTCATGGCGTGGCATACGTATCAATGACATAAAATTTTGAAAACGTGAAAAAAAAATACAAAATAAAAAAAAAATTAAGATCTTTATCGGTCCGGAACGATACTTCTATATAACTTACTTTATTCTTTATATTGTCTACTTTATATAAGTATGTAAAACATTCATAATTATTTTATTCATACGCCAAAAAAACCCGTTTTATTCACGACTAATATATCGGTGCTTGGCGCGAATGGTAGGACGCTTGATGACTTATTTGTCAGTCGCTGGCGTTGAAACAGTTAAGGACTTCATAACGCTCAAGGTTGCAAAAGATGGGTAATTGAGTGTGGTGGTATTTTTAGCATAATAATATTTTAATTTCTAACTAGTAGAATCATATTGGGGCTGACATGAGTTGAATGCCCGTCATAGATTAAGATTACTGGACCTGCGGATACAACCAGTTGATGGTAAAAGGTTTTTATTTTTTTTTTCAAAAACATCTTTCTTCATCCAACCTTTGGCCGTTGCTGTGTGTGTGTGGCCTGTGATTATGGCGATTTATGAATCCACTCATCCTAAATGTATTTACCTTTAAAGACAATGAATGGTGGAGTTCTCTCACCAGCTGCACTCCAAAAGAACTGTGGTATTATTTAACTCCACCCCAGCGAACTAATACTTCCCATATTCGAGTAGTCTTTGCGACCCACTACCTTAATTTTCGATGGGTCTAAACAAAAGGAAGCATCGAACATGCTTAAAATAATAATACATATACTATACTTGTGGAAAATGTCGAATGAAAATACTCTTTAAGTTTTCTAGCCTTATCCATGTTGAATTATCTCATGGTACATCATTCACATGTCAACCATAATATATAAGCGAAGGAAACTTTAATTAAAGTCGATGCTAAGGTTTTTTCTAATGAATCTTACATTCCTACGTTATATTTGAATATGACCAAAGGCTATTCAAATAACAGAGATGAAGGCTTTTCTAATGCCGGATCCTGAACTATTATCTATTCTTTTTACATATTTCATCTACATTTGTCTATGACAGCGAAAACGCGCACATAAAAGAATTACTTTTAACAATAAGAAGTACTTTTAACAATATGGGGTTTAATGGTCAAATTTACCTATAAATCTTATTACCATGTATTTTGTGTCTGTACTTGCTGGGGTAAAATATTATACTTATCTTTGTTTGATTAAAACATATATGTAAATCGATTCAAATATCTATTAATGGGTTATAGATCCATGATGGCATTTCTTTGTCATAAGTATCATTGGCGAACAATACCGATTTCAACATTCATGCAAAAGGGTGCAACATACGAGGCAAGTCGATTGAAACAACAAAATCATTGCAAAATGTTATATTCCAGTTAACAATATCTAAATAAAATTAAAAAAAGTATACATATTTATTTCTTTAAGTATATTAAATCTCCATCAACATATAAAGAAGTCAATCAGGTCTAAACATGGACACGCCCATAAAGTTATATGGTGACAACACCAACTGCTACAGGCTTAGCATGACGCTCTATACGAGTTTCTACAAGATTGTCCCTTTCACTCACCATACTGGCCCAATAAGGATAGTCCTATAAAAAAAATAAAAAAAAACTATTGTCTAGGGCGTTGTGCTAGGCCCGTCGAAGAGATACATATTGCAGGCTCACTAATTTTAACTCAACAGTTTTTACATAATCCAAAATTCATGACCAAATTACATGACATATTGAAATGTGTAATATCCTACAATTTCTCAGTCAAATTTCAGATTGAGGGAATTATAAACTTCACGCTGGCCTAGTGCATGTAAGGGGGGAGCACTGTTGTTCGCTGTCATTAATGCGATGATAAAGCCTGGACCGACAACTTAATGTGCTTTTAAAGGCGCGGAGATTTGAAATTACTTGAAGTGAAACTTTTTAGGTGGCGATCCGATGATCGATTATTGATAGTGAAATTACAAGGACGCGTCACGTTTAGGCACATTTCGTTACATGAGGGAGAAAACCTATAGGAGTGGAGCAAAAGAGAGCGGCATATACGAAGCGATAGGAGTGTCGCTCATGCGCCGCGTCGTAGATGTACGCGTCAAACGCTATAATAATTTTGTCTTTGTGAAGTTAGTCACGGAAGCGTCGCAATGGCGTAAAAATTAACGCGGGAAGGAAGGGTCGAGGTGCGTTCCAGCTGCGCATTAGATCATTCGCATGTAATTCAGGGCGGCGCAGTTTCGTGGGTTGTACTGTACACAGTTATGATCGGCTGAAGTACGACGCGTTGTGTCATTAATATTCATCATTGTGTTTTGTGATCTTTTACATGTGTCCTGTGTTTTTTAGAAAATTAAAATTTTTATCATCAATTGCATGTACAAGTTTAAGAAGTTTTCCTTTTGTGAATGATGCATTCGCAATTATTTTCCTTCAGTGGTCAGGATTTGTACTTCTTTACCCCGGTGTCTTTCCTTATGAAGGCGACGCTCTTAACAACCGCGTCACCACCGGTCGCCCCTTAATCTGATGTAAAATGACTTTCGAAGGATAGGCCTTAGCAGTGGAGAGGTTAAATGAGACAACACCTAAATAAAAACAGAGTAATAAATGGAAATTAGTAATTGTAAGACTCATTCTTTGAAGTGTATTCCGTACATATGTTTTCTTAGGTGAATTTAATTATATTATAAACCAATCATATTTAACTTTTAATTAAAAACTAAGTATGATTGGTTTAGTTGGATTGGATTAGAAAATATATAGGGTAATTACTCCATATACTTTCAATTATATTATTCTATTATGGAAAATTTTCAATTAATTTGAATATATATATATATATATATATATATACATACATATACACACATACAAATACACACTACTTTTTACTTTCTTTCCCAGAAATTGATGATGCACATAACCTAAAAATTCTGTATATTTAATGACTTATTTGTTTAATCCATTTAATATTTTGGTAATTATAGTAACACAAATTTCAGTGTTTTATTTATATAATAGAAAAATAACAATAGCACCATACTATTTTATTTTATAATTTAAACTAAATACAAACTACATCACTATACTTTAAATATACTCTCTGCTAATTATTGTACAATAATCACATGAATGCAAAACAGTCAAAAAACAGAAAAGCATGGTGGGAAATAGGTAGACCTATCTTAACAATTATGATACACAAGTAAACACTCAGACAATTATTGTACGAGTATTTATCTGTGTATTATATATGTATAGAGAATAAGTTTGACATTTAAGTCATAGACCCACGTCACCATAAAGGCCTTAAAACGAATTAAAAATATAATTATGACATATGGTACTATTCGTATAAATCTAATCAACATTGGTTATTAGGATAAATCACATTACTAAAACTAAACAATAACAATAATTTCAAAAATTTAAAAGATTTTTATACAATGTTGAAAAAAACCATCTAAGTATTTGACGCCAGTCCCATCCATTCTAAAAAATTTCATATTGAAATATTTGTATATTGAAAGCGTATAGGACTTTAACCATTTTCTATTTAGAGATATAACAAACTTTATGTATCTTTGATTCCTAAACACAAAACATTCATCAAATATCTATAAGAATTGAAAGGTTTGACAAGTGATCCTCATTCTGTGGAAATTTCTATGAAAATAACATCATATCTCATGCATCCGATCCATAAATTTAAAACTTTGTACTGACATTTGTACGATAATAAGTCACGAGATGATAAAGAGATCACTATTTGTTATTGCTTTTTTATGATTGAAAATGTTCTCTTTGTACCCACTTTCTCTTCATCTAAACACAATTTGTCAAAATGTTTTATAAGACTCTTGGCATAATCAATTTCGTTCTTTTGTATGCCGTTAGGTAATTCTATTTTGACAAACCCGACTCTTTTGTTTAAACTTTCACAAGTCTCTTTCAAATTCTTCTTAAAATCCTCGTCTACGTCAATATTCTTTTCTGCTTGTACAACTGGTTTTTCCAATTCTCTGCCCTTGAAAGCGTTTTTCCACATTTCTTTCTCTTTCTCAGCTGATTTGCTCAGTATGTCATCCACTTCGGCCATGACACTGCTTATTTCTGCATTTTTCGGCTCTAATTTTGAAGCTTTCTTCAAGAATTTCAAAGCTTCCTCGTACTGTCCTAACATAGAAAACGCTTTACCGTAATAATATAGCCCTTTGCAATGCTTTCCAATGTCCGTACACTTGGCCAAGTCGTCGCACATGAGCAACACTTTGTAGGGTAGATTCAACTTGATGTAGCACAATGCTAAATTGGTATACACTTTGGTGAGTAGCTTCTTGATTTCATTCATCTCATAATCATTATCGGGAACACAGATCTGCAGTACCGACAGGGATTTATGATATTTTTCTTTCGCTTTCTTATATAATTTTTTGGTAAAGTAATCTTTGGCTTGCATGTTGCAAGCGGTCACGGTTTTTATCGTCACCTCAAATTGCTTCTGCTGTGCAGACGGCAGACTATTGAAGCTGTAAAATTACAGAAATGTACATTGATTTTTGTGCGTTTTCATATAAAATATTAAAAGGGAATTGTCTGTTATAAAAGAGGTAATAACGAGTTAAAATTAAAATCGACACACAATTATTTTAGAGAGTCCTAAACATAGTGAGCCCTATTTAACTAATATCTTACTTTACATTAAGTTATAATTAGATTCATTCCCATTAAGTTATTATACCCATATTAAAAAATACTATAAAATGGACTTTTGGAGAGCGAAATAACAATAACACAAATGTCATACTACTGGATGAATAGTTTTATAAATAGCGCTTTAACAAAGCTTTTTATTACTATTTTCAAAAAACTTGGTTTTTGAAATAGACACTAGAAAATTGAGTAAACCTGTGTCCCATAGTGAATTGGAAACCTGTGCCCCTTATTAAATTGGACATTCTGTTTTTTACTTTGATTATGGTAACTAACATTTTTTTTTTAGTTCCGGCAAGCTGGAGGATAATCCAAAATAATAAACAGAAAGACAATTAATCAATAAGTTCATGAGCAAATTAATAAAACATTTGAAATATTATGGTGATTTACTAAAAAAATTACATATATATTGTTAAATATCTTATTCAAAACATTAGTTATACTCTTCAGTTTAATATAATGTTTTCTCTAGTCTGACAAAGAAACACATAATCTAAAATAATGCAGTCTGCATTTATTAAATCATATAACATAAAATTTATAAATATATACAATTTATTTTTATTTCATGCATTTATGCATTAATATGTTTCTCTTTTATTTGAAAAATAAAAATAAACAAAAAGAAAAAATCATTCTCACGCCATATTAATAAATAATATATGCTAAAATTCTACAATTTAAACATAAATTAAACATATCATCATAAATATTATTCAAAATACCAACCTTTCTACAGCTCCTACGTCTTGAACTTCCACTAAAGTCACACAGAACAGACATCTCTCGTTTCTGATCCTTTTCAAAACACCAAGTTTGCCCCAAGTCACCTCAGGGGTGAGGAGTAACTGGAATCTCGCTTTTGGACCATGTACCATGGTCAAACCTATCTCCAACCCCGGTAGAATCTGATCTACGCCAAGTCGAAGTTTCTGAAATAAAATCAGTAAAAAAATTCAATTCAAGTTACTTTCTATCAAGACATAACACATCACAAATAATAAGACGAAATGAACTTCATATCAAATAATCCGACAAGAAAAACCAGGCAATTGTGAATAGCACAACCCGAGGGTTTCATACAAACATAATTATGTATGTAGGTATTTCATCCAACAAGTCTCGATGATTTTGGTCTATTGTATAATGTGGGGTGTTAATTAGAAATCCATAATTACAAGCTGACTTGCAACATGTGTTAATGTACAGAATGCAACACTGCTGACCCTCAAATCTGTTAGTCCGCTATGAATCCCTATCCAATGGATTGAACAATGATACGAGAGAATTGACAGATATCAAACAAAGCCAATGTTAATATTTTATTTATCTTAATACTCTTAATACTTATGTTATTTCTAAGTATGTTTCATACCAGATCAGCATATCCTCAGGAAAATGCAGACAGTCACATATACTAGGGTGTCAGGAGAGTTAAAATTACCAACAGATGCGCTCCCAACAACCACATGTGACATGTAATAGAGGAATGGGTAATACGTCAAGGAGCGACAGAAGCTCCTTCACCATCACCGTGATAGAGTATCACGAACAGACATGCTCATCAATTGTCATAAACTAACCATTGCTAAACCATTGCACAAATTGTTACAGGCAAGCGTCTAACAAAGCCCATTTGTGTGTATTAATTTGATCATTGAGCATATTATTATTATCATCTAAAAGTCTTTAAGATCTGTCTGTTTTTAATATTGATATTGGCGAGATATTGATTCCAGGAACTCTGGAATTATATGAAACTAAATATCCGAAGCTATGAAAATCTTAAGTTTTCATAATGGAAAAATAATAAACGTTCTCCCATATTTTGGTCTACATTACAGTACATACTCCAATTGAGACAAATATTTTTTTATATGATATAACATGAACAATATTCAAATATTTTTCTTTACTTAAGTTACAAGTAAACGTTTGCCTGCAACATACAATAACATGCAGCATGCAACCCACCGCTGATTCTCGTATCTGTTCCTCCATTACGGACCAATATTCAACAAATTGAATATTGATTCGAGAGGATTGACAGATATGAAACACCTAAAGCGTTAATTGTTTATTTATATTAGTCTGTTAATTATGATGTTGTTAATTCTACGTACGTTAAAGTCAACTAGGCACATCCTCAGGAAAATGCAGAAAGTAACATTGACCCGGGGGTAAGAAGTGTTAAAAATAATCCATGAATGCGTACCCAACTTCCTACTGTGACAAGCAATCATGCATTATGTCAAAGGGTGAGGAAAGTACCTCTACTAGCAGTCAATGATCATCACCGATAGATATGCTTGTCAATTGTCACAGACCAACCACAACCGACCATTAACTAAATAGTTACAGGCAAACGCCTAACAATGGCAATTTAAAAATATTAATTTGGTCATCGAGCATATTATTGTTATCTTTATGTTTTAAATTTTCAAAAGATTGCTAAACATTTAAATGTAACCTGTTCTCACATACAAGCAAAAAATCAAACTTGTGATCATTATTGAGTTTATGGGTGGATTCTATTAAACATTTTGAAAAATGAGATCTGTCTGATTTATTATTTTAAGAGCCGAAGTATGTTCCGTGGATCTATTTTCAAAAGAATGTAGTTTGGCCTATATATATATTTTGCAGATTGCATAGCCCGAACGCGAGGCAGAATTTGAGTTCATCACGTGAACAGACACGGCGCGCGTGCGCCGTCTCGCCGAGCATTTTGTAAGGTTGTGTCTGTATTTTTTTATATTATTTATAAGTATACTTCTAATAACATATTTTTGTTAAAGTTACTTTGGCAAGGTTGTTCTAAACAAGATTATGAATATTTGCGAAAATATGTGACTATCTTCAGTTAAAGTTTGGAATGATTGGGTTTTTTTATGATTCAGGTATCTCCACAATTTCACTGAATGTCCATTTACATAGATAGAATTCCTTATTTTTTATATTGGTCAATTATGTTGTCAATTTTGATCTCGATTATGGTCTTGTTCTTTATGACAATTATGGTCCCACTATCAGGTTGTCCTGGTCCCATTCTCAATTCCAATATTAGCCCCAATACCAATTTTAGGTTAGGTTAGGTTAGTGATAATAAATAATTGCTCAAATAAATTAAAAAAAAACTCTGCAACTTGAGATTTTCATCTAATATTTCATGCAGTCATAGCTTTTTAATATTTTGCATATAGTTAATATTTATGTGAGGGACCTTTTGCAATTATTATTTAAAATAATCAAATTGTTTAATAGATATACTATATTAAATGTAGCAATGATGATTTTGTTTTCTGACATAAATCCATAATCATGACAATAATAGTAAATTATAATTGAAAAATTTCCACATACTCTCGGAGATCCGGTTTCTGTGGTGAGAGTTGTATCAAATGGTATTTTCTCGTGTTCCCAGTATGCAGCATAGTGTAACAAGACAACAGCATCAGTTGGCACCAAGTCACCATCGCCTCAAACACAAAATTAAATGACTAAATACAAATTCAATCCCATCAGCAAAATATTGGATATTCGTTGCATTATTTACTGTGTGATGCCAATTTGGTTGAAATAAAGAGGTTTAATATGATGGTTAAACAATCATTTTAAAAAGCGCATAACAAACAGCTGCCGATGTAAAATATAAATCATTAAAAAAATCTCTCTAATCTATTACTTATCATTTTTTCAGTGTCTACTCTATCTCATGTTCACAACCTGTGGACATGTTTATATTCATTTCAATACACAATTTTCTCTTTGACAGCTATTTCGTAATACTTGAAGTTCATAATCAATTAATATTTTTGTCTATGACATGTCAATAATCAAAGTACAGTACAAAGCATGAAACTTTGCCGCTCTGAATTGCTTGCGAATGATGTAATGTGCAGGTTCAGTGCTCTCTGACCCTTTCCTTTTCTCGTCTATGTTTCTATTTTACGCCATTGCGACGCTTTCGTGACTAACTTCACAGCAGCAGAGTTTCGTGCATTGTACTGTAAGACAAACAAATATACAATACAAGTGCTACAATCACTCTAAGTGTTTTATTTCAAAGACTGCCAGGCAAGCTTACACAAAGGCACATCACAGATATAGTGATTAATACATGCTATAGGATAGAAAAATAGTTTAATGTTTAAAAATTTATGGCAACTCTATAGATTTTCAGTGTTTGTTCCAGCAGTGATGACTCTTTATAAAAAGTGATTTTTATTAGGTATGATCCGTTCAACCGCTTTGAATGTAAATGTAGATGATGAATCGCATCAAATCCCCTTTGTGACTTTACTATGAAGTGTGTTCGGTCAAATAAGCTTTAAGAAAAAATGGGATCAATTTTTTTTTTATTTCAATTCCTAAAGTTTTAACCAGGACTTGCTAAGATTTCATTGAAATTTAGTTTCTCATATGAAAGTATCTCAATTAGTAAATTATACTAACCGTCCTCTATCATCAACATTTTTACATCACCTGTAGATATACAGTCAACCATTTTAGTAGCAAGTTCATCAAATGACTGATATCCGGGTGAAGTCAACATCATTATCTTCGCTGTATGTTCTATGTTATCCAAAGCGTCTTTGGCATCAGTGCTTGAATAAAAAAATAAGGTGTTGTAAATAAAACGTTACATTTGATTGTGATAATTTTTAAAATTGTTTTTCATTTTATAAACAATCACTAGTATATTGATTACTAATAATGATTTGGCTGTTATGTATACATAATTGAATTGTATGTTTATCTGTGTCGATCTGGCTTAATCTCTTAGGGACTCAATTATAATTAAAATTTGTATAAACTATGTGCTGGAACAGTGTTGGACAAAATTAAATTTTTAAACAATTAAAAATTAACAATTAATTAATTGTTAATAATTTGTTACAATTAACAATTAATTAATTGCTAATTGTGAACTTCCTAATTAACAATTATTTAATGTGTTAAGTGTTTTGATGTTTGATCAAAAACTAAAAATTAAAAACTTATTATTGTGTAAGGATGATAATAAGCAATAACATCTTGATCAATATTTCTTTCAAAATTTTAACAAAAGCATGTTTGGATTCAGAAATACTTTTTTATGAAAACACATTAAAAATTTTCAAAAATATTTGTTAAGCGTATTGCTTATTAACGTCTATATGAAATTTACAGTCGCGTCAAAATTAAAATACAATAAGTTATGAATAAAATAAGTAGACAAGTGACAAATAAAAGACTATTTTTTATCGTTTTATTAAACTACATTACAAAGGACAAAGTATGATAACTTGAATTATGACAATAAATTCTTTATTTAAATTTTACTTTTTAAACACTGCTAAATTCTGGTATTATCAAAGTAAGATAATTGTTAATTTCAATTGTCTTTCATAACAATTGGAAAAGTTAATTGCAATTGATTTAATTGCAAGATGCAATTAACATAGATTAATTCAAATAATTTAATTGTAACATGCAATTAATACTTTAATTGTAATTAATTTCAATTGCAATTAAATTAATCACAATTAAAATTTTAATCAATTAATTTCAATTAAAACTTTAATTAATCAATGCCCAACACTGTGCTGGAATATGTAATAGGATAATTTTTATATATAAAAAAATGTATAAACACCAGAAAAATTACAACAGCACCTAATGAAAGAGCTAGACTTCTATTGAATTAGAATTGAAATTGAAAACATTCAATGCAAAATTTTAATTTAAACATATCAAAGTGGACTCGAAACTGCTAGTTCTAAATAAAATCATTTTAATCACTTTTATATGGCAGTATAAATAAGTCTTAAATTAAAATTAGTCTTGTATTTCAAGTGTTTAATTAAATACACACTAGAGACACAACTAATTGTACACCCAGCATAAACTAAATGGGAAATATTTATGTATATGCTTACAAAATACTTAAGCTCAACAAACTTAGAAGGCCGACTAAATATGTAATTTATTAATAACCATTTAATCATATGAATAGCATAATAAAATAGGTGATTTATATAAAAGTATAAAACTCAAAGCTTTCTGTCCACAATAGCAATTTTGTCCACGACTTATAAGGTTTATCACAAGTTGTCTTTACACATGTACCGTTCCAACAATTAAACCATTGCTGACTTTTCTTTGCCTCATACAAATGTTACATCAAATCTAGAATCTTCTTAGTACTCAGATTATCAGAGGTAGAAATATTATGGTTTCTAAAAAACAATAGCTAATATTTCATCACCTGTCATCCTCATCGTTAAAGAGATCTTGCTCACTAAATATTTGGTTAGATTTATTCCTTTCAAAATCAAGATTAATTTGGAATTCTGTGCCTGATTTCGACATCAGTTCCCTGTAATAAAAAAGTCTCATTAGAAATCACTTCCGTTTTTTATATTATTATAAATACATATAAATAAGTAATAAATATGTAACTAAATATATTTGTAAATGTGTTATTTAAGTACAAAAATATTGATCTCCATAATCTCATTATATTACTAATGATTTGAGATCCAAGTTCAAATAGATAATGTACGACTTATTAAAAACCCATGGAATATCACATAGGAAACCATTGGTTTGTTGTGTTATGTAGTAAAACAAATTATTATTTTAATACAATAGATGAGATGGTTATATAGACAACATTGCTTCATACTAGTCATATTTAGTCAAAGATCCCTACATTCACTTATCTATACAGGACAAGAATGAACATGTCTGTTAATCACAGTTCTTAATAATACATCATTCCATAGTATATTATAACTACGAGCTAGAGTATCAAGTTTTATTCAATATTAGTCTCTTCCACCGTTTCCTTTTAAACTGAAATTTAACAAAAGTCACTTTTAAAATTAATTTTGCATTCCATGTTCTTTTAACAGTTGTTCATGCTAAGACCCGTTTTTCAGAAAGTGTTAAAGGAGACGGTGCAAGATGCTCTTAATCAAATATAATTCATTTCTGTAATTCGTCCATTCATGAAATATCAGACTGACATCAATGTGTGCCTAACAGGTAGATATAAACAACGTCGATTATACTGCTGAACTCAGCTATATTAATGTACACTTTGCTGGTGAACAATTTATCTGTTAAGTGGCAAATACATAAAGAAAATAAGGACACTTACTGAAAATTTATTCCCTTGTCTAGAACGACCTGGTTATCGCTGTCCATCGTTACCTGAAGCGTTAGTGCAAAGTTTCTGTGGATTTTGCAAAAATACCTTTTTTTTGGAAAAAAGAAAAACTCGTTACGAAAACAAGCGTTCAAAACTTATACCATAAATACCAACTGTCAGTTCAAATCACAGATTATATATGTGATGCAACTTTAGTCTGTGCACTATTAATTGACGTATGTCATAGAACAGATATATCGAATATACACTATATCAATTAATATACATATATGTAGAAGCATAAAACGTGATGCCGATAGACCCCATATGATACCAAAGCACTTGATTAATACTACGAAACAAAATCTGGTGAAAATATTTAATCCTTGGTATTTGATGGTGATCAAACACACTTACTATTAAAGAGTTCGAATTGTTGGCAAACTTAATAAATAAATAAAATCTATTAGTTTTTTAATAAGTTCTTAGAATAAGAAGTTTTCCATTTTCATTCGAGGTGTTACAAGAATGAGGTAAAACGCGAATTTTAGTGTATAATTATCTGTGAAAAAATACAACAGTTTTTTTTTCTATGATGCCGGTGGTGTTCATTTTCTGTAAAAAATCAATTTCAAATTAAAATTCAATTTGAAAACAATCAATTCAATAATGTTAAAAATAACTGTCTCAGTTGTGGCACAAAAATAAACATGTAAATGATAATATTTACGTATTTCTTTTTGCGTTATGTGCGTTACGAATTATGAAGTTTAAGATAATGTATTTCAAGTATAGACAATCATAAAACCTAGTGAACTACTTTTTAAAAGAATCTAAACTCAGTCACAGAATTAATTATTCCACCGAAAATGTATATTCGAAATATGAGCTTAGAAATGGAAAATTAGTGTAACGTACGTAAGTTTGGTAATGTATTCAAATTTAAAATGATAAATATTTAAACTCTAATCGCGTTTGAGAAAGCAGACGGTTTTGAACTATCAACGTTAATGTTTATAAATATTATATAACAGTTCTATTTACAACAAAAGTATATTCTTTTCTGTAAGGCCGGTAATACAGTAGTGACTCCTCTGGGGTAGCGGGTATTTATTGGTGGCGGTGGTCACCTTCTTTCTAATGGCCCTATGCTCGTTTACTCCTTAAAAATCCCATAAAAAACGTAAATATACAAAAACAAACAGATTTTGTGTGTATATTTATTTTTTATTTAGTTTTGTATTTTTAAATGTGAACTGTGTGGACTCTGGATCAGCACAAAAACAGATAAATCAATTAAATTCTAAAATATGTTATTAAATACAAAAAAAAATTGAATTTTAATGGGTGATAATTACCTCGGAAATAAAATACTGCAGATATTTAAAACAAATATGCGTCGTAGAGTATATTTTCTTGTATTTGTGTTCTGTGACTGAATATATAATTAATTAATCTGTGTTTGACTTTTATGTTCAGTTTGTGACTGTTTGTAACTTGACGTTTACCAATAAATGACTGATATGAGATAAATCAAATTTAATGTTTATTTTTGTCTTATAGTTAATATCTTTGGGATGAATAATGATTATCTTATCTGTTATACATATTTTATGTTATATTAAATCTGCCACATTAGAAGAATAACTTGTTCTTGTGTTAACATCCTGTTTGAAATTTGGGTGGGGTCTGCTGTGGCGGTTTTTCTCATTTTCAGCTCTAATAAGGTGCCTAAAGATGTCTGTGAATGAAAAGGTATCCCTTTCCGACGCTCTGAGCAACGTACATGTACTTGATGAATTGACTCTGCCAGGTTAGTAAGGCACATGTAATTATATTTTTGTGCCCTTCCTTTTTTATGCATATGTAGTGTTGTCGGTCTTTTTATGTTTTAAATGAGGTATGGCCATGTTGTGGCTAACTTGACGGCAACACGAAAATGGCAACCGGTACCACACTTACATTAAAGAGGTGTAGTAGCAGCTTACGCTGCTGCATTTCGTCTAGTGAATGTGCGCTCCGGTGGTCCACTTCCCTCCGTCACTTGACTCCGCCTCTATCATACATCTCATTCCTACCTAAGAGGTTGGCAACACACTAGTGATTCCGCTAGGTATGTGAATGCCCATGGACAGCAGTGACCCACCTACCTTCTTGTGGTTCGCACACTCATTTGCCCTTCAAAAATGCTACATAAAATGTACCAATTACCACCATACATGATTATTGTAATGTAATAATAATTATTTGTGTATTCTTGTGAAGTGTAAAAGTTATAAAATATATTCTTAGAGTATTGTTTCAAATGCTTATTTGTTGGCTCATTAAGAGCATAAACACCCTAATGCATTGTAATAGTTATGTATTAAATATGTTTCCACAATTTATTATAGTAATTAACTGGTGTGTCTATGGAAACCTATTATTTAACTATAGATAATGTAACTATGAATCATTACTTTGGTTTTGTTGTTACATACATTTAGGTATAAAACATGCACAATTTATTCAACAACTTATTAGGTATAAAATTACATATATTTCAATGTAATTAATCTCTATAATTTTGACTAGAGTAAAAATTTAGGAATCCTGCTCACATGCCCCTGTACAAAAGTTAAGTACAAGTAGCCTTAACAAAAAAATTGTATTATTTTTTCAAATATATTGAATTTCATTATAATGAATAATATATTATAATATAAAAGTCTTATGAAAAATCGAAGAAAAAGTGACAAACAATAATTGAACATTTCAGCTCTTATATGTGATTGCCAAAATTTTAATTTTCTTGTTATATAGTAGATCAAGTAGCAAATGAGCATGCAAGCCACAAAAAGGCAGATGATAATTGCAGCCTATAGACACTCATAGACCAAGAGGAGTCACCAGTGTGTTACCGACTTCTTGGCTAGAAATAGGATATTTAATGGATGGGCGTGAGCTAATGAAGAACAAAGATGGGTGATGGAGCGAGAATGGTGTGACGAAAAGTGAGTGAGCCACCAGAACTCTCACTCGCTGGATGAAATGCATTGGTCGCTGACAAACAGTAGAAGCTGTTACTTTACATCTGTGTTCTGTGAGAATGTGTCATATTTCACTGGTTGAGCTGGCCCGTTTTTGTACTATTGCTAAGTCGACCACAGTATGGATTTACCACAATAATTTTCTTTTTCTAATTGAAATCTTAAATATAGGATATTGCAGTTAAACTTAAATTTTAACGCATTCTACCAATCTGTTTTTGTAACTATTAAATTGTATGCAAATATTGTCAACTCTTTCTTTTATCGTAATTGGTTTCTGGTACACTCAATCAACATGAGCATAAATCTGTATATTAGAAATGAAAACATAATGTCTAAATAAAAAAAATTGCATCATATTTAAAACAAAATGTCGTGAGCAACGAGCTATTAATCACAAACATATTTATTAAAATAAATTTGTTATTGACAAAATAGTAAATATGCTTTAATATAGCATCATGTCACTCCTCATTAGTGTATTAATTTAGTGACTAAAATTTATGGCTGAAATCAGTGCAATTAGTGTAATGACCTAATTTTATTTATTATCCGTATTTCGTCTTTCTTTTTGGAAAAATAACTTATGGTTATAGTGGGGTTCTAACATTCTATTCTCTATTGTCAGATGAACAGCCTTGCATAGAAGCAGCACCATGTTCTATCCTTTATCAGGCTAATTTCGACACAAATTTCGAGGATCGAAACGGATTTGTGACAGGTATAGCGAAATATATAGAAGAAGCCACGGTTCATGCGAATCTGGTAAGCGATTTTGATGATCTGGTTTTTTTTCTGGTATTGTACGCTCCTACTTAATAAAGTAATAAAAAGTGCAGAAATGTAATTGAATTGAATTTTTATATTAAAAAGTGAAAAATAGAAACAATTTAGTAGTACGGGCTAGTTGTTTGTTTATTGTATAAAGTATTCAAAGTTATTTATCGAGAAAGGAAATCATGTTAAATTGTTGGTTCCGGATGTTGTCACAGTATTGATGATAACAGTCATTAGTAGTCCTTAACCTGCACTGTGCCAGCATTGATTGCTGATAATCCAAGCTCCTTAGTCCGAAAACAGAATATCTTGTATGAGGATAAGCTTCAGCGATGAAGATCTCATGTGCAATATTTTTATGTAATCTTATGCTACACAATATGAAGTTCTTAGTCAAAAATTAAGTAAGAAAATGTCTTACCTTCGGGACTGGCTTTTTTTTTTAATTTTGACTTTTTTTTATAACATGCAGATCTTAATTTTTTTTTATTTAGTCAAGATTTTACATGGCAATAATGGCAAAACGGTCTTACGAAATTTTACTACAATTATAATAAAAATATGTTGAATATATATATATATATATATATATTCAACATATTATAAATTTCATATATATAATCGTATATATATAATACTGACTGCTTGTTTAAGTTAAAGTGAAAAATTAAAATATAAACTAAGATTCGATAGATCCTCCAGACATAATCTGTAAATTTTATGAATTACTTTATGCTTTTGGCGTATCCCATCGTCAGTATAACATATAATAAGTTATAAAGTCGCAAGGGGACAAAAATTTTTATTAACAACTATCTAAGTTGTTATCAATGATATATAACTTCCGCAGAACAAAGAGATCCTAGAAATGGTAAGTGGACGGGATGCGCATGGCCATTATGTGAGCAAACAAGGGAATTAACTCAAACATGCGCTATATTTAGTAGGAAATTGCAAGGAGAAAAGTTCTGCAGAATAATGATTATATCCATGTTTATAACGTGTAATCTCCGTATTTAAGCGTGACTCCGAGGAGGTATTTCTTATAATCGGTAATTCAATAATTTATCTGAAATTGCAATAAAACACTATTGACATAATAATATGTGTATATTATTATGTAAGCTTCAACAAGTTTTACCCAAGAACAAATTATTAACACTTGTGTACATTGCTTGATCTGTATGTAGTCCATTTATACCGTAACAGTTTTAAAAAGCAGTGTACCACGTTTATTTAATAGTGATAAAATAGATTTGTTTGTCTTTTGCTATAGTATCGGAATTATGACTAACGGAACACTTCCCCCATCGGCATTTAGCTCTGCAACGTTTAAAATGTGCGATATCAAAAAAATATTTGTTTAATAATTTTTAAATTGTAAAGTCTGTTTATTTGTTAACTTGTCCATTTCCTTACACAGAGTTAGTTACTTTTAAAAATAAATTTTGGTTAATAAAAGTTTTCATGAAAGCATGTTTAATTAAAGTTAACAAATCGTTTCTATATTCTTATGTAATGTAAAATTTCACTTTTTGTTAAAAACTCCAACAAAGTAAAAAAAGACAGTTGCTTTGTGAGTATATATTAATTTAAAGGACAATGCTTAATTATCTTATGTAATATTTCAGTAAAGGTCTGAATGTAAAAATAAACACTGTATTTTATTGTAATAGTTAAATGTATAGTTTTAATAACATTTCGTAAATTATTTTAATTGTTACAAATATTAGCACGATTTTTAAACAATTTTTGATATTCGCTTTAATTGACCGCAACATTAAAAACAAAATCAAAAAAATATTCACTTTGAACTAAACATTTTATGTTTAAAAGTAGAAATTACAAAATAGATTTAGTAGTTAGAAGAATTGAGTTTTATTATTCTTTGTGGCCTACATTTATAATTTACTTTTTTTCATTACGTATTGATATATGGTGCAAAATTATTTAGCTTTAAGGCGGTAGAAATAAAGTGTACTTTAGTAAATCAAAACATGTTTATAAGAATATTTGCTTTGTAAAATCCAACCAATAACATAGTTCAGATTTAGGTTACGTTAGGCACTCACAAGTAAACAAATTGTATTTGTTATTAATAAATACAATTTGTTTACTTGTGAGTGCTGTGACACCAGTTATCGATATTAAAAAGACAAAATACAATTTCTATCCTTTCTTGATGTTCTGTGACAACTTCTTACAAAGTATAATATTTATACCCTTTTTAATAGAAATTTAAATCTTGATTGTTTGATTACCACTGAAATATAACATTACACTATTTGAAAGTCAATATATCTTTTTCTTACCCTGTAGTATTCTTGGGTGGGTCGAGTTCTCTGTGGTTAAACTGTACTAGTAAAAGTATTTGGCATCAGTTTGTAGTAGGAATTAATATTTTTTTTTTGTCCATAGTAGTAGACATTAATTAAATGTTAATTTAATACTTATTCTAGTATGTACTTTTTAGGACATTAATTACAAGGAGACACTAATTTTTCTATCAATAGCTAACAATATTATATCTGCTTTTATATAACCGTGATACTATGAAATGATATATATTTTTTTTGTCAGAATGAATTGCTAGAAGAAGGTAATGCACATGCTGTGATGCTTTACACTTGGAGATGCTGCAGCCGAGCAATCCCTCAGCCGAGAAGTAATGAGCAGCCCGACAGAGTCCACATCTACGAGAGGACAGTGGAAGTCCTGGCACCCGAAGTCGACAAACTATTGCAGTTCATGTATTTTCAGGTGAGACCCCGCATACTGATCTGATGCTGCTAACCGATTAAATTGTTTATTAACATTATTTAGATGTATTAAAGAGTTTTTATAGTATGCTATTTAGAATAGTCTATTTTGAATCAGGGTTTTTTTACTGGAGTCTTGTTGTCCCATAAAATATTTGATCGGGTTGCATAATTTTTAAATACCTCATGATGAAATTAATTGTCCAAAGTGGTCAAATCCATTTTAAATTAATATGAAAACCCATAATAAATTTGAGAATTAGTTAATCTTTTTTGAAAATTTTAATGAAAAGATTCTTAATGCACACATATCCCATCATTTTTATAGTTAATATTTTCAATAACAGAGGCTAGTATCTTGTATTTTTATTAAGTATATATTTATTATTAAAAAATTGCGAGATGATTATGTATGGCCATTCGAAATACTTCTGAAAGTCTGATTAAAATCAACATTTAAAGTTCTCTGAATGTAATGTCACATTTTTGTATTGCCCATCTGATTATCTGCTTGTACAGACGTATTACACAAAAGCAACTGAATCAATTTTTGTGAAATTCGGCAGATTATAATTAAAATCATGCAATAAGTTTAATTAAACTGGGCTAGGATATATTTTGACCTTGGATCCTTTAGAGGTGTCAATTAAAATAGTCAGATTTTGTTGTATTATGGATGGGGTATATTAAGGGTTTTTAATGAATCCAATTCCTAATGACCCATAAGCATTAAAGGTCATAACTTGTGGGATTTCAGGTTTTTTGAAAATCATATTTATGTATGGTTACCATATCCACAATTTTCTGAATAACAATAATGACATGAAATTGTAATAGATGGTTTACAGTAGTACTGTTAATATAATGAATCTGCCCAATCTATTTCTTCCGTCTCTGAATATTTGTAATCTATATGAAAGAAGTTGGGACCAAAAGCTTGTCTATTTATTTTTATTGGGTCTTATGAATTTTTGCAGCGTAAAGCCATAGAGCGTTTCTGTGGCGAAGTCCGTCGCCTTTGCCATGCGGAAAAGCGTCGAGATTTTATTTCCGAGGCTTATCTACTGACCCTCGGCAAGTTTGTCAACATGTTTGCAGTGCTGGATGAATTGAAGAATATGAAATCATCCGTCAAGAATGATTACTCAACCTATAGGAGGTAATTCTAATCTTCGTAATCAAATTCCAACAATCATGCGATCACTAGGTATTTTTAAATTCTGGCTCTGTAAACGTAAAGTGTGATTCAAACTAAGCACAAGTCAAGGTAATTTTTTTAAGTGTATCAATGTAGTAAAAATTCCTTTTTTCATATTGTATCGAGTTAATGCAAAAATTACTTGAGTCAGCACTAATTTCGCTTTTGTGTTAATTTTGAAAACTGAATTGTATCTTAAATTTACACAATTTCATAGTGTAACTGATAATTGCACTACAAATTTGTATACATTTAGAATAAAATTCAATTGTTTGTTGCACTATTTGTTTTAAAGATCATGCTGCTTCATGTCAAATGGCATTAATTATTATGAAGCTATTGTTATAAAGTCCCTATTGAGGGTTCGAGGATTGAGGCAGGTTGAAAGCGCAAACAAGCAGAAAACTGGAAAGTATATATTCAGAAACATATATACAATAATTGACCGTGGAGTTACATTAACACTTCTATTATTGCATTTGTGCGGGCACTGATTGCGTAAATGAAACCGACTAACTGACTTGCCAGAAATCAAATTCCCATATATATGGAATTGAATAATATGCTTGTAACATTTTCCGTTAACTTTGACAACCATCGAAAGTTCTCAAATAGCTTATGCCTAAAAAGATGTTTAAACTTTTTCAACTTTGTGATAAATAATAAATTGTCTATTGCGAAAGACTCTTTGCACTAATAGCAACGTAATATAATCACTATTGTTGTGCCGGGTACAGGCCGCAGGTGGCCCCCCCCCCACGACTGAATGTGTGTAGCGAGAAACTGCAACGCGTATATTACATTAAAGTACTTGATATAAAAACGAATTTTGTCTTTGAAAATTTACAAAAATCTCAGTAACTAAGCATTTAGAATATATGTACTAACTTTTGATAATTATCATCAGTAGAGTCATTTGCCAAAGTTAATGGAAATATATATATATTGTTTTTTTTTACACCCCTCAACTAATGGCCTCGAACAGCCTCCAAATCTAAACAAAATCGTTTGTAAAGGCAAGAATTAAATGTTGTATTCGAAATAATTATACAAAATTTATTCCATTCTGGAACTTCCCAAGTAATTAAAATGCATTACTTGGAAAATTCCAAACATTTTAAACATAGAAAATATAGGATAAAAAAATATAGAAGTTCTATAACAGAACCTTATACCTCTATGTTACTGCTATGTAAACTGATTATTAAAGTTGCAGTAGCGCCAGCAAGCTGTACAATGTAGTTTGACAATACATTTTGCTCTATAAGCTCATAGAGCAAAAATGACCTTTAAACAATGGGGTGTAAACATTTAATATGTATCTTATACAACCATTATATTGAAGTATATATATATATATATATATATAGTATATAGCAAACTCTTATGTAACTAACACAGAACAATAGTACCATATACAATTGTTAACAGATGCCTTTATTCATCTGATTTGTGTAATAAGGGTTCCAAATGATTTTTATAGTCATTTCGTTTTCGAAGTAAGGAAAAGTCAACTGCAGAGTAATATTGTGGTTTTGTGAATATCCAGTTTGTTGTTATAGTACTTAGTACGTTAGTAATTAACGTACTAAGTACTATAAAGTAGTTAAAAACACTAAAATAGACCGATTATATGATTTAGCCCCATTTCAAATTATGTTTATGCAACTGTACTATCCCTCTACTTTTACAACAATACTTGGACATTTTTATTGAGCATAAATTTGATAAATGTTCTTCTTTAAAATTAATAAAAAAAATGATTTAAGAATTGATGAATAAAAGAATTGTGGTGTGTTATTCAGTTTTTTGTTCATGCCGAACCCCGAGTTCAATCTGAATCCAATAAGACATTGGAAACGTTCTTACGACAAGTATTACAATTGTCCTTAGTAACTCAAAGTCACTTTAATCCACAAATATTTTAGTAAAAGCTTAATAATTAGAGAGGTGCACTTAAAATTCATGATAAATGTAGCCTTAGTTTAACAATAAAGCTGCCGCAACACTATTTTCACACTACTAGACAAATATTATAATTTAAAAAAAAAATTGTTTTTACAACTTGGTTTTCGCAAATTGGGGCACTTTTTTCGAATATTTTCTTAATGGAAATGTTCTGTGATTCAATTATTTACTTTATGAGTGTAATTTGAAATGCTACTGTCTTGTTTAAATATGCTCTAGTTTAATCTTATTCAAATAGTATCGCTTATTCTGAAGTGGTGCAGAATAAGATATAACTCTAAGACAAATTTATAATGCTAGATCCCTTTTTTATCGTGATGTATGCTATTTTGAATTACAAGATTCAAATTAAACTTGTCTGAGGAATAATTTCCTTCAATTTATTCGTGTAGTGTTAGTCGATATATTGCATAAAAAAATGGTATTTTTTTTTTTGCAAATCTTCACTCATTTCATTACTGTTTCAACAGGGCAGCACAATTTTTGAAAGTTATGTCCGACAGCCAGAGTCTGCAAGAGTCGCAAAATCTGTCCATGTTTCTGGCAACACAGAACAAAATAAGGGACACAGTCAAGGATGCCCTCGAGAAAATATCAGGTAAAGGCAAAGTCGGTCCGTTTTCCTTTCATTTACGTATTGTAAGTATAAATATACTAAACATTTTTAAAATATCAAAGAGAATTACCACATTTTCAATGGTGATTATGAGTCGCTGGGCATGTTGGTAAGGATAGCTTTTGTCTCAAAAATATTTTCCATGATATGAATATTGCCTAGACCATATTTTCAAAATTAATAAGTACCTAATATTCTTATATTACGAATTGATATCAATTCAAGTTCCTTTTGAAATCCGTTTCTTGTTCGAGTGTCTCATTGTTTTCATTGTTCAATTATTTATTATTATGTATAAAACAAAATATACATTTGGATCGGGTGTAATTTTTATAAAATATTTAAATAATACAAGACCAATGCAATAAACTCACATTTGCAGGACTAGTGTTATGCTATTGCATTGCCATTATGATTGAATTGTGAAAATTCTCACTTATGATTTATCTCTTATATTTAGTAACTTATAAGCAGAAATGTATAGGACAGGAGCTAACATTTTGGAGTGAAGAAGAACTACATTTCAAAAATCATTTACATATTTCTATAATTATAATATGATAATCATACGTTTAACATATTGCGGATCTTGTTTTCAATCAAAATTTCCATCCAGGCTATGAAGAGCTACTGGCGGACGTAGTGAACATCTGTGTTCACATGTACGAAACAAAAATGTACTTGACACCATCCGAGAAACACATGCTCGTCAAGGTGAGTGCGTTACATTTGAAGGTATTTTAAACAAGTACGTTTTGGTGATGTTTCCATAAATAGAGGGATGCTTTTGGGGTATACTATGTTAAATGCAATCACTGGATTTTGTTTAAATAAATATCAAGTGCTTGTAAATTATCTATGTATTTTTCTTCTCCTCTAATCTTTTTTTCTGCTTTCCATGCATTTCATCTAAAATGCTTAAATATTAATTCTCTGTTTAGGCCAATTGTCACTGCTCATCCGCTTATTTATAAATCAAATTCATATGACAACCCGTTGCCGGGTATGGATCCTTTTTAGCAAGAAAATTCGGGCCATAACCTTCACTCTGGTTCTATATGTGTGACTTCATGCACCCTCTAAGGTTTTGGTACCCCGTCTGCAATATGCGGGCTTCATTAATGTTTTCTTTCACTGATGAAGCATTTGTTTATATATTTTCAATCTATATGTGATTTTAAGTATTGTGTATCTGTTTTGTGATTTCCAATTTGATATTTATAAATATACAGTGCTATTACATGTTGATTCTATTTCATACTAATTGACACAGAAAGTTTAGTTTTGCCACAGATATAGTTACAGAATCAATCACAGTTGTGTTGTTTAAAATTGTTTTGTAATATGAATTTGACATTAAGCCTTTTTCACAATGGGTCTGTGATCCTAAACTTGCTTAAATTTTTATAACGGTGATTGAAATAATGGTCAATTGAATAGTTGGTTATTCAATAAAGTTTTCATAATTAAATATAAGAATTATGTTTATATATCTATATATAAATATAATTTGGATTCTTTTTAATACCATGTTTAAAGACTTATAGTAGCAAAACTGATTCAAACAACATGTATTTGTATATATGTACAAATTTTCATACCGAGCAGCAATTGCCTCCAATTTATAAAACTATAACATGCAAAATTTCATAACTAATGCTGTGTCTAATATTTATCTGAAGACTACAACTCATGTTATTGATGAACCTTTAGTCCTGGGTGATGATATGTATTGTTTTAGGTCATGGGCTTCGGATTGTTCCTAATCGACTCGGAGATCTGTAATATTAATCGCTTAGACCAGAAGAAAAAGATACGGTTAG
Source organism: Eumeta japonica (assembly GCA_005406025.1). Classification (NCBI taxonomy): domain Eukaryota; kingdom Metazoa; phylum Arthropoda; class Insecta; order Lepidoptera; family Psychidae; genus Eumeta; species Eumeta japonica. The sequence goes on from BGZK01000362.1 coordinate 269,412, forward strand.
ACCGCATCGACAGGATATTCAAGGTGAATACAAATTTAAATAAATCCAATGTTTTGATCTATTTGTCATAATTTTGCGATATATTTCTACAAATTCTTATGATATTCAAATTTAGATTAACTTGTGATTTGAAATAAATTTTGCTTTTTACCTATAAATATTTAATAGGATACACAATTCTACTGATTTGATTATTATATTAGATGAATCTTAATTTTATTTTCTTTTGAACCATAACTATAAAATTCACTAAACTCCTAATAATGCCGGATACCAATGATTTATGACTTGTCTCAAATTAGCCGCATATGAATTATATGAGAAGTGTATTTATTTGAGAAAGAGTTAATTTAAATCATTAATTGATCATCACTTTATAGTTGTTCGTATTAATTTTCATCTAATCTTTATGTAGCTTATGTGGTATCTATGCAGAATTTTATTATTCCACTGTTTATCTTTGCGATTTGTGCATTTGCATTTTTCAGAATCTCGAAGTGGTACCTCTGTTTGGTGACATGCAAATAGCACCGTTCAATTACATCAAGCGGTCTAAACATTACGATCCCAGCAAGTGAGTGGCCACCTTTGGTTGTTTTGATGGTGATAAACGTAAAGTTTATTGTAGGTAGTTGGGAGCTTCATAATAGAGCTTCTTTAGTAAATTAATTTTAAATACTTCAACTTAAAACAGAAATCCTGTTGCTTTTGATGGTGTATATGTATACTTAACATTTTATATAGGCAATTTCATTCGTGTTTATAAACAAAAATGTATTTATACCTTCAAATCAAAAATTAAATGAAAATGGTGTTATATTAAATCATTTTTGATACTCAAAAAATGTTGAAGCACATATTATTTATATGTGTTGCGATAATTTAATGTACAAAAAAAATTGGCAAAATAAATTGGCAAATCCTATGAATGTTTGTCACATCCATTTTTTTAAATAATATGTTTAGAAATATATGTAACATATCAAAAATACATTTAATTTAGGCGTGTGTTTTGATTATGGGAAGGGAAATAATATATATTTGTTTAAATAAAATAAGTTACCGCAGACTTTTACAAAAAAAATAATATTGTTATGTACTGAGTGTTAAAATAATTAAATTAATGTTGTCATAGTTATCTGCCTTAATATCAGTCATAAAAGTAAGTATAATAGTAAAAGACATTGCATTTTATTTGTTGCAAAAAAAGAAAAGGCTCAGCCTTAAGCTTAAACTTTCAGATGGCCATTATCATCAAGTCCCAATCCACCTTCTCCACAAGCTGACCTGATGGTCCACCTTCCTCAGATAAGAGAAGAACACCAGAACTATATATCTGAACTGGCTAGATACAGCAATGAGGTCAGTCAAAAGCTTTATTAATTTATAAGTTTGTATTGATTCCATGCTGTTTAACCTTATCTATGAAAAGTCTTAAAGTTATTCAAATATGGAGTTATTATTTGAAAAAAATTTTAATGGCTTGTGACAATATTCAGTTTTGTAATATTTTTCTTGTAAACAATACAAATATCTGATAATGCTTGTAAAAATATGTAGCAAGTTTTGATTAAATAAATCACAGGAAAGTGTAACTTTACTTACTACTTAGTAAAGAAGGGCTATTGGCCCTTTTAATTTGTTCAACTGTTAACTATGAGGATAAAGTATAGATAAGATATTAGGCTGAGTATTATTAACATTTCATGAATTCTTAGGTGACTACGACATTCAAAGAACCGGTATCAGATGCCGAAAACAAAGCGGTGACAGAGCTCTGTCTTCGAGGCCTCCAACTTCTGTCTTCGTGGTGCAGCGTTCTGACAGAGTTATGCTCGTGGAAATTGCTACATCCTACCGATCATCACAACAATCCGAGGTGTCCACCCGACGCTGAGGAATATGAGAGGGTGCGTTTATTTCATCTATGCAATTATTTTATTAGCAATATGAAACGCTAGTGTGCGCGTGCGTGCGTATGTATTCATCGTCATTTATTATACATTTATGTATTTTCTATATCTTACTATTTCAATAACTTTTTATAAGTAGTAGATTTTCAAGAAATAGAATACAGACGGATGTGAGCCCTTTTCTTTTTTGTATGAAAAATTTATCGGTGTAATCCGGCCATCCATAATGTACATCTATCATACCATTGTATATGATGAACAAGTAGCTTTGTATATAACATGATTTATTCATAAAAGATAAAACTTTGTTAAAATGTAAGGCTGCGCATTAATTTTAACCAGGTTCTTATTAACTTTTACAAACGTCCCTTCTGTACTCATAATGACATATATAGCAATATTAAAATTTGTTTAAGCCATTGCTTGATCTGGCTTTGATGGTTAACCTTCATATCTTTTTATTGATTTCCTAACTTATGTATGATTATAGATTAAATTTGTACAGTTCCTGTTCTCGTGTTTGGTTATCCTAATTATTGGTTAATATAGGCATTAATCGGTACTTATATTTCTACTGCTAGGCGACCCGTTACAATTATACGTCTGAAGAGAAATTCGCCATGATAGAAGTGATAGCTATGGTCAAGGGTCTTCAAGTGCTGGTCGCACGTATGGAGACCGTTTTCTCGGATGCAGCGCTGCGCTCCATCTACGCGGAGCTGCAGGACTTCGTGCAGCTTATTCTGAGGGAGCCGTTGAGGAAGGCCATAAAGAATAAAAAGGATCTCATCAGAAGGTGAATATTGTTTTGTTTAGGATTTGAAAAAGTGTCACAGAATAAGTGATATCTACATATTCGCTTAAACGTATGATGCTTGCAATGTATGTATGTGAACGCGTGATATGCGTGTACCCATGTGTATGTTTAAATTACACATTAAAACTTCCTTCAACAATTAAAAAGAAAACATTGTGATAAAGGATGCATGTCAGAGAAGATTAACTAGGTTCTCAGTGAAATCATTAGTTTAAGATAATGGGAACCAGTCTGTTCAATTGAAAAAAAATAATTATAAAATCGTTCTGTATTTGTTAATGTTTTTACTGAAGATGTCGGTTTTCTGGTTTTTAAAATGTCACCCCAACTTCTGTCAGGTGTCAGGCTGCTCATTCATACCCTCCAACAGTGTTTTTATTTCAGATCTTTCAGGCTCAGACCTTAAACCCACCACTCAGGACCAGCGTAGGTGTATGATTGCTGTCACCAATAACATGACAACGGCAGGAGACAGTGGTTTAAGATGCTCTCCAAGATATGTTTGATTTGTCTGAAGTTGGAGACTCATCAGTCATTTCGCACGTCGTCACAATCAAATCTAGTACCTTCTAATATCGAGGCAAGGCTTTTAACCACTTGAGTCACTACGGGTTACCACCACTTACCAAACCATCACCGTCACCAACCTCAATTTACTGCTCTGAAACTATAGGCTGTGACAATCCATCTTTTTTTTTTCAGTATAATAGTGTCGGTGCGCGAGACGTGCGGCGACTGGGCGCGCGGCTGCGAGCCTCAGCAAGACCCCGCGCTGAAGGGCAAGAAGGACGGCGAGGGCAGCTACACCATCAAGGTGCCCCGGCGCAACGTCGGTTAGTATCAAATAGGGATGTTTCTCTAATCGCCTTTATTAAGATAAAAGTTTAGGAGGTGAATACCATAGAGTAGAGAATGTGTCTTTAAAAAAAATCTATTGTGATATGTTTTTTATTTTGACTGTTGCATGTAATATATCAGATTGCAATTCCTAAGCATCTTAATGGGTACGCATCAAATATACATACGGCGCACTATACAATTTTTTCTCATACATTTCTGGAATGTATGAGAAAAAATTACTATGAATTGTCAAAAATGTATTTATTTTTATCAAAATATTCTCCATTGACATAAATACATTTTTAATACGAATAAATCAATTTTGAAAAAAATTATGTCACTCCTCTCTGGTGACCTTGAAAACACGTTTTTCATATTCTTCAACAGCCTCTTCTGCAGATGAAAATTGTTTGCCACGTAATTTTTGCGTACAAAAAAGTCACAAGGTGCCAGTTCGGGACTGTATCCAGGATTGCTCATAAGTTCTGTGTTTTTCTTGTTAAAAAAGTTATTTGTCGGTTATTGCCATGTTAGAACTGACATTGTCGTGCAAGATGATACGAAGTTTACAGTTATTTTTACAAAGTTCGTCAATAATTTCCGGCAACCAAATGACCGTGTACCGATCACTATTAACGGTACGACAATTCTCCAAAGTAATGGTACCCACATGACCAGTTTTATTAAAAAAAAGAAGCAATCATCCGCTTGGAGGTACTTTGCTCGCACGCTATTTTGGTTGGTTTCGACTCATCTCGATGTACCCATACGGTCGATTGCTGCTTTATTTTGGGGTCGTAACAAGTATCCATGTTTCGTCATCTGTTACTATATCCTACAGTCTGTAATATACTAATAACATCTACGATTACTACACTCGATCGTTACAGGTCCGTCAACAACACAACTTTACATGGTGAGGACGCAGTTGGAGGCGTTGATATCGGACAAGTCCGGCGGTAGGAGGACTCTCCGCAAAGACTTGGACGCCACCACTCTGCAGCAGATAGAGTCGTTCCATAGGCAGAGTTTCTATTGGAACTATTTACTCAACTTGTCAGGTTCGTATGTACTGTTTGTGTTTGGTAAGACCGCATGGCTAGTACCATAAGCCTGCGTGTGCCACAATGAGTTTTCTGCTTAATCAAATACCAGTTGTCACCCATTTTGATGGCAATGGAAAATCATGTGTTTGTCAGGAAAGATCAGGTGAATGTTCAAAAACATATCTAGTTCTCGTCATGTTTTCATTCAGTCTATGGTCTAATACCCTCTTAGAAAAAGGTTCATATCTCGTAGTGGGCATATTGGTCATATATGGCTTGTGTAAAGACACATATTAATCGTCTTTCATGAAATTAAAAAAAAAATACCAAAGTAAAACCACACACAGATATAATTCTCTCTAGTGCTAAACATTATATAAGTGGATTTTATTGGAAGCGACTTTGCAAATGTTTTGTCAATCCGCCTACCACTATCTATGTTTAAAATTATATTATAATGTGAAAACATTTAGCAAATTGATTTCAAGGGATTTTCTCATTTCTTATCATGCTATTTTTTATTAATTCCAGGCAGTTTTTATTGAATTCCATATATATATATATATATATATATATATATATATATATATATATATTTTTTTTAATGTATCTCACCTTTTATAAACTTGGATGTTAGTACTTTTGTGTGTTTCTCCTTGTCTGTCCTCGAAATGAAATTTTCTTATGAGAATATTATTAAATTTCATCATTAGAATGTGCTGTTAGAATTTTTTTAATATAATTGATTTATTTTCTTTGAAGCAGAGTATTCTTTGTCAGTATGAAGCTTTCAAAATTAATATGTATCTTTGCAGATTCTCTTCAGAAGTGTTGCGACCTCTCCCAGTTGTGGTACAGGGAGTTCTACTTGGAGATGACCATGGGCAGGAAGGTTTCGGTGAGTATTTTTAAGCTTATGAAATATTGTTCTAAAAATGGGGAATATATGTGTGTATTTATATAAAATCTCCATATATTTTTATATCTTTATTTTACTCAACACTGACACTCGTAACATAGTTTATATTGAGATTTCTACACAGAAATTTGAAAAAAAAAAGTATAGAATTTATTGCGTAATAAAATGTCACATTATTCATTTTTGTAATACAATCGACATATGATTTATTTTTCCATTTCATATCTTGTCTCAAAGATTTATTTTAACAACACTGAACTTCCCTTATCAGTAAAAAGAAAAGAATAAATATAATTTTATGTATTATGTATATTCTGAACCTTATTATTTTTAATATTTTATTTTTATTATACTAGACGTACCCTGTGCGTGGAATTCGCACAAATTATGTATAATAATTACCAGTTTACAAAATTACTGTAAATATTAATTTTATTTCCTTTTTATTAATAAACTTCTACATAAACAATATTTTAAGTATATATATAATGACTGATATAATTTGACTTATTTCGACACCTTTCTGCTTGATTTTCCGGTGTTCGTCACCTAAGCATTTTATTTTATCGTTTTCGTAATTATTATGTAAATAGATCATTCTATTCAATTTACTGAATTAAATTTATTGCAGGTATTCAATTTGTTTCTAATTTTGCACATTGTTTATAACATTCTTCTTTTTGTTGAATTAAATTATGAAGCTTAGATGACAGATCGAAGAAATATTTGAACAAAAAATTTATGACCCTTAATCATATTGATATTGTTTCAAAATTAAAGTCGTCAGATGGCAGCATATACATAATTTTGATTATTAATTAATTTACAAAAATAAAAGCAATAATAAATTATTTAGTTGTTGATACCGATAGAGCAAGCAATTTTCTATGAAATTATATAAAATTTGTGTGGAGTAATTGTGAGGTTTTTTTTAAAAGGGGAAGCAAACATCTTAACCTTGGTGCATTAATATATTTAATATTTTCTATATTATGTATATTTTGAACCTTATTATTTTTAATATCTTATTTTTATATAGTACATGTTATACAATAATAAGTTAGGACAGTATTTCATTTGATATTAGTTTATCTTTTTTGACCCATTTTTGATTTCTATTTTTTCATAACTTCAATTTTGTACTGTCATTTCATCGTCAATGATAATATTGTATTTTTATTGGCCTATGACCAACTGTGACCATTTCAAATAGCTATATATAATAATAACTGAGAACAAGATTAACAAATGCCTAAATGATCTGAAATTGAAGTTTTTGTTGCTTTATTTTTTTTTTTGCACATTCCCAGACATGCTTGGTCCGCCATCAGCACAACGAGGAGTGCAAGGACTTGGTGACGATGGAGAAGCGCATCCAGTTCCCCATAGAGATGTCGATGCCCTGGATACTCACTGACCACATCCTGCGCAGCAAGGAGCCCGGCATGATGGAGTGAGACATGCTTATTAAATAAATAAACGAGATATTGACATGTCTCGAGAAGGATACTCTGTGAATGATAGTATCAAAAATAATTATTTATTTTGACATTATTTAACTAACAGTCAAAAAGTAGGGTTGTAGTAAGTTTTGTACACCTTATGACTGAAAATTTGTAATTGTCAAAGGTAACGAGTATATTCCAAACCTTTAACATCACAGAATATATTTTTGAAATTATACTTTAGATGAGTAAGAGAAAAATGATAAGACATTTTATAATATTACTAAATACATACGCATTTTTAGGAAATTTTAATGTCATGAAGTTGCTGTAAAATAGCATATTTAGATTAACTTCACTCCCGAGTTCAAAATTTTAAATTTAGCGGGGATGAAGGTAGAACTGGATTTGCATGCAATGTCTGTACAGTTGTGTTTGTGGCATCTATTGATATCTATTTTAATACATGTTTTATTTTTAAACTATAAAGTAAATTTTTTTATTGTTAAATCATTAAATAGAACAACAAAATAGGCCAACTTGACATTTGACTATTATTTCTTTCGGAATATACTTAAAAACTATTCACATTTTTCAAACATTATATTTTTTAATGATTAATCCAATTTGTATAAGATATATGATTTGCTGAATATTTTTTTGTCATTCATAGAAGCAAATGATGCAAAATTTTGTTAAATCAATATAGCAATAGTTACTAAAGTTATTTTAAAATAAATACTTCTAAGTTCTATTATATAAGTAAAATAAAATGATTTTATTTCTTATCTATCTCCCTATTTTTATAATATTTCATATAATCAAAATCTCACAATTTATTATTTTGCTTCAAAATAATGCTTCATCAATTGTAAGATTTTCATCTATAATACAACAAGCTTATATTAAAATCTTTTTGTATTTACAGCTGTATTTCATTAGTACATACTCTATTTTTTTTTCAATTCCAGGTACGTTCTATACCCGCTGGATCTATACAACGACGCCGCACAGTACGCGCTGACAGTATTCCGTAAGCAGTTCCTCTACGACGAAGTAGAAGCAGAAGTGAACCTCTGCTTCGACCAGTTCGTCTACAAGCTGTCCGAACAAGTGTACGCGCATTATAAGCAGCTCGCCTCCAGGTACGGTGTGAGAGTCATCTGTTTGAGGAATACTGTATTACTTGATGTTTTATGAACTTGACTTCGACAGAAATCGCATATAGAAATATATAAGGGTCTAAATATATATAATATAAAAATACATAATTCAATGACGACATATAAAGGGATGTCAGATGCTAATTAAAACTTATCTTTAGATAGATTTAATCAAAAGGACTATGGAACGCGAAAATTATTATATACATATTATGTATGTACATATTATTATATAAATGAAATTTCATGTTATAGAATCCCCCTGTATAAGATATTGATGTTTCTAATAGTGTACATTTTGGAAAACTTAAAAAGATGTGGGTCACAATATGAAGCAAAATCAATTTGCATTACTTTCTTTTAGTACACCCTCATATTTATAAACGATTGGATAAAAGACTTATGAGTGTACTGAGACAGTGTTTTGAAGTGGTATTGTTACGTTATATCACAAGCGTGATTTGGGGAATAAAATAGCAAAAATTTAATATTAAAAAACTAAAGTCTATATTTTTTGGTTTTATTGCACTGGTTACGCATTTGTAATTCTGTCCTGTCAGTCCCCATTTTATATTTGCGGTGCGTACTATTAGAAGTTTTAAAAAATGTTTAATTTTCATCTTTAGTTGTAAGCAATGTTATAAACTAGTCGTTTTTGGTCATAGACAAATATAATTTAGAAAAGAAATCCAACCAATTAAAATGTCGAACAAATCGCATTTGTTATTCGATCTAAGCAATTGAATTTTTGTTTTGTTATACATTTAGAGAGGGGCTGTTCTGGTGTATTTCTTTTAATCGTTGAATATTTATAACTCACTAGCTGACCCGCCCGCTTCGCTGGGTAATTTTTATTAATAAATAAAATGGCGAAGGATTTATGGAGTTCTAAAAATGGGTAGCCTAGAACCATCTACAAATCATTCCGCATCGAATGGTCCCAGTCCCAGGTCTATACGTTTAGTAGTTTTTACGTGATTGGCGAACAAAGACAACCTATTCTCATTATATATTTATAGATAATATATTGTTTTTTAGCATGCTGCTTGACAAGCGTTACCGCGTCGAGTGCGCGGCCCGCGGCGCCTCCACCGGCCCCGTGGCCGGCCGGTACGCCTCGCTGCTGCGCCAGCGGCACGTCGCACTGCTCGGACGTCACGTCGACCTGTGCGCCCTGGTACGTCAACTTTGACGTCTTATCGATCAGTCACAGTTAACACAGAAGTGATGAATTGATGTAAAACTATTCACCTCTTAGGTAGCGCAACGCATAAACGCGGATATGCACCGCGCTCTGGACGCGGCCGTGGCCAAATTCGAAGCTGGCGACATCACGGGCGTTGTGGTGAGTCTTTAATTTACGATTTACAATATAATTTGTAATTAATATTGTATTTGTAATTAATAATAATGTAAGATTTTGTTTCATGTTGACAAATATTAACATTTTAATTTTAAATAGTCCGATCATTTTCATTTTGCACTGTTTTATATTTATTGGTGTCATGGAATTCTATTTTTAGGTTTGAATATTCCTACCTTTTTATTTAAAGAAATAACTTCTTCAATATGATTTATAAGTAGTTTAGTTGGTAGTTGCAGTACATGTTATTTTTTTTTTGTTTTAAAAACTTCCATTATTCATTAATAGGGTTGCAGCCTCAAAACATCCTTTTCATCCATTGTCCATATTTTACAAATTCCTTCTTGATCTTTTTTTGTATGGAGCCCTAAAACGTTTAATTAGAATTTCATATTAAGTATAAATATAGGTTATATAAATATTTCAATAAAACTTTTGCAACAACAGGAACTGGAAGGTCTCATAGCGGTCAACCGGTTGTGCCATAAGCTGCTGAGCCGTTATCTGTCATTGGACGATTTCGAAGCAATCCTGAAAGAGAGTGACCACGGAGTGTTAGCGCCGTATGGTAGGATCACACTCCACGTCTTCTGGGAGCTGAACTACGACTTTCTGCCAAATTACTGTTACAACGCTGCCACTGCCAGGTAGAAAAAAAAATGCATTTATTGCATTTCTCTTTATTTTATAACTTTTTATATAGTATAAATGGTTTTTTTTTGTCAAATTTAAGATATTTGTGGGATTAAATGCCGTATTTTATGCATAAATTTTTTTATTAATTCAAATAGTCGCTTTCTATAATATGGATCATCGGGGATATTAGGAAAAATATATAAAAGTAAATGCTTATCACAATAATTAAATTAGAACTTCTACATCTCTAATACTAAACATACAAATATAATTCTTCCACAGGTTTGTCAAATGTCGCGACATCCAGTTCGCGCCGGGCGTGCAGCGCGAAAAGGGACAGCAGTATGGGCACGCCATGCTGTGGGGCTCCAAGCAGCTCAGCCTCGCGTACTCTGCGCAGTACGCTCAGTACGCAGGTGGGTGTTGTGACGCCCGTCCCATTTCCGTTTCGCGTACATGTCGGTTTTATTACATAATCAGATCAATTTGAAAAGTAAATATAACTGATTATATTTTGTTGAAGTGTGCCAAATGGGAGTCAATAACGTGACAAAAATAATATATATGTATATATATATATATATATATATCATTATTCAATTCACTGGATGAGGGTTCGTAGTGGAAGAATAGTGTGTTGCATATATATATATATATATATATGCATGCAAGATGCAACAAAGAGCTGACCTTAAATCTGTTCTTCGACTCCGAACCCTCATCCAATGAATTGAATATTGATTCGAAAGGATTGAGAGATATGAAACATCCAAGCATGTGTTAATTTTACTGTATGTCATAGGCAAGTGTTTAATAATGAGTTTCCATGAATTAACACCATACATATTATAATTAAAATATCTGATTGATTGATCTCATCTGAATCGCTTGTATTTTCCTGAAAAATTAAATATCTTAATAATATTCATGACTAGGCAACATCTTCATTATGAACATATCTAAAAAATTCAAATGTTTATTTTGGTGACTCTTTTGTTTAACTGAATTAATTGAAGTCATTTAAAATATCAGAGATGTGAATATGTTTTTATTATTGTATCAAATAATATGTTTTATGCTAAAGAAGGGGGGTCTACAAATAAAGTAGCCAGGGAGCTCTTTATGTGAATATAATTTTACTAGAAATATACGTCTTTTTTAGTAAAGTGGTAAGATTATGAAGTTATTATGGAAATTTTCTGTATTATCATCTGATCTGAACTGTGTCTGTGTGTGGTTTTCAGGTTTCGTCGGTCCTCAACACCTGCACGCCCTGGTGCGACTCCTTGGCTACCAGGGCGTGGCCGTTGTGCTGTCGGAGCTGCTGGGCGTTGCGCGCGGCCTCCTGCACGGCACCCTGGCGCAGTTTACACGCGCGCTCATGGCCGCCATGCCGAGGGTGTGCAAACTGCCTCGATACGATTACGGTTCTAACGGTAGGCACAAAAAATATTTAAAAGTCGTTTTTGTTTATGGGTTCTCATAGTCGATTATATAATATTACCGCTGTAAGTGATAATATCGCTTTTGTGTCGTGAATTGGCCTTTCAACGTATTTTAATTCTTACGTGGTATCGGAAACACACTTCAACGGGATATTATTTTAAACAGGTAAGTTCCAAAGGTCACTTCAACAAAAAATCTAGAACTAATGCCTAGACTTGTTTATGAGGTGAATGAAATAGCATATATATGTCAGAGATTGATTAAGCGGTACGTGACCATCATTAATATTACATTTACCACTGACATTATTCATTACACAAAAAATACGAGAAAGGAAACAGTTCAGTGGAGACAACCATCCGATTGCGCCGACGTCTTTCCGAGACTGTCGCTCGCGCGCCGCCACTGACTTGTCGGCTGGTCACCGTATAAATAATATAGTATAAATAAGCCGCGTGCTACCACACACACCCGTGCAAGCAAGCAAGCACGCACGTACGCACACACACACATACAATTAGCACATTTTTTTTGTCTGGGCATCCATTAAACGCTGTTTAGCGTATTTTTTTTTATAATTTTCATAATCTCTAAACGTCCAGTGAAGCGACCAAGTAATGAATGTCATCTATATATGTGGAAGATATCAATTTAGTAACGAGCAAATTGTTTCGCAGGCGTGCTGGGCTACTACCACGCCCAGCTGACGGACATTGTCCAGTACCCGGACGCCAGGACCGAGCTGTTCCACGCGTTCCGGGAGCTCGGCAACATCATACTGTTCTGCATGCTGATAGAGCAGGTTGATAAATTGATGGATGGGTAGTCTTAGTTTAGAATAAGGTTACAAATTTGAATGCCCTGCATACATGATGCATTTCCGAATTGATCCTTATTATGTATCCTCCTCTTGTGGAGCACTTCGTCGCATCGCGCGGACTTGCCGATAGAGGTCCGTCTTGTCTGAAAAGGTTTTTGACATATGGTGAAATTATGATAATATGTAAAATTAAAATTTGTTTTTAATTTATAATGATTTTATTATCAAATTTATTATTACAATTAATATCCTAATGATTTTTTTCTCTTTTTATTTTTTGATAAGTACATTAGTTACGTTTTCCATATAGTACATTATGCATTGCTTTATAAATCCTATAAATTCTTATCTAGAAAGCAATAAAATAAAACAATCTATGCAATGTATGAGTTTTTGTGAATATTTGCCAAAAATCATTAGTATGAGGATATAAGTGCTACGGATTCTTTAAAACTCCACGAAGCAGGAGGAAGTCAATTTATTATGGAGGTATTGTTTATATTGTTTATTATGTTGCAGTTAGAGTAGGTAGGTGGCCGTTGTTCGCAAATAGGACATACATCAATTTTATTGATGCTCCATTCTCAAAGTAATAACGCACTGATAAATCTTCATTCTAATTTTTGATTAATTTTCGACTTCTGCAATTTGATCATTATTAAATTAGGCTATTAAATAAAAACTTGAAAGCACTGTGAAGTCATAACAGATTGAACATTGAAATGTGATGACGATTTGAACTACTATTTGTTGTGATGTTTGATATATTAGAATCTCCATTAGTTAAAACAAATGTAATGTAAATTACATTTATAGTTAAAACAAATGTAAATAAAAACAATGCACATGTAAATATGCATTCTCCCTAAAGAAATAATTTTTGGAAAAAAGTAAACTACTGTATGCGATAGGCTTGGTTTGAAGCTTATTGTCCGATGTAAGTGTCAGTTTACACCAAGGAATATTAGTACCAATAGAGTGAGAAAATGAATTACACTCAGTGTTCCCGAGTGAATTGCACATGTTTAAAGAAAAACAAACTCGTTTATTTGAAACAAACATTTTCGTCCAATGTTATTATTTATACTTACGCGGCCGAGTGTAATAAGAAAGTTTAAACCTTAACTAACAGGAACAATACTATAATTTCCTTTGGAACAATTTATTTCAGGCACTAAGCCAAGAGGAAGTGACCGATCTGCTGCACGCGGCGCCTTTTCAGAACATACTGCCGCGACCCTACACGACGGGTGACCATTCAGCTTTGATCTGTTTCCTTATAATGTTATTAATTTAATAAGGACGCCTTATGACCGAGTAGCGACCGACGTGGATTATTTCCTCGAGTGCTCTTCAAAATTTGGACGGAGTTCTTGACTTTTAAATATTGTGTGAGGTGTTAATTCGTGAAAATTCATAATTAGATGCTCGTCTGCAACATGCGTTAACATGCATCATTCACCCCGCCGCCGACCCTCAAAATTGTTTTTTCGCTATGAATTCCTATCCAATGTATTGATCGAGAGGATTGACAGATATTGAACACCTAAGCAATTGATCAACCGAACAAAATATTAACACTTGCTCAGGTCTTCAATATATCTCGGTCTCCTCATTGATTTTCAATTCAACAGATAGGGATTCTTAGTGGAAGAACAGATTTGAGGGTCGGCAGTGGTTTGGATGATGCAGGCAAGCATCGAGTTTTTGACCTGCTCGAATCCAATGAACAATAAACATTTGTTTTTGGGAGATCAAATAAAATTATAGATTAAATGTTCACATGTAATAAGAGTTATGAATGTCCTTGGAGAATGGATGTCCCTTATCAAGGGAATGGCTCTGGAAATGGTTAATCTGGTAACAAGAGTAAAAGTAACCCTATAAACTGCTTCAATTCTATACCTTCTTTATTGGTCTTAGTCTGTTAGTAGGCCATGATAAACAACTTCACTATGTATTGAACCAACATGGCTATAGAGAATAGCTTCAAACAAACTTCATGTTATTTAGTGTTGATATTTTGCAATCACTGACGATATATGCAGTCTCAATCTAGGGTTCTGAGACTACTAGAACATGCTATATGTCTGATAGAATTATAGCCGCTGTCCAGGCTCGTATTGGAGCCACTTACATTACTTATGGAGTTTGTCTAAGCGTCAAAATGTTACATGGGTTAGTATATTTATGAAAGTCAATAGACCTTTTCACACGACAACTTACGCGCAAGCGCGTCCGCCATGTTGGAAAGGCGGTAATATAAAAGTTTCGGGCACTTTTTTATGAATATGGCTGGACAACAAGCAGATTTATATTTATTATTTGTATAATTAAATAAAAATAATTTATGGTGGTTCATTAGTACGCTGGACTAGAAGCGCATAATCGTATTTAACTACGACGATGGTCGAAATGTCACCTGGCCGTCCACAACTTGAGAATAAAGCAGAGCTTGTTGGGAGGTTAGGATAACAATTATATTCACGATAGAATTAAACTAATCAATATATTAATAATAACGAAATTATAAAATTATAAAACAATATTTTAAACGCTCAAAAATTATATATTCTAAATTTAATTACCAAAGTTTATTCTATAGTAATCGAAATTGTTAATTATGTAATGAGTATATATACATAATTAATATCTTGACATTGCAAATTATGAGGTTATCTTTTTAAAGCACTCAACTTAAGTCATTGCTTATATTTTTCGTCTAAACAGTTTCTTGTTACTTTTATATGTGAAAGGCATTTCTAAAAGTCTTTGTTAGGTTACAGTATGAACTACTACATTTGCAAAGAAATAATGACTGATTATCTGATTATATAATTTCTTTATCAAACAACTGATGGGGTTTCGATGTTACGAGAGCGAATGTATTTTTATTAATATGATCAATCTCTTGAAATTGACCATCATATCGTCCACATCTCTTAAGAGAAATTACATTTTGCACACTCCAAACAAACTTTTAAATGTTTTTGTTTTGTTGATTTTATGTATGGACCTTAGTGGGGCAAGAGAGATATGCAAAGATCCGTATCATATGGAAATCTATAGTCTCTGCTTACCCTTCTGGAAAATAGGTATGAGTTTAGTTATTATTACTTTTCGGCAATATTCCAGACAAGGTTTTGGAAAAATGATAGAATAATGTAAATTATTTATTTTCTTCTTAATTCTTTTAAAAACACATGCACTGCTCATACGTTTGTAAAAAAAGTGCCCGAAAAACATGGCGGAAATTGGTGCATGCGCACTAATATTTTTAACTATTACAAGGGCTATTGATAACAACTACAAAAATTTTAACAGAGGGAGAAAAACCGGAAACAAAACAGAAGCGTCTGGAGGTGAAGTATGCTGCCCTTCAAATAGTGCCCAGCGTCGACAAATATGGAACGGCCAAGGTATTATGTTTATTTTGTACAATGCTCGTATTTATTATAGTATTGGATTTTAGTAATTTTTTATGGAAATTGTAGAATAGTGGACAGTTTTTTGGATTCCAGAATCTGAAAGAGTTAATGATGGAACTTACTGGTGGTTGTGTGAAATTTTCCTTAATTCAGACAGTTTCACAGACTGAGGGACATGAAGAGGCCGATAAAAAGACAGATGCACAAATGTATAATGAAAAAGGTTTTCATTGTGTATACAAATTACAAGATCTCATTTATGTTAATGTCTGTCTGGTTATGAACTGGACAAACGGACAAAGTTAAGGGAATCATTTTGAAATTTTTCAGAAAATATTGTTGTGTTATTTTAATGTAGATTATGAATTGAAATTCTTTATAAATAATGAGAGAGTACGGTTCAAATTATTAAATAATTTGAATGTGGTATAATAATAAAATATGTTTACTCAATTTTTTCCAATTGTCACATATTGAACAATAGTAGATTATTTGAAAATTTTTAAAATTTTAATTATGCAAAGGAAACGTGTGTGTCATAGTTATGGGTTGATTCATAAAGGTCGTTAAGAGAAGGTCATAATATATTTTTACAAAATTACAGGTATATATACAGTTTTGACTAAAAGCATATTCAAAAACACATTACTAATTTTCGAAATGACAAATACAAGATTATTAGGATTTTTACAGTTTGCAAGAAAACTGTTGCAAGTGATCCTACACACAGCATTTATTGAGAAAGTCAACTGTCTCTTTTTTTCAATCTACTTAGTTTTGTTACCCTTTTATTCTCTTAGAGAATCATATTGTGCATTGAATAACTTATATAATTTTAATTAACCAGTTTTCATTATATAGAAGCAATAGAATTGATTTATAAAACAAACACTCAGTATATATATTTCTATATATATATATATATTATATATATATAAATATATATATATATATATATATATATATATATATATATATATATATATATATATTTTAGAAGACATATCCATGGCTGTAAGCGGTTAAACTTCTTATTGGGTGGTCGCATTCAGCAAAAATTTTGTATTCATTACAGTTATGCATGATGAAATCGGAAAAGGGCCACCCTTAAGTTTGTTGCTAGTTCTTTTTGAAGGTAAACTGTTTTCCGAGTGCTAAGGTATAATTTCGCAAAAAAATGTTTCAAGTGTGTCATTCGACAACATATGAAATAAAGATATTTCGAATTTGAATCTGAAAACGTCCCAATCGTCGCTCTCCACGACAGCAAGCGCAGTTGGCCCGCGAAGGCGATCTGCTGACGCGCGAGCGGCTGTGCTGCGGGCTGTCGCTGTTCGCGGTGGTGCTGCGCCGGCTGCGCGCGTGCCTGGCCGCGCCGCAGTGGCCGTGCCCGCCGGCCGCGCCGCACCACGCGCCGCTGTACACGCAGGACACCAGCGAGTTCCACAGGCCGGTATTGACTGTGCACCGACTGCATCTATGCAGTAGCTAAATTGTAATCTTAATCGTAAATAGCGTGACAGAGTTTATTTCAAGTGCGTATAAATAGCAATTTTATGTTTATTGACGTCGAAATAGGTATTCCATTTCATTATGTTAATATTTAAAACATATGTTGTAATTTTAGTAGAATGTCAATACATATAAATCGTCAATGCATATTGACAGTTAGTTTTACAAGTTTTTATTGTTATAATTAGTGATCAATAGAGACATAAAAATTCTAAATATAAAATAGATAAATCACCCCATTAGCTTATTAGCTTTCGTGTTCAAGGAAGTAGGAAATGACTTTTTCCCCCGTCACTTCTTTCTAATATGTATACAAATATAAAGTACAAAGAAGTAAACATTGTCAATGCATTTACATATTTGTTGAACTAAAAAATGGTTCATATAAAATTTTCCCAGAAAGTTCAAAAAGCACCAGAACATAAAAGAATGCATAAATAAGGGGATGGTTTCTTTTATGCATTTTCAATTGTATTACTTAATAAATTTATAGTACTACCGAGGCATTAACACAATGCTACGTCGTTTAAACAAAAAAAAAAAACCATATAACCTGTAAACTCATTTTAATCGTTGATAAAAGGACATTTCACAGAAGATGATAAGGAAACTGTGGAAAGTGAAATTTTTTATATCTGTTCGGGAAAATTTAAAACTGCAGTGTGTGGTTTAACAGGACGACCGGCAACTGTAGCTATTGTCTATTGTTATTGTCTCTTACCTTATGTCAAACTGTGCGTTTTCCTAGAACAGTTTCTTAACACACAATTTTATCTTACAGATTGTGGTCTGCTCTTCAATTTCTGTATTGCATTCCCGTTGGCGAGACCCAGTACACCGTCGAGTGAGTATATTGTGAATGTCAAGGACGGATTCGGGGGGGTCGTGGCCCCCTTGGGCTGCGTCTTTGTTCTACTATTGTAGTCGAATTAGAGCTATTCCTGACTGAACCTTGTATACATATGACCCCTTGATTTGAAGGTCGGATCCGCCTTTGGAAAACATATACGTATAGTTTGAAGTGTTGTAATATAT
This sequence comes from Eumeta japonica, assembly GCA_005406025.1. Taxonomy (NCBI): domain Eukaryota; kingdom Metazoa; phylum Arthropoda; class Insecta; order Lepidoptera; family Psychidae; genus Eumeta; species Eumeta japonica. Next base: position 287,795 of record BGZK01000362.1, read on the forward strand.
AAATAGATACATTTCAAATATTATCAAATAAAATGCGCCCATGAAAGGACTTTTAGAGTACGTTCTATGTGCATTCTTAGAATGAGTTTCGAAATCAAAAGTAATTCACCTATTCTTTACCTTATTCTTTACCTATTGTGCGAGGTTTTGATGACAGTCAAGTAAACTGGTGAGTTATTGTATGACGATTTCTAAGATAAAAACTGATTTTAATTATGAACAAACTGCCAAAATAATAGTAATTATTTTCGGCTATTTGTTTTTAGTGCATGCGTGCATCTTTTCGCTGTGCGTAGTAACGCATGGTGAAGAGTGGGGTTCGTCCATATATTTTAATGACTTAATATCCTACATGTTTAGTCTGGATGCTATAACTATTGGATTTGTGTCTAATATTAGCTAATTTTTGGTTTCTTTGTCAGCAAGTTTGGATAGTAACAGACTTGTGAATTAATCAACTTACATTGTCAATGGAAGAGATGATTCGGTCCAGTTCTTGTGCCAGGAAATCGGGGATGTGTTTAAAATTAAAACTAAATTTCTTTTTTGTAATGTTTAACAATGAAGTGAATTAAATGAAATGAAAAGAATTATGTTGCATGTGCCATTTTTTGTGTATTTCAATCTGTTTGAATGAAATTTGGTACAGCCAACAACATCATCTATTTAAAACAGATATTTTTATGGTCTTGTAATAAGTTCCCATTTTAATAGTAAATCGAAAAAAATATTGATTAAGCACACATTGTTAAATTGCTGCAGTTTTTTTAATAGCATTTTTGAGGGGCAAATTAACTTGCGAGCCACCAGAGAGTAAGTGGTCACAGCCGCCCATGGACACACGCAACCCTAGAAGAGTCACCGGAACGTTGTCGGCTTCATGAGTAGGAATAGAATATCTAGTGAAGGGAGATTGAAAAAGGGAGTTATGTGATGAAGGTGAGAGTGAGCTACTGGAACTTTCACTCACTGGACGAAACGAAACAGCTGAAAGTGTTACTTCAAGTTTGTATTCTGTGAGAGTATTATATCTTACTAGTCGAGCCAGCCCATTTTCATGCCACAGAGAAGTTGACCACAGCATGGGCCCACCATTTGTTTTCCTGTTATTATTTGTTTTATTTATTATCCATTTTGTTTTGCTAGGGAGTTGTTCGGTGAAGGTCTCCATTGGGCCGGGTGCACCATCATAGCGCTGCTCGGCCAGCAACGCAGGTTCGAAGCTCTCGACTTCTGCTACCACATCCTCAAGGTACAACGTGTCGACGGCAAGGACGAGCTGGTCAAAGGCATAGTAAGTAGGATCATAATGGACTTTGTATATAGTGCGATGGGGCTGTAGGTGTCTCTATGGGGTGCCGTAGTACTACAGATAAACTATTGTATTCTATTATTGTTCTGGATTGAAGAAAAAGCATTTGTCATTCAAAGTCACGTCTCTTTAATGTCGCTTAGGTTTTCATTTAATTTTGTTCCGATAGCAACGCCTCGAAACATAAATTGATGATTTTTAATCCAATATCTATTTTTTGTTATTGCTTAGAACGAGATATTTTTCTATGTGATTTTAAGTAGCCAGGCTTCTCGATACAATCTAATATTATTTTAGTCACAAATGGTTCTATAGAACTTTCGATGTCTAAAACTGAAGTGTTGCGAGTAACTGCGAATCAAAAAAGCTGAAATGAAATATCCGTTTTCAGCCATTAAAACGCATGGTGGACCGCATCAGGCGCTTTCAAGTGCTGAACTCGCAGATCTTCGCCGTGATAGCGCGCCACCTGGCGACCGACGGCGAGGAGCGCGAGCGCGCCGGAGTCGAGCACGTGCGCTGCTTCCCCCCGCCCCAGGCCACCCACCACAACTAGTTATACTATAGGTATTGTAGACCACTTCTAGTAGATGACTACGAGACATCTCCTTTCTCAGAATACCCTATTCTATACGTATCTAATTAACTAGCCGTCACGCGTCCGCCTTCGCCGAGCGTTATAGGTTTTGAGAATACAAAAAAAAGCATGAAGGGTGTATCGAATTCAAAAAATTAAAAGTCTAAAACCATCTACAAATGATACTGTGTCGTATGGTTAAACACCCTTATCGACATGTACGGCAGTCTAATATACCGTATACAATCGATCAATATCAATCCGCAATATTCACAATATCCTTTTTTTTTCGATCCTTGCCGAAACTCTACGCTACCCCCCCTCCACAATCCCGTATCACATGATTTTTTTTTTCTTGAAAAATATGTTAGACCCTTTGAGATGTTTTAAGACGTTGAAAATTACAGAAAACGCAGCTTTGTACTGAGAAACTGAGTCGTGGCGCTTTGCGATTAAAAATATTATCACAATGAAATAAATCAATAACATTGTATTGTTTGAAAATAAAAGCACATTTCACTCGCTTCTGAAACTTAGGTCTTAATTAGAATTGGTAAAAATTATGCCTAATACAGAACGGTTTCAATATGAGTGTAATGATTTTTTTTTCGGTTTTGCACGGTTCGAAAAACACGATACTTCGAAACAAAATCTGATTTTTTCCGATATTAATCCGACCTAACCCATTGCATCCCCATTCGAGCCTCGTATGTTCTTGTACCTAAACCAATCCGTTACCATTTGATCCTCGTGTGTTCTTGTATCTAACCCAATCCATTATCATTCGAGCCTAATGTGTTCTTGTATCTAACCCAAACCATCGCCATTCGAGCCTCGTGTGTTCTTGTACTTACCCCAATCCATCCCCATTCGAGCCTCTTGTGTTCTTGTACTTAACCCAATCCATCCCCATTCGAGCCTCTTGTGTTCTTGTACTTAACCCAATCCATCCCCATTCGAGCCTCGTGTGTTCTTGCTAAAAGACGACCCCCTAATATGACTATTAATGTACGGTAATTTTTGTATATCAGTTTTTTTTTCTACAGGTGCACGAGCAGCGACGTCCACGCCGAAGATGCGAATTACCGATTTGTATTAGACTCGATGTATCGATTGCATTTATATCTTACGAAATTGTATATGGTGGTATACTTCAAATTTTTTCGGAAGTTGAAAGTATGATGAAAATAATTTTATAGACATAACGTCATCCCATCGACAAACGAGCGACTTTAATAGGTATCCTATAAAATTAAATTATCTTTAGTTGGACAAGAAATTAGTGTGAGTTGTCCCTTTTGGTTATTGTACATTCTGATACTCAAAAAAAAAAATCTTTTATCAATATCATGCTAATATTCCATTATAATATATTTATTGATAGGTTTTAGGCACACAAGTTGAATTATATACGTTCAATGATTTTGATTGATGTAGGACTCACTGAATGCATTTTTAATATTCATGTTTGAAGGAATTAATGTGTTATGCGAATTGAGATTTGCTTTTTTCTTTTAATCACAGAGCTGCATTTATTTACATTAAAATAGTGAGGGCGATTCAAGCGAAAAAAAATTACAGTCATAAAATTTGTATAATTGAAGACTTTGATTAGAGAATTAGTTTAAACTTTTGTAACTTATATGGAGAAAAAAATGAAATAATTTTCAATTGAATTTTGAATACAGTAATTTGCAATAGCTTTAAGAAATCTTTTCAAAACTATTTTATAATTCCGCCTGACAAGAACTTGCGTTTTAGGTAAATATTTTTTTATTACATTTAGAAATTTGTCCGTATCTTAACGTATGGAAAAAAGTTTGTCGATAGTGACAACAAAAATAAAATATATTTAAATACCTACATTCGTAACAAAATATTATTAGGAAATTATGATTATTTCTTAATTATGTTTTAGTATTTTTCCATATCTACTCGAAAGACATTATATTGTTTTCTTGGATGTGTAAGATCCATTATTAATATAAGATTATAAAAAAAAATGTTTTTTATTGATTACCTAATTTTAGAATCTATCATGGTTTGCTTAAAATACCTTGATAGATAGATAAAATGCATTGTTAATAATAGCATTATTTTTTTAAACTTGAGTTCTAAAAATACATTTTATGAAATCATATTAACACTTTTCAGAAAAGTAAAAAATTGGTTGTCTGTAAAGTCGGTTTACGGACGATAATTTTACTTGATAATGTCATAAGAAAACTTTGATGAAAAAGTGCATTCTTTTATGAATTGAATTGAACTATTATCACTGAATTACTATTATTTCGTATAATACAAAGTAGTTATTTGAAAATGACAATGTGTTCGATAAATTAACATTTATTTGCACTCGTTAATTCAAATATTTTTCTACTTAAATTATACGGTAAAGAGATAGATGCGTCACAAGCCGCACGCTTAGGCCGGTCGTGCCTCTCTATTGTTCCGCGCTCGCTCGCACGCTCGGCTCAGGCGGAACGCGACAATGAGTCATGCTTTTTCATGCCTGCAGCCGGCGTTCATCGATTTATAAGACGTTGTCACGTCAAAAGTAGCTAATAATTATGATTTTATAATACTCATTTTTGCAATCGTGTATCGATTTGATTATCAACAGCAAAGGCGAATGAAAAACAGAAAAACGTCTTGTTCAACATCAGATCAATGTGGGAGTAAAATATCCATTTGGAAATTTAAATCTGTTGAGAAAGTTTGTTCAATCGGGTATTCCTTTCACAGCACCACTAATTTAAATGGTTAAAAAAACACATACCTAAAAATCAAACTTCTAACTCATGCTTTTAATGAAAACGAGGTAAAAAACAAAACTTCATGACTGTGTCAAACGCAGAGTTTTTATGTGGAGAGTGACAAGTTGAGCGAGACAAAGTCAGGCAAAAAATATGTTTCCTGTACATTGCAGAGAGGTTTACAAGTTTTAATAGGAGAATGGCAAAATGGACGGACCTTCCAACAGACACACTCAAAATACACGTCAGATTGGTAAAAGGTGATACGTGAGATTTCAAAGGGAAGTCGAGCACAAGCGTTTTGTTCACCCTGTATTTTGTTTTAGATAATAATGTAGGTCTATACACATATGACTGCAATCGATTTTTTTTTGTACAAAGCGGCATTTCATATCGATTTTATCGAAATGCATTCCTACGTCAAAAATATTTCTTTTGGTCGAATTGTAATATCGATGTTTCTGCGTGAACAATCGATGTGACCGACTTCACTAATGAAGTTGGCGAAGGCGTCCGTCCGACCGTGCACCCGCTGCTCCTGTTGCTCGTGTGCTGTAGGGATTGAAAAAGAAAAAATGAAAACTCCGGTTATATACCAGCATTAAAAACTTTATTATCCGATTTGTCGCAAAAAATATTACAACGGTTTTACAAACACACGTCTAATTACTCTGCACGCTACAAGTATACGATTTCTTCTACTTTAGAACATGAAAAATGCACATCGACATTTTGATAATAACGAACGGTACGTTCCATACATCTAGTGTAACCGAAAGACGTAATTATATAAAACACTGTTTTTTTTACAGCTAAGCAATTGTGATGTACGCCTTGGTTAATTATAAAAAACGTGAAGGTACGTCACCTTACACCGTTTCACAATACGGCTCGCGGACGAAATATCGAGGCAGCGCTGCCGCTTAACGTCGCGCACCCTGGTGGCATAAGTTGTACATAAAACGGGCGAAAACGGGGTTTTATTTAATTATGCCCCCATTCTTTGGCGAGATTCGGTGAGATGTAAAAGGATCCCTCTCATGTGAGATTCTCTTCAAATATTTTTCAGGAATTACATACGTTCAGCGTGTTTAAATTACAGGATATATTCGGTATAGATAAAAGGTACAAAATGTTGTAATAGTGTATTCATTGAATTTAAATGTTACTCGAGATTTCGCCAGATGCTCCATTTTGAACTCGCGTGATTTATGAATGACCGTCAATCGAAACCGCAGCCTTTGGATATGCGATATTTCTCTCGCATTCGCTACGTTTTGTGTGTGTGCGCATGCGTCTCGCTCACGCTGTTAACTAATGAAAAATGGAGGTCACAGAATAAGTTTAAAACTATTATTTAATTGTTATGTAAACGCTCTGTAAATTACTCACGTGCAAAAGTAAAATTATTGTATTTATTTTTTATTCTTAACTATTTGTGCAATCGTTGAACGCACAAACATGCATTTCAATTTAAGTGTGTGTGTCGCGTATACACACGCAAGAAGTTGTACTTCTTAGGCGTATTAATAATATTCACGGGCCAAAATATCAGTTTTCAGAAATTTGTTTACAATACATATTTTTATAAAATAACATATTTTCATTGCAATACCATATCTGTCATGTATATATCACGCGGTAATCACTTGATTGCATCGTGTTATAAACATAGGAATAGAATATCTGATGGAGGTAGGAGTTGAGTGATGGAGGAGGGGGGGAGTTTCGGAGAAATGGGCCACCTGAACTCTTACTTATTAGACGAAATGCAACGGCACAAGCTGCTAATTCACATCTTTATTTTGATAACTTCAAAAATGTGTCAAAAATACAGAGAATTAACGTACTAAGAGAAGTGAGCGACCACATACCCGTAGACGTATCATGTTTTGGTTTCTGTGCGTGAGCGCAAGTGGCACGTTTTGAAGTTTTATATCAACCAAGTATATACGATAAACTCATTATGAGTCATATCTGTATGTGAAAATCATATATATTTTGTTCGGTTTAAGCATTTATTCATCAAAATGTTGCTAGTAAGCTAATTTTATAGAATTTGTATTGAATGATATTATAAGTTGTGTTGTTGTCGCTGATGATCAATTTTTGAGCAATGCACTGTTTTAGGTGCAGCGTGCATTACGCTTTATGGAAAATGGACATGTGCATGTAATATTAATGAAAAAGTGTTTGTTTGGGTCTTTGTCTCTCAACCACGACCGAAAGACTGGACGGATTGTAAACAAATATTGTGTAGATGTAGATTATGACCTGCAATAGGATAAAGTTACTTGTCACACCAAAAGATCCAGTAAAAGTGCATTGGAATTGGGAGCGGGACCGGGATCGAGTCAGTTCGGGCCGTTCAATCGATTCAGTCAATTCAATCAGCCAATTCAAAAATTGGGATTGACAACGACATCAATAGAGAGAAAGAATTAATTATATGTCACGTGGGTGATACCGCGGCGAATTTAAATCTTACAATTAAAACATTAACTGTGAAATTTCATTTCACGGATCGACCATTACCTGTCGCGGTGTAAAAAAATGTTTTTGCAATATTCGCGTAGAGATGACGTTCTAGAGGCTTTCGAAATAGGAAAAGTTAGCACAACCCAGCATTATAATGTGGAAATTATAGGAGAAAGGTGTTGCCCTATCATTTTTATATATAATGCATTATAATTAGAAACTATTTTAATAGGCGAGAGTCGCGTCTTCATCGTGGAACGTGAAATGTGCAGAGATTTAGCTCGCTTTTAGCATAAAGCAATTTGGGCTGCAGTGAAAGAATCAACGATGGTGGAATTTATAGCAAATTTTGAGCATCAAGCGAAAAGGGTATAAGGTTGAAGATACCATTTTTCTTAATACTGCATGACATTGTAAGGATATATTATGATATAAGACATTGAAAATGCAGTAAATGAGCAAATGGAATATATAAATGCAATAAAAAAAATAATGTGCCGTAATGAGACGACAGAAGTGTTTATTATTATTATTTTTTAATTAAAATAAATTTAAATGAAAACAAAATGTATGAATATTTACAGGTCCTGCTACAATTCGGTCTGAAAGTTTAATATTTACTCATTTTGACTGTCGCTCATATTTAAAATTAAAAAAAACACGAATCTTTTCTAAGATTAATTCACTTAAACGAACCGATATTTACCATTCAACTCATAAGATTAGGGGCCATCCACAAATTATAAGCTTTTTGACCCCCCCGGCCCCGTCCTTGTCACACGTGGTCACAAGTAAATGAAAACAGCAGTTTTTACAAATTTTTTTGTTCAAAACACTTTAAATATTTGACAAATAAAAGATATAAACCTTTTTTCGTTTTCGTATTTCGGATTTTACGTCACAAACCCTAAGCCCCTCGCCCTTCGACCCGCGGCCCCAAACGTGTGACGTAATTTATGGATGGCCCCTTAGTGTAAGTAAACACGCTGATAGACCGACACACAGGTGAATTGACGACTCGATACAGTATAACGTACGAAACTCTGCCGCTCTTAATTGCCAGCGGATGACGCGATGCGCAGGTACAAGCCCCCCCGAGCCTTCCTTCTTCTCCTCCGCGTTCCGGTGTTACGCCATTGCGACGCTTTCGTGACCAACTTCACAGCGGCATAGTTTCGTGCGTTGCACTCTGTGAAAACAGCCGGCAAAAGCCGTAGCTGCACGAACAATCGCGTCGCACGACGTACGTTCAGGATATTTTTAGTTCGTTCCGAACAGAATGTTTCATGTGAAATGGGAACATTAAATATTATATACCGCTAGAGCGATGACGTCACTCATAGTGGGCGTGTCTGTCTGACGGCAATTAATTGAATTGTTAGTTTCGAAGTTATTTTACATAATTAATTTCAATTTCTCATTTTTTTTTTCCTGTAAAAGACCCTTAACTTAAACATACGGATGATAAATTAATAAATCGACAAACACGAGTGGACCCGATGAATTCGTAGAAGCGGACGGATACTGATTTGCAATATTTAATGAATTAACGACGCGTACACATAAGCGATAATTTGTACGTACAACATTGATTCATGTATTGATGACTTATTTCTTTTATCATTATAGTTAAAGACAACCAGATGGGATGGTACAATACGATTAGACATCTACACTACTTAATAATACATAATCTGTAGTTTATTCTATACAAAGTGGAGAAAAATGGATTTGTGACACCAAGTATGGGGTTAGTTTGAATTTTACGTGTGAAATTGTCAGAGTTGTCTTATTAGTAAAAGATTTAAGTACATTTATATTCAACTCACTACATCGAATATCTACAATTCATATCTATGATTAATTAAACGGACGGTTTCATTAAGCGTATAATATATATATATATATATATATATATATATTGTCATGAAATTAGCAACAAAAGTCGGAATAAAGTCGTAATTTATTTTCAAAGAGATTAAGCTTATTCAGTTTGTTTTCTTGAAAGTATCCACCGTTTTGGAATATCTAAAGTTTGTGAACGCTTGTCAATATTTTCCTTGGTTGGAAAACATTTATGCGACCGACGAAAAAGGTATAATCGGATGTGACAACAATAAAGGTATAGATAATTCTGTGTTAGTCGCAAACGGTAATTCGCTGTGCACTGGCTCGCTGTCCGACGGTGGATACAAAGGGACGGTCGTGAACTTTGGTACGTACTTTCAAACGAACAGTAGCACACTTTTGACACCACCAAAGTGTATCCGTAAAATATAATATATTTCAAAATGATGTGGCCAACTGTTGACGTGGTGGTTCGATGTTGTATGGAAGAAAAAATAGTGTGTGTCGCCTTTGAGTCGCGACTGGATTTTGCTCCTTAAGAACGATTGCCTAGGAATAAATACAACAGGCGAAGCCGGTAAATAAAGCATCTCTTATGATTCCTAAATCGATAAATATTTATTTATTTATTTATTCATATGTATTTGTATTGATTTGACAAAATATATGAATCGTGTTGCATAATAAAAAATTGAAACTCCAAAATTTCAAATTATACGATCGACAATGGCAATTCCGTTACATACGGCGTTAAAAGTTAACGAAGTTTAACGCCGTATGTAACGAAAGCTCAACATATTATCGAAATTAAAATAAAACATCTATAGATAGGTGGTAGAAGGGAAATACGTCCGCGGAGGTGTAACGTAACGACTTCAATTTTCGTCAACACTCGGTTTCGTTACCCCAATCTGATTCGGGTACATGAAAATAGATTCTTAAGGAGTAAACTTCAAATATCCTACGATACAGCCAAACAACCGTCAGGGTGTGAACACGGTTTTTCCTCAACATCTAATGTTTTGAGTGAGTTTACACATCTTATCAACTACTTACGAACTATGTGTGATATCGTCTAAGATAATTGGGAACATATATAACTTAACATATCAAAGTGTCGTACATCTATTTGGTGCAATGTTGCGGCTTAAGATTATAAAAAAAATATATACGTATTTTCTAAGTAAAGCGTCATATCTTGAATTCGTTTTTTGACATGAAACAATATACACGTTGTTGATGACGAGTCATTCTTAATTAATGCTAATTTTTCTTATGCAAATCACGAGAAAGACGGCCAACATTGAAGTTTTGAGGATGTCCGCATCTGAAATTAAATTGAATACTTTTAGTCAGCAATTCTTTTCTTTTTAATATCTAAAATAGATATTTGAAGTACTGTTTCAATTTTCGACGTAAAAATTAGGTACTCTCGTAATGAACTAGGCATTTATATTTTATTTGATGTTTGAATAATTAGGAGATATGTGGTTTGAGCAAAACAATTTTTTTCTCCTTTTATATAATAGCCATTTTTCTGTACTCATAAGTATGAATAGTATAATCAAATACTTTATTATTAGTGTTATTATAATAATTATTATGCCAACTTCTTGCTAGAATTGTTATTATTGTACACTATTGTAATCAAAGATTTATGGCAGCTAATAGAAGAAACGTACGTTTTACATACAACATAATCCCGGAGTCTCGTGACGGACGAGCGTGACGTGACTTTTTTTTTTTACAATAACTCACTAAATTCTTTCCCAAGCCCATGCAAGTTTAAAAGCCTTTCACCGTTGCACGTGTAGTCCTTCTCCTTGAAGCCGGCCTCGCCGTCGCACAGGCAGATCTTGTCGTTCTCGGCGATGAACTGCAGGTGCGGGGGCGCCGGCCCCGGCCCCAGCACGGTCCGGTTCAGCTTGTCGCACATCAGCCCGTCGATGCAGTCGTCGCTCTTGGTGCACACGTGGTAGAGGTCTGCGGGAAGGGGTGAGCGCAACGTCAGCGACATCTAGACCGTGCGACGCCGAATCTATGTACTAATACTTGTCTATGGTCGCGAACGCCGGCGGTCATAGACAATCATCGGATGACGTTTGAAACGTTTACGCTGATGCTCGTCTAGAGTCGATAGTTTTGAGCTGCTTTTTCGGTTGTATGATGAGAAAGCTGAAAACTATTGTTCTCAGCTTTTAGCGTTTATAAAGTAAAAACCTTTGTTGTAATCTCTTGAAATGAGAAGAGACGGATATAAATTTTGTGTATTTTAATCGTTGCGTTTTTCAGTTGCATGTACCTGATTCCGTCGTTTAAAATAGGGTTTGTTAAACGTTGATTATTATCTATACTTACATTAGTTCCATGGATAATTTCTCACAACAAATTATTTCAACTTACTCGAATCAAAACAGTATTGACAATTCATATGAAAAATAGCGTTGGACAGAATTGAAAATTACGTCCAATAAGCCGTTTTCTATATAACCTCGATTGTTAAATTATATTACTAGACGACATTCTACTTTAGAATTAAGTCGTCAAAACAATATGTATGTATTAAGAAACGATATATTTGGATTAAATAAAGACATATTATTTTTTACGATGTTTAGCAAAAAGCAAAGGTATAAACTATACAGCCGGTATATCCACACCAGTATGAAAAGATCTGACAATAATTATGTTTAAATCGAGTAGTAATATCTAAATAGATTTTTTGTTATACATTATTATGTTAAAATCTAGTTTATAGGATCTGTGGAGCTGATAAATTTCATTAATGCATTAGAACGGAAAGGAAAGTTCTTACACTTTTTTATGAAGGTGCTGGGAAAATATCAACAAAGCATCATTCAGTATTTGATGAGCATGGCAGTCAGACGTAATGTAGTTCAGCTAATTTAAAAAAAAAATTGTAGGAAGCGGCTTAGGTACCAAAGTTTGAAAACTGGAAATATATAAACTGCATACATCCGTAAAAAAAAGACCAAGAATTGGCGATGCAGAGTTGAAAGCTCATAACATTTGAAATGTGTCCGCTATTCCCAGCTTAACATTGGTATAAGGGTTGATGATTCTTCCATGGGCCGGTTGTATTCGTTTCCGTAAAAGGGTCTCTAAGGAAACGATAGAACTAAATGCACTTTGAATAAACTAGTCTCTTATGAAAAAGGGCTATTTTTATGTTGACGAATATTTAATTAATATGAATGGTCGTCGATGTAATCGATTTAAGTTTCAAGCATGAATAAAAAGGTACGAAGGAATTTCGTGTCGATTTTTCACCTTTTGAATAGAATCGGTGGTAATGAAATAAATTATTTTTGATGTTTAATAGGAATATATATATATATATATATATACAGGTAGATTTTATCATGCATCTTTTTGTAAGTATGTAATCATAATCTCCTCCTTTTATAAAATAATTTCACCAAAGAAACCATAATCATTTAAGTAGCTGTTTCTGAGAAAAATAGCTTGGAATATGTATGTAGAAATGTACTAACAATCTTAGAGCAGCTGACGCGTAGGTACTGCGCCGCGCGGCCGGTCATCCGATCTCGCCCGCGCTTGCAGTCCGGCCGAGCATTTTTTAGGGTTGTGTCTATAAGTATATTTTCAATGATATACTTTTGTTACAATTACTTCGGCAAAGTTGTTCTAAAAGAGAAGGAGACTATGAATATTTGCGAAATGATGCATGATAAAATCCACCTGTATATACGTTTATTTATCCGACAAATAGCGATGGTTCCCTTTTCAATTTTATATAAACAATCTAAAATGATTAAAACATGAAAGTCAATAAATATTTAATGAAACCTTCGGGGTAATTTTTGACTTTAATTTGTGAATTGCCGTTACACAGCTTATAAACTTTTATAACAGTGAAAAAAAATACATGTCAAAGATACGTCTTTTAAAACTGAGATTCACATTTTACATGTAAATGGAACCGATTTGAGCCTCCAAATTTTCATAGATATCAATCCATGCCTCCAAGTGGTTGAATAGAAACAGAGTCCTGAACAACTTCTATTATTTGTGGCAATCTCGTATTTTCTTTTTCATTTGGCACCGTTGTTGTAATTGCGAAGAGACAACGTTCGCTGTCACAATAGTAAAAACAAGTGCGAATATTAGCAAAGTGCGGTCGCTTCGTTGTCTCATTGTCTGCTTCTCTGTTGTTCTGTCACGTATTTTATTTATACATACATATAAATATGAAACGAGTACGAAAAAAAAAACACCACAGCGGTAAATTGAACATTGTTTATATTTAAAGTGTTAATAAAAATGTGTATGGTTCCGCCTGTTGTCTCTGATGCTGTTGACAGCGACTCGCTATGGGATATCAAAGAACTATTCGGTGTCGGTTATACAAATGCTAGCTTAAACTAAAGAAGCAATAGCTATCTTTGCATTGATCCCCGAATTCAAAGCACAAATTTGTAGTACAAAGAGATTTTCTGCAAAATGGTAGATTTGCTTGTCAATTGTAGACTTTACATTATTATTTTATTATTTACTTGCGCTTGTTTTATACCCGCGTTTCTTTGCCAAAGACAAATTCAGTGTTTAATGTATATCATGTAAACGTTACCATAGTGACCAACCAATAATATGCGCCTCTACTTTGCGATGTAGTTACAAACGTGTTTTATAACTACAGGATGCCTAGCCCATTATTAATGCCATTATATCCATGTCATTATATCACATAAGCTGTTTATATTGAAATTATTACGGAAAAAATGATTTATTGAGGCTTAAGAACGTGGGTGATACTTAATTTTTTTAGAACTGAGTTTGCTTAGAATAAAGAAACATTTAAATTATAAAAATGGAATTTTTGTCAACCTTATTATGTATATTGCATTCTTTTCTCATTTGTTTTTACAAGTTGGCGGTTAAAAGGCCTAAAATTGTTTGCCTAGTGTCAACGTAAATTTAAAGCGAGAAAATTTTCGCGTAATTATTTTCTATGACTTTCGTTGCTATTTAAATCGACAAGGAAGTTATGATGAAACTTCATCATAGCTTTCATGATGAAAGGTCTATACCTTGGCACAGTTTATACACAGGTTTAACTAGTTTAAACGCCGTCGCAATAATCTTACTGATGATCTGCGCGAGGGACGTCCTTCTACGGCGACGACCGAAGACAGCATTTGCGCTGTGCGGCTCATGGTAGAGACTGACAAAAAGTGACCTGCTAGCAACTTTGGACACGCTTAGGTATCGGTGTGAGTCAAATGCATAGGAATCCTTCATGAATATTTAGCGGTAAGGAGGCTCTGTACTCGGTGGATACCTCGTGATTTGACTTACGCTCAAAGACTCTATCGTATTAATTGGTGCCGGTGGTGATTTGAATGCTGTGCACGATATGGTTATAGGTGACGAAAGCTGGATTCATTGTTAGGATTCCGAAACAAAAACACAGCCTTCTCAGTGGGTGTTTCCTTTCGAGAAATTGCCCACTAAAGCAAAATGAGGTCGAAGCGTCGGAAAAAAGATGGTGGCCTCTTTCTTTGGAATGACATGTCATTATCAACAATTGTTTTAGAAGATAAAAAAAAAAATCAGTCACCGCAGACTGGTACACTGACGATTGTTTGCGTCTTGTTTTGGAAAAAAGTTCGGGAAAAACGGCCTCACAGTAGGATGATAATGTCATGACAACGCCTCACCACATGCCGCCCGACAAACAACTAACTACTGGGAGACGTTGAGTGTAGAAATACTGGCTCACCCGCCTTACAGCTCCGACCTCACACCGTGCAATTTTTATTTATTTCCTGAAATAAAAGAAAAGCTTCGAGGAATGTGGTTTACAGACGCCGAGAAAGCAGTGGCTGCATATAAAAAGGTCGTCGAAGTGAGCCCTAAGTGCGCGTGAGCAAAGTGTTTCTCTCAGCGGTTTCATCAAATGCAGCGATGTATTGATCTCAAAGGACACTATTTTGAAAAGCAATAATAATATATATAACTAGTTAATTTGCTTAGTTTCTGATTTTTTAAGAAGTTTCAGATTGACTCGTGTGTTATTAACAATAGTCTTATTTGAGTTCAAAGCTAAGTAAAGGATCATAATTTTGCAGAATGAGAAATATGTTCATTTAGAGTTATGTAGAAAAATGAAATTAATGGGTATTTTATATAAGTGCATATATTTATAAATTGTATAATTCTTAGTTATATTAATGCATCTTATTCATTTATTTATTTGCCTTCTTCATACTTCTTTATGAATAGAGTTGGTAAATTTGAAATTAACATTTCACTGAATGTTTGTTTAATTAACAATTTTTTAATCAATTTAATTTTAATTTGAAGCACGTTTGATACGATAACATCCAATAATAATATGTATTTTGCGGATAACTATTGTTCAGTGTAACAATGTTTTGATTAAGTTTTTCTTAAAATTGCTTTTCAAACATTTGACGTTTAATGAACACTCTTTTGTAGCGACTGTAAGTGCACAACACTAGATGGCGATAATATCACCTACGTCCTCTCGCATGAAATATATTTCAATTTTTTTTTTCCCATATCAGCTAAATCGAATCGAGTAATTGTGAAAACTGCCCCCAATAGCAAATTAAAAACAAGAAATATATGTGTCCGCGTGGAAAACGTTAAGGATTAAGGTCATCGGTCGAGGCCGGCCTTGATATTAAACGATAAAGGCACGCCGGATTAATCGCTTTCGTTAATCACGGCGCTTAAGGTCAACCCGCTCCGAAAATTCGGGCTTCCGTGAGTTCACGCGACCGCCTCAATCCAAAAACGTAACGGGGAGTCGATATACTTATACAACACACGTGAATCGAACGCCCCGGACCTATAGCTTTAATATTAAAATGGTGGTTTCTTTGTTCGCGCAAAGGTCGCGTTGCGCGTGTTGTGGGGGAATACATCAGCGTAGCCTTGGCAACACCGACCGCCCGGCGGCCGGCCTGTCAAATTAATTCGAATACTGAACTTGTTCCGGACGCGCGCCGTTTTATATATATATTTTTTTGTGATATGGATGCCGATACATTGTCGCCCATTCGTGTCGGTGGTCTTGTACAGCGTTAATTTTAATTCAAATCCGAAGTATTTTTATTTCGTGGGTTTTAATATTGCACTTGAAATACGTCATAACATTTAAAGAATTTACAGTATTTTAATATTACCAAGTTTTTTCTCTTAATTACCACTCGTTCGTAAGGCAGTTATCACTCAAGAAGAAAAATTTGAGGATAGCTTTTTTCAAACCAATTATATAGAAATACAATCATACATAAAACTATTGCAGGAAAAAAACCTGTACGAAGTCGAGCTGGTTGTGTCCATTCATCCTCTAAATAGTCAGAGATTGTGTTCACACCCTTTTTTGCAAAGTGTTTGCTTAATAAAGACTTTAAATTTGTATAAGGGTAAATTTTGTACATAATCAGAAATCATATTGAACATGCATACACAAAGCCCCTTAATTAATTCGTGACCTTATGCAGTGGACTAACATGTACATGTAAACACAGTAAATTTCTGTTTCTAGTATTGAAATTATGTCTATCACTACTTTTATTAAAAAAATTCTAAATTTTGTCGTACGTAATTTTGATAAATAAACTGCGATACAATTCCATCCGTAAAATAAATTGCGGTAAAGTTCCAATTTCTTTAAACATTCTTTTAAGAGAAACACGAGGTCCCAGTTTGTAAATCTCGGGAATGGTCCACTTTTGCTACATGAAAATTCTGTGAACATCCGCAGCATGTCCCCAAAGCAGATACCATATGGCATCAAGCTGTGGAAACAGCTAAAATAAACCAATCTGGCGGTTTGGATACAGGATAAATTTCTTATCTACTTTTTTGCATATGCACAAGAGCTAAACGTTCTCGTCAATTTACTAATACGAAGACCCTATTGCAATTTCTTATCAAGAATTACTAAAAAATACAGTAGCATCGATAACATATAATTCTTCGTTTCTTATTAAAATAGTACCAGAACCATCTTTTATGTTCGGAAATGAGAATTTCACACATTTTGTTTTCTTCCTATTAAGAAATACATTATTTGCAATAAACAATTTTTCAATTTTCGAGATAGCAATCGTCATAATCGGGTTGATGTCTTTGAACTTTGAATAATAGAGAGGTATCATCTACAAACAGTACTGTCTCATGAACATCCTTAGATAATCGTCGATATAAACTAAAAATAGAAACGGACCTAGGATCGATCCTTGTGGCACCCCCATGCGGACCGCGGAACCAGACGATCTCACGTCATTGACATCGACCCTCTGAACCCTATTAGACAAATATGATGACAGAAGGTCGAGTGTACGGCCCATATAGATCCATAAAAATGTAGCTACCTAGTCAGTGTTACGTGATTTGGTAAGAAAGAAAGAAAAAAAGAAGGTAAGAAAATTTTGTTTTGATGTACATATGCATATGTTATTGCATCAAGTTTAATTATTATAACAATATTATGTTATAATTTAAAAAGGTTGTTCCTCAGTATAAATTGTAGAACTTGTCCCTACCGCAACACCTAGCTCGTGTGCAATGGCAATCGAGCAGCATAGCAACGTTTATACAACTATTTAAAACATTAGTGTTGCCTGAATCATACAACTACATGCGGTCGAATATGATGTGATCCTACACTTATCTATAAATAACTTATCAGAACTAAATGAACAACGAATAAATCATAGACAATCCCATTAAAGAACGACCTTCCGTATAAAACTTTTTTGTATATGCAATAGGTAAGCATTTAAGGACTTTTTGAAAGAGAAGACAGAGCTTGAATTTTTAAAAGGTGGTGGTAAGTCATTCCAGCATTTCATGGTAGCGTAACGGAAGCTACCACGAACTCCGGTCATTCTAGAACTTGGATGTAGCTAACGAGTAGCAAAACGAATATAGCGATCAGAAAAACAGAGCTTTTCATACAGATATCGAGGTACTTGACTTTTTATAATACCCAAAAAGAAGGATATCAAAATACAATTTACACACGCCTCGGAGAGATCTCAAAACATTCCTATTGCTTCCCGTTAATCCTGAGAGGATTGAAAATTTTTTTTTTAATCTCATTTAACATTTGATTTTTAAGTTTTTTGTCAAAGTTGTTTTTATCGAATACATTTAAATCGTCATAGAATGTGACGGTTTATTTTTAAGTTAATTTTTACTTTATTTATACAAAAACAAAAATGTATTAACCCATTTTTTTAAAAGTTCTATTATTATTTTTTTTTTAAGAAAACGATAAAAGTAGCCCATAGTTTTATATAGATACAAATTTCTGCAATTCAATTTCAAAAATTAAATTAAATTTAATGATTCAAAAACTTTGCATTTTAGTTAAGGCAAATTTCTCTATTCAGATAGGTTGCACGAAAGGCAAAAATTGTAATAAACTTTTGTTTTGTACTTAAGTTGTCTTTACATTGACGACTTAAGTACAAAACACAAAAAAAAGTACTGAAATAATGCATAGGTTAATAATATACAGCTCGACTGGAGACTTTAACCTTGTAGAGGATTATAAAAAATATATATTTTAATTAGAATACTCCGTGTTGTAAATTTATGCAAAATTTAATAAGTTCCAGTTCTCATTACCTATAAGTATACAGATATCTTTCGTTACATAAAAATAATTAGAATTACACAAACAATCTTTAAGAGCTGCTGATATCCAAAAAAATATGTTACAAAAAAACCTAATAATTGTAACATAAAGACAGTAATAATTCATTTTCAGGTAAGCAACATTATTACTGTATATTTCCAAGATATTTACGAAAATATAATTTATTTATGCGAGGATATTAATGCCACAGCATTCTCTTCGCCTCGATGTAAATGCGAATTGCAAGAGCAAAACATATATATGCTAACGATTCCAATTTTTAGACCGTTATAGGGTTATTAATTCTTTCATGGGTGAATACAGAGTTGAATGCTCCTTTTAATAAAGAAATTCCAAATAGTATGATAAAAATAAGTAATTAGTCGTTTAGAAAAAAAGTATATCGAAGTACATATTACGAGAAAAAAATGTTACTGTTGTGTAAATTAATACTTAAATGATGAACTACATTTAAAAAGAATGAATAGATTTAAATTTTATATGTGAAAAAGAAATAGACCAGAACGAATTTCTAGGTTTATATATATAATAAAAAGTAAAAGAACACTGTTACATTCATTGGAACACTTCTATGTCCGTGATTTTGTGCTTGTCTGTCCGTCTGTCTGTAAACAGTCAGTTCTTTTTGTAATACAGACTGAGATATAGGATGATTGACTATAGTCCAAGAAATGTCATAGGATTTTCTTGCGTAATGTAGAAGAAAGTACTGTTCGCTTTCCCCGACTTAACTTACAGCCGCACAATACATTTGCAGATGTCGAAAGACATGAGGCAATACTGCGCAATCAATTGTCAAGTCAGATATCAATTGCGGGTTTACTTGCTGCAATAAAAAATTACGCAAGACGGGAGCCATCGACATCCGATTACATCCGATGAGTGTTATCTAAAAACAAATCAAGATAAAGTGCTTTAAAACATAGGGCAAAACCCCTATTAGAATACTTTGGGGGGTGAAAAGGGGCTTGAGGCCCTCAGCCCCTCCGCCCTCAAATCCGCTGCTGCCGCGGCGTGGACTTACTTTTGGGGCTGCTGTCGCATTTGCCGTTGACCGGCGGGTAGTTGTCCCCGCAGAGGCAGCGCGTGGTCGCGTCGAACTGGGTCCTCACGCACGACGTGCCGCTGAGGGTTATGCAGTCGCCCTGTCTGCTGCACGCGCGCGCTGCGGGGAGACGGACCTCGGTCATTGCGTGTCAATCCGTAAATCGTATAACCAATATGAAAACTAGTTTTTTCTTTATCCTGGCATCGGTTGAAAACTACTGAACTTGTCGCTATGGAAATTTGAGCACACGTCTCCGAGTCGTTTGTAGATGGTTTTAGGTATTTTATTTTTAATCCTTAACACTGTTTATCATTCCAGATTTCACACCTCGAAAGGAAAAAGGGAACCCTTATAAGATCGCTTCGTTGTTCGTCCGTCTGTCTGTCTGTCAAGACCATTTTTCTTGAGAATTCGTGGAGGCATCGCGATGAAATTTATAACAAATCCTTGGATCTAGAGTCTCTTCAAGCCCTAAAAAAATCAAGCTTCTAAGTCATCGTAATTAAAAAATACGGTTATTTGTGACCTGTATTTTTTAATTACTCGTAAATAAGTCAAAATCTATAGAATGCTACCTATCCTTTTGACCTAGAATTATGCCAAGAAGGATGTGACAGTATCCAAGTCACCGTTAATTTGCAAGGACATACATACATTACATGAATTTTTTTTTTATGGTTACAAACTTACACTTACAATTGGTAACTATAAATATACTTTCCAACATACCGGTCTACATCACGGTCCGCATGTATGGGAGAACATTTTTTCATTTTCAACTAAGAAAACAATTAAAAAAAACAATCGCTTTAAGATTTCTGGGATCAATATCTTCATACAATCGCTGTCGGAAACAGACAAAATCATCGAGATTCTTGTCAGATGAAATATTTGCATAAATAAATACATTTGTACGGAACCCTCAGGCCGAGAGTCCTATTCGCAAATGCTCGGGGTTTTTTTAATCTATTTTCATAACCCATATCGTCCAGCAAAGCAAGTGACCACTATTATATGTATATTTTCCAAATGTGAGCACCCTTTCTATTCAACGAGTAGTGAAAGGCTTTCGGATCAATCGTACTGTAAGGGCGTTGGTCATCGTTGGTATAAGTCATTTGGAGATCATTTCATTTAAGGCTTCTGCGGTTGACTAATAGATCGATTGTTGATTTATTGATTGAGTCGTTGAGTGAGTTACAATATATATATATAATTACCGAAAATTTGGTCTGCTCTTTCCGTAGGCGTGAGAAAAAGAAATTACCAAATTGTATATAAAAAAACTAGTGGTGTCGCGGGACATCCGGTTGTAAAGAAGTTTTTATCGTTTTATATTATGTTATATCAAATAATAGGAACAGTGTAATAAATTGACAACTTTTGAGAGTAATTAAACGAGAAATACATATAAATTACTGAACTAATTAAAAAACACTAAATAGAGCACTAAACGTCGTCATAGCGTTATTTTTTTTATATAAACTTTATTAAGTTCGTCATTGTTGAAATCGATAATAAATATCACTTTAATATTATATAAAATGAGTTTATTAAAGACTTAAAAATGGAAACTCCATCTCAGAATCGAATAGAAATCATAAAAAAATTATAACAATGACATTATTATTATACATGTAACTTGATAATAGACAGATATTTTTATCGAAATGTTGAAAAATGAAATAAGCGCCACGTTACCCGCGGCTACCGCCGCACTTGCATAACTAACTAGTGTGCGTTAGAGATATAGAGAATGAGACAAATTGAGAGTCGCCGAGGGTCGAATGGAGCGGTCATAACGGTTTTTCTTGACGTAACGATTTCTGCCAACTAGCACCTCCAGCAAGGCGCGTTAAAGAACTTCGTTTCAGAAAACGACCGAATAATTGTGACTAGTTTCATTATATCCATCATTGAAAATGGTATCACTGTTTTCCTATTTTTTCAACAACGCTAAAAGTTTTTTAAAGTGACTCTCATATCGCATTAAAATCTTGTAAGATATTAGGTAATAAAACTTTTGAAATATCGCCCATCTAAGGATAGATTTTTATTAAAACTTAAGGAAAACCTTAAAATTGTTTAAATAATGAAAAGTGTTTTTGGACAATGCGTTATCAAAGACGTGTAAAATAATAACGTTATTATTCGATAAGTAGATTTACAGGCGACCATAGATTAAGGAATCGTAGATACAAAATATGAATTAAATCATTCTGGATTTATTTGTATTATAAAACTTTACTATATTAATACAAAAAGAAATTAAAAAAAAAATCACTAATAATACACAACGATGTCTCATTTTTCGCTCAACGAAAAGAAATATTTGAGATAATAAGCAAATATATGTATATAGAACCTATCTATTAAAAAACAGCTCTATTGAAACCAACCTTTTGTAATTATTTATTTTCTCATTCTCTACGAACTTCATTGAAAGGGCTGAGTAAAACTTATGAAGTAATAAGTATGTCTTATATCTAAATTTTTATCGCAGTAAATCACTAAATAAACGACATTGGATTATAAAATAAAATAAAATAAAAAACTCTTTAAGAACACATGACACTTTTGTAATTATTCAAATATATACATGGCTATTTAATCTAGAACAATGACTTACGGTTTTTACTGAAATAGACTTGAATATTTTTGCATTTCAATGTCACCCCATTAAAGGAGATATGAAATTTAATATAAATTATTGTGTCTAATTTTTAATTTATGTCAATGCCATCGTCGACGAATTATAATTGCTGGTAGGGACAAAAAAAAAAGAACCAAGTGCTATCCGAACTCGCACACGAAGGGTTCCGTACCATTATCTATACAACATTAGACACTATATTATAACCTTTTTTTAGTTTCATTTGCCCCGGTGTCTGTAACGAAATTTTGCTAGTTAAATTTGAGCCACTTCGCGGTTTTCGATTGAGCTGAAATTTTGCATGCATATTTATATCGCGTTATAACAATTATTATGAGAACGAGCTGATTTGATGATGGAGCCGCGCTTGAGGGCCTGACATTCCTTGATGGAAACACTTAAGATAGTCGAGTTTGGGATTGTTTGTTTTGTTGTCTTGAGCACTTCCTATTGCATGTGATAACGAGGATCTGAAGGTGATTATGAATAAATCTAAATATTCTATAAATATTTCAAGTTTCTACCAATGCCCGTTAGTAATATCGAGCATAAAACGGCAAAAAAATCACGTTCGTTGTATGAGAGCTCCCCCTTAATTTATTTTATTTCAATTTGATTATTTATTTTTGAAGTGAATGTACAACTAAATATTCTGTGGATATTTCAAGCGTCTACCAGTTGCCGTTATTAATATAGAACATAAAACAGCAAAAAAAATCACGTCTGTTCTATGAGAGTCCCCCCTTAAATATTTATTTTATTTTAATTTAATTATTTATTTTGAAAGTGAATATAAACATTTATTTTGTTCTGTTTTTTAGTATTTGTTGTTATTGCGGTAACAGAAATACATAATCTGTGAAAATTTTATCTGTCTAACTATCACAGTTCTTGAGATGACAGCCCGGTGACAGACAAACAGACAGTGGTGTCTTAGTAATAGGATCCCGTTTTTATGCTCTGGGTACGGAACCCTAAAGATGATTGCCGCTTATTTGAAAATAAACCAATCATGATTGATCACTATTCAATATGAATATCTTTAAAGTTTGGAATAAAATCATTATTGCCTGTTCACATATCAATATAAGTAACAATATTACTAATGACTTTGTCAAAACCGACTATAACAATTTGTCCGAAGTCGAGTAGCCATTTATCAATTTGACGCCTGTTGACATTTACGTATGATAAATATATTTTTTTAAATAAATACCTTGTTATTAAGCAAAGTTAACTCGATATATCGCTTTAGGTGAAAGCCGGTCGAATTTATGTCTTGAAAAATATGAACACGAAAGCGTTTTTTTGATGCAACTTATACGAATTTTTACTAATAAGTAACTTTATATAATAATAAGTTTTAAAAAGTAAGAATACGAATTTACTCGTGTGTCTCGAAAAGGTTAGTCATTTTTTTATGAACATGAGAACAGCTTCCTTTGCACATAGAGGAATAATGTTGTCATTATTTTAAGGGAAAAAAAACATTTTTTTTAAATAATTAGGTATATAAATAATAAGAGCTTATTATTTGTTGATTCAAAATTAAGCTATCAAATTTACGGACAATTTAAATTATGAAGTATAAAGATTTTAAAAAAAGAAATCAATAAACATTAAATTAAAAACTGTTTCAAATATGTATAAAACATTTAGAATTAAACAATTTGGGCAAAAGAGAGAAATAGATAAATGAAATTTAATAAATGAAATATAAATGAACATATATATTAAAATATTATAATCAAAATTATCAACTACTTCTTTTTAAATTTTTGCGTGTATTAACATTTTTATTTTATAGTACGATAAAAAGCAAATATCTAGAAACCATAATATATAAAATAAAAAAAGATTGTCTAGAAACTATTACGGTAATTTATGGCAAAATTGCATGAAAATACACCACGATTGCTTAATATTTGTAACGTGGTAATAATATATATCATTGGCCAATGTTACCCGATATCTGAACGTTGCCGATTCCCGCTTCGTCCGGCTCATAGACAAGTAAACATAACATCCAGTGACGCAAATAGAATAATGTTGTCTATGGCGTCACGTCAACGAAGATGGCGGACTCGCGTGACCCGGTATGCAAATCGCCCACTACAACGTTAAATAATGACAAAGCTAGTGTTAGATTGGCTGTGGGGTCACGGCCTGCGGCCTAGCTAATATTAGCCACTTGGAAGTTTGTCTGTTTGCATGTTGAAGCTTTTAGATCACTTTATTTGTAACGTATGATCCCAAAGTAGTAAATATTCACATACCGCTGGAATTATTACATCGTAGAGTGTAGGGAGTTGCGTAGCCCTTTTCGTATCAAAGCGATTACCCAATTCGAAGGCCGACAAAGGATGATAATACTATAATGTTCACGAAGAACATCATTAATCTTGCTAATAGTGATGTTTAGGCGTGGATTTAGGGTGAGGGGCGACGTCGATACGGACTCCGATCAACGGTTAGGGAAGTCGATAAATTAGTGCTTATCGATATCGACAAACTGGACGGATTGACACGAAAATAGAGTTGAAGTACTCGAGCTGCCGTTAGAAAAGAAATTGCTGGAATGCAACCGGAAATTCCTTGTCGTGATCATCTTTCGTCTTCTTTCATCCGACTACGGAGGATTGCGGTTCCAGCGAGCTATGTATTTACGTTCATCTGTGCTTTCTGTGTATCACTCGCACCACTTATCACGTTTGGACAACCAGTCTACGCAAAAAAAAAATCAAAACTATATCGAGTTTGATATCAAATGAAGGCTTTAATTCAGAGATTCCGAAAAATTGTAATTAATATATAATAAGTATAACATTGTCCTGTGATTGATACAAATGCGAGTGTATAAAGGAATCGGTCTATTTAAGTTCCATGACCCTAGAGTAGTCTTCGTGATTATGTGAGCAGCCAAAAAGTATTAAATAATTGAAAAGTTAAACCGTGGAATAAATTGATCACTCGGTCTAGAGATTGGTAAAAGAAGTTTGCAGTTGCTGGTGTTATAAAATGTGTTATGAACTATCACGAAAATCACAATTTATTCCGATAAAATTTTATAATGCATTTTTCTTTAATGTGTCTTGGTATACTTTTTTTTTTTTGAATTTTTAAAATAAACCAATTCAGCAAAAAGGCTATTTCGTATTTGGGAATGTTTCAATGTAAATTTCGATTATGTTTGTCACTAATACTATTAAAGATGACGTAATTAAACGACTGTTTTTTTATATAGAATTGAATGAAACAATCGAATCATTTTTTTTTCTTTTTATATCAAAATTTTTAAACATAATATAAAAAAAGAATGAATTTAACAATTGTTCCAGTCTTACAGAGGTTCTACTAAGCGCCATTTGATTCTACGCGTGTAGAGAGCAGTTTGAGATTTACGTGGTAGACCACGTGACCATTAACGTCAATCAAACGGAAGGTTGGAACGCATACCCGCGTTTTAAGACGCAAGTCCGAATCTAGGCCATTTCTTTGGCGTCGTATGCAGATTGAAGATATCAATCGTAATTCGTTCGAACTACAAAGAAAAGCACTAAAACGAGACTGCGTTTAGGAGAGTCCGTATGGGCATTTAGAGCTCCAAAAAACATAACGCGATTTAACTATTCATTCAATATTTTCAATACATCTCAATAGGAGAGCGGATGTGGACCTACAACGATTTATGCTGCGAACTCTGTTTCATAGACACCATGTATAGATACATAGACAATTTTCGTTATAGATGTCGATAGTGTCGCCGTCATCGACAGCTCGCACAGCACTATTCAGAACCTCACAGGTCGTGTCTCAACAGCTAACACGTAATGGCCGCTACACAAAACGCGTGCTATATAGACCGGCGAAGAATCTGGCTGAGCGAAACATGAAAAAACCGCATTCTCGTGGCTCAACCTTTCGGTGAGATTACATCGACCGCCATTTGCATGTCGGCGCACGCGACGCACGCTCGAACGTGACGCGGGAAAGCCTGACGCCGAGTGGTTGCTTTTTTAGTGTTTCGTGACCGCACCGCATAAAATGTAACGCTTGGCATTGGCGTTCGTTTGTCTATGCCTGTCCGTTTGGTGGTATTCTTACATTATTTTTTCGATATAATTTTCAATTTTATTGGTAAAAGTGGAATAGATACGAAAAAAGATATAAGACGTGACATTACAAATTAAAAATAATATATATTTTTTGAAGTTTTTTATCTTTCAGAACAACTTCCCGGATGTTAAAAAAATATTTTTTATGAACGTGACGGTTTATGACATTTGAAATATCTTTACCCGGTACTAAAAGGTCCATACTGAATGTATGATGAAGTCGAACAGTATTTATGATCACAAAAAACAGGAAAGTTACAGGATGTTCTCTTAAAGAAATGTGGCTGTATGATATCACGAAGCGTTTCTAGAATTGTTCTAAATTTTCAATTCAGTAAATGACCTGGTTCACAGACAAAGACATACACAAGAATGTTGTTGTTGTAAATTGTTGTAAATTTCCATAAAAAAAAAAATGGAGGAAAACCTCAATGTCTTGGGCGATGAACAGAATCGCTCAAAGCTTTCTTTTTTAAATGCGCTTCAAAGTTTCTAGCCATTCTATCTCAGCCCTTCAACGGTAAAAATCTACCATTTTGGTAGATTACGACCGGGCTTTTCGTGTTTCGGCCGTTCGCACGATAAAAAACACGTCACTATGGGCCATTTCTCGGGCCGCTACGTTAACGAATACGGGATGTTCTATGCAAATACGCGGCTTCCGTATCCCATAGCGCGTATCCTCGAAGGTAAAGTAGGCCAGGGGGTCGGCAGTTTAGTACCCGAGGGTCGAAGCTGCGTGGGCGTCGCTGATTAAAAAATATATATTTTTTCGCTCGTAGATTCGATGGGTGATCCGGTGACTGTTGATCGTTCGTTTTTGGTGTGGACGGTAGCAAGCATTGCTGTTAGATCGGGTTGTCGTTGGATTGGTTTTGCCGTAGTCGGTATAAGCAGTAAGTCTGGACCATCGGGTCGAGTATTTGATTAATAGCAATATAGCCTTTGTAAATAGAAATTCTGAACCAGTAGGTTCAACTTTGGATTAGATTTACTTTAGCCATTATAAGCATAAATCCAGCATTGGTTTAGTTTTGCCGTAGCCGGCTTAAACAGTAACTCTTTAAGTTATATGAAGGCCATTTAAAACGCTTTCTTGTACATTAATGTGTAAAAAAACCTGTATGGGGTTTTGAGGACGTGTGAAATTGACATTTTGATATTTTTACTCTTATTATAAACTCACGCCTATTGGGCAAAAGGGGAGATATGGACCATAGATTTCCACATTATAAGATCTATGCTTTTGTTTATTTTTCGTTACATTTTTTTTATGGAAGGAGCGCTATTAATGATGTTTCTTCAACGTAGAGTTTATGCATACTTGGCGTGATCATAATGCAAACTCAGGGAAAAAAATAAATGAAAATAGGCCAATTGCGAGTCCGACCCGCGCACCGAGGGTTCCGTCCTACAACACAATACGTCTGTGGTAAATAAAAGAAATCATTCTCATGTATTCTTATTCCGATACTTAGCACGAACCCATCGCACTTGGCCAATTTGTATTTATTGATTTTTTAAGTTCGCATTATGATCACACCTAGTATTGTGGCTTGTATTATATGCCAGTATTCTATTGTATTATAATTGTCTTGTGTTGCATTGCATTGGACATTAAACCAAACCGAAACGAAGTTAACTATACACTTTTTCTTCTTATAATTTTCTGTAATTTATAAGTAAAGAAGTGTTTTCTATATTTTTCTCAAATTTCAGTTTTGAAGATAAGGGGAGACGATCAACTCTCACTTATTTTCTTAAATGACTTTAATATTATTCCTTCAAAACTTCAAAAAAATATATATGTATTCGAGACCCTCACAGTAAGCGCTTTCGTTTGACATGTCACATGGTACAGTTTACATAACTTTTTTTTTATTCCAATTTATCGCCCCCCCAAGTCTAATGTACCCTCATATTTAAAATTCATTAATTTACGTTACACGTCCGTGTTTGGGTCAAATATATATATATATATGCCCCAAATATCGGTTTAATCGCTTTAGTATATTCAGAGGACCTATAACAGACAAAAAGACAGTCAGACGAGTGACTCTATAAGGTTTCCATTTTTTTTCCATTTTGAAGTAGGTACGGAACCCTCAACGCTAGCTATTGCACAGCAGTCAAACGAAAAATTTCCCAGCGAGAACCCATAAAAAATAATAGGTCGGCAGGGGGACGCCCACTGGCGTGAGTCCGCGGCGCCGTAAACGTAAATTACCGCAAGTGATTAAAAAGGTCCGATCGTAATCTGAAAGCACGAACGGACGTCTTGGCGTGAACACGACACATCACTACAAGGTCTCATCGTGGAAGTTCCAACTCCTGGAAGCCAAAAAGGGATGAAGCGATGCTGCAATAAGCCAGCCGCAGACCCTGCAGGAGGTTATACGGCGCCATGGAGTCCGCCGAGGATAACATTCAATAACAGCGCATTGGTTTTCGTATCTTTTCGGCGAGTTGTGTGTTTGGGTATGGGCTCAAGGGCGTCAATAACTTTATTTCATTTCATGCGGGTGAAGGCGCCGAGCGCTTGTAACTGGTGTACGTTTAAAAATACGACTTTAATGCGACACCTTTAACCACAGATGGGGTGCATGCGAAGAAACCTTGAGTGGCTCTCTGTAAATAAAAAAAAAATACAAGGAAAACGAAGAGACATCTAGTATTAATTCTCACAATAACGGGTCATCCATAAATTACGTCACGCAAATTTTTAGATTTTTTGACTTACCTCCTCCCTGGCGTGACGTCACAAATTATTTAATTTTATATTTAGAAGCAACTAAATTAAAACAGTAGTACACACATTATTTTTCATTTATATTAATAATAATCTTTAATAAAATTAACATGAAGTCAAATATTTTAGATATCGGACGAAAGACATAAACCTTACAAATATAGATCGGGTTTATAATATTTTAAGTTTCTCGTTTACATGTGAATTTCACGTTTTAATATTTTGGATTTTGACATGTGACGTCACAAAGCTTTTGACCCCCCTTTCCCTTGTCACATATCGTCACATTACGTTAACCCCCCAACCCCGCATGTGACGTAATTTATGGATGGCCCCTTATATAATAGAATTTTTTTTGAGGTTTCGAAACATGTATATATTTTTTAAGATTGCCAATCAATGCGCACGACCATAACAGCGATAGAGGCGTAACGATTATCGTACGAATTGACGAAGGGAAAAGACAGATGAGGTTGTTGAGGCTGTTTTTTTTTTTTTTTTCTGTCCCTTAAAAGTAGATATGACGCGATTTCGACGTGACAGATTATCCCTTGATAATGCGCAGATTTCTTGAATAAATATGTGAATGTCGATATGTAAATTAAAAAAAAAAAATCTTTGTCTCCAGTTTTACCTGAATACATCTGGTCTGATAAGACAATTGTAGTTATAAAAAAAAAAAAATATACGCTTAGAAATGTTCGCGACAAATTAATTATGGTATATTGTTACTTACTTATAAACAAGTAAATTTGCCACTAAGTGCATAGCGGATAAAGTCACTCGTTAGATGTTCGTGTAACTGACAAGATTATATCGTAATTAAACTTGACAAATAACTCGCCCACAGCCACTTGTCACTTCACTCGTAAATTTAAAACGGGCCCAAAGTACATATAATGATATCGAACATGTAAATTCATCTTGTGCGCGTTTATATATCAAGAATGGAAATTTAATAAGTTTCATATTGTTACCGGGTTCGTTATTTTTAATTGTTACAAATGTAATATAAATAACAATATATAGGTATGTACTTAAAAACTCTCAAAGCGCTATTGATATGAACAGAAACATATATAACATAACATAAACATACAAAAACTTATGATCCAAGGCTTACTTATATCTTAAGGCTAACCGCCGCAAAGCTTTAAAGAATTTAGAAGTAGCAAACAATAGGTGACATATATATTGTTTACGTTAACAATTTAACTAGTGAACACATGCAAGCAATAAATACCGAAACCTTTTGTTTTCACACTCTTTCAAAATGACTCATTGACAAACAATTTTATGTTATAGAGGTTGTGGAAACATTTCTTTAAGTCAGTGAGGGCCAATACAGAGATGACTTATTTAAGTTATAGAGGTTGCGTATTTTAAATTATAGAGGTTTTGAGCTCTGATGGGAAGGGAACATATCATTTTTTTGAAGTTACAGAGGTTTTTAAGTTACCGAGGTTTGAGTTATCGAGGTTCAACTGTATATATATATATATTGTTTATATATATATATATATATTGTTTAAATCAAGGCATGGCCATTTATTGTAATTGTCGGTGTATGATAATTCATTTGATATTATGTTTGAATTTCCGCAAATCTTATCCTCATAGGTACAATTGCGTGTATAGTTTTTTGTTGTTAATTTCTCAGTATTGAAACAGAACAATAACACATTTTGATGATTGATGGCTTTTTTTTTAATTGTTGCTTTGCTATTAAATTCATTTTTAAATGCTTATCTGTTCTACTATACAAAATCTGTAGCGTCTGTTGGTGCATTTTTTTTAAATGAAATTTTGTTTAAAAAATATGTGTTTTTAGACTCGTTTGTCGTAATTCCATCATTTTCAAAATTCGTGGCTGTCTGTCTGTCTGTCTGTATGTATGTATGTCTTTTATTAGCTGAAGAACAGTTTGATTGATCGTCTGTATAACTTAAAAACTGTTTGATCGATCTTGATGAAAATTGTTGTATGGTCAGAACATGTGATTGCGCAAATGATAGACTATTGTCTGTCTGTCTGCCTGTATGTTCTTTTATAACTTAAGAACGGTTTGATATCGTTCGTGATGAAAGTTGGGATACAATAAAAGCAAACGATATGCTACTGTCTATCTGCCTGTCTGTGCGTTCGTTTTATAACTTAAGAAAGTTTTGATTATAGAGCGAATGTGTGTGATAGAAAGGTCGGCAAGGGTCGCTCTAGAAAATCCTATGCAGACCATATTGGTGGCATATCAAAAAAAGGGCCAAATTTTAAACACCCGAGACCGACGAGCTCGCATGAAAAGGTTGATGGGTGTCGGTGAGGCAAGAGAGATATGCAAAGATCCTACCATGTGGAAATCTATAGTCTCTGCCTACCCTCCTAGGAAATAGGCGAGAGTTTATATTATTATTGTTATTAAAGTTTTGACTGACCGTAATGAAAATTAGTGTACAGTTAAAACATGTGATTGCACAAATGATAGAATTTATATAATATTCTTCCATCGTATGGTAAAGATTAAAAATATATATTAATTTTATATTCATTTAATAGCGATATTCATTTGCTTTTTTGTAGTTGCGTGTATGTTCACATGTATGCGTTATATCGTATATATATATATATATATATATATATATATATATATTAATTAAATACATACGTATATAAACTTTTGAACCATATGTATTTTTTGACTCAGCTCGTCGAGTGAAGTCGGAAAACAGCAAATTTTTTCAAAAGTTGCGTCACGAGAACAAATACAATAGTTAGATTTTTATGAAATCTACTAAAAGTATACGGTTTTGTTCTGAGATATTGCACTAATTTTACTAGACCATCAACATACATACAATCGTATACAGCTCTCGTTCGATGTCAACCAGAGCATACTCCTGCAGTAAGGAATCCATACTGTGACGAATATAAAGACATCATAGAAATGGTACAAGAAAGGTTCTCGAGAGCAGTGCAGTTCAGGTGTTACTCCACTAGGCCTTCTTCGTACATGTGTTCGCTGGAGAGATACAGTGTAACGGACTCGAGTTTCAGGCGTCTCCAGCTCGACGCTACAGCATCGTATGACTTATGTCACAGCAAATACGGCTTAATTAATTAGCATGTTGTGCTGTCGAGCTCCTTATCCAGCTGGACATGTAGCACCTCGGTGATACCGCTTTGCTATTAACCATATTGCAGCTGGCACGCGGTCACCGATGCGCCCCCTAGTAGGCAGACACTTGCAACAAACGTTTTAACGTTGTCTCGACATCATCGCGTCTACTGTTGGGTTTCTTCCAAAAAATATTATCAACACTCCAACTTGCACACTCGGGGATTGACGATTGGCCTTCTCTGTAAAGTAGGTTCCTTGTTCGTCTGCATGTATTTCTTTTAAGCGTGTATAAGGATGTGACTTCAATAATATTCCGTGGTTCACGATTTTGGTGATATATATGTATGTATACATCTTTTTATACTAGCAATTTCGCTGTATCACTGTTCTGTGAATAGATTAAGAAAAAAATGTGTTCTCGGTAAGAAATCACAATGAGAATAATTGGAAACGAAAAAAAAACTAGAATTCCGGTTGGTCTATCGGCGTGCGCTGCCTGTAATGCGCATCGGATTAAGGAAACAAAAAGTACAGCAAAAATATTAACCTTTTATGATTTAACGAAGAACTCTGCGACGCCGCGTATCCAGGTTTAATGTTTCAGAGACGGTTTTTAAAGCTGAAATCGAAAGGGATTTTGAAGTCTCCAACCCGCACAAGGTCAGGAGAATCTCAGTCTGAAATAGAACGATTTTGGGATCGCACGGCTCGGCAGAGAGGTAAGCAAAGCCTGATACGGCAAACAGTATGGAAATTTCATGTACGAAGGGCTTAACTTTTACAGCACACCGATGAAGTATTTTATTAAAAACCGAGAGTTTACGAATAGAGAAGAACAATTTATCTGATTCTAAAGCCGAGGAACTCGGAAACTATGAGTCCGATGGAAATGGAGTTCGATTTGTTGTTTTGTAAGAATTTTTGACTTCCGCCAATTATCGGAGTGAAAGGGATTGAATTTCGTATGAAACTTCTTATATAGCGAGGTACTTCTATGAAATTTGGTATAAATATTTGCTAATTAAAAGTGGTGAGACGAGTTTTCTTACTATGAGGCGACGGGGAATGTATAATGTATGAAAATTGAGTGTGTTTTGTGCGTTTTTTTTTTGCCTGCCTGAATCACGAAGAATAAACCAGCATTCGCATATGAATTTGCCTGTTTGTTTGTACTATTGGATCGAACAACTGAACCGATTCTAATAGAATTATTTCATTAATATGAAGCCACCCGAGAGAAATAGACAAATTTCAACAGCAAATAGGACCTACGACGGCAATGGATTTGAAAATGTGAACGGGATGAGGAGCAGAATTGAGGGTCGAGAACGACTTTGGGACCGAAACTAAAATCATAATCGAGACCGGAATTGGAATAAGATTACTGCGATGAGAACGATTAAGACCATAATCGGTTGACGTATGTATGAGGTGGGGGAATTCATTGTACTTCTACGTGGACGGAGTCGCAGGCGCAAGTTAGTAAATTAATAAATACGTACAGACATGCAAAATATTCCTACAATTTTGTAAATAATGAGACGAGTATTTAAGCCGATCTTTCCGACACTTAAGTATGTTTTCGGCGTTAATCACATTTAAGCGGTCGTTTAGCTAAACGCCCGTCAGGTTAATGACTTCATAGGATTCGGCGACATTTGATGGTGATTTTTATTTTAAATAGCTTTAAATAAACATACTTTGTATTTTGTTTGTCATCGACCTATTTTGTTAGATCACACGTATAGGATCTAGACACTCAATAAGCGATTACAACGTTCCAATAAGATCGCCTACTCAGTACACCTATGAGTATATATGCTTCAGGCTAGGTTAGGTTGACCTCGATCGAAACCTATACCGTCTGTTTGTCTTTTTGGAACATATAGAATTGTAGGTATACGTATTTTTATGTCGCGATCGTATATGCAATCGCTTCTGCGGCCAATTTGCCGATTGATCGGAACAAATCAACGGAATTACGATAAAATAATTTTGTACGATATAAACGTCATTGGAAATAGTAAATTCACGCAAACCAGCCGGTGCTTAAGGGGTCGCCTATAAGCCACGTGGCCTGTTCTAGGAGAAGAAGGTTAGGTAGGAACCTCTAAACTGGGTTACAAGAAGAACCCGGAACCGGCACCAGAAACAAGTAATTATATTCAATGACTTTTTGAAAGCGGCTTTTATTTTAATTCATTTTTATGAAAGTCGTTTTATTTCCCATCTCCTCGTTGCCGAGTTATTACGGTTGCATAATTCATTCGGCTACCTTGCGTGTGGATTAGACTGTGGTAAAATAATTGGCGTAGCATCTCCTTTGCTTCTTCAAGATGCCAGTGGAAAAGCAGTTCCGATCTCGAATTTATAGCCCGCTGGTGATTATTTGAAGGTCTTCACATATACGATTGCAATGCAAATACCAAACGATTCTTATACAAATTATATAAATTATTTTTATTCTTTACAATACAAAAGAAATTCTTTCCGATGTATTTTTTCTTAGATGGTCAAGTTGATATTATTCGAGTGAACTAAAGTATGTAGGTAATTTAATAAGTAATTTTAATTCTGTGTGTACTAGGTTTTATTAACAGCCATTGAAGAGTAGTTTCTGGCAACAAATCGCAGTAATATCCCCTAACTCCTGAACGTTAAGCCCTGTGGCTTCCATTGTCAGATCAGTAGGATGATATGATGACTCCCGGATACAAAAACGTGAATAGCTAAAGAAAAAAGCTCAAACTCATTATACGTGTCTATAATGTTTAAGGGTATCTCTCGGCTTCCCTGAGATTCCACCATCAGATCCTGACTTGGTGAGTATGAAACCACTTCGACAGCATATCGTTTAAAACAAAATAAGAATTTTCCAGATCGGCTCACAATTGACGTAATTATCGTT
The DNA here is from genome assembly GCA_005406025.1 of Eumeta japonica. Taxonomy (NCBI): domain Eukaryota; kingdom Metazoa; phylum Arthropoda; class Insecta; order Lepidoptera; family Psychidae; genus Eumeta; species Eumeta japonica. The sequence continues at coordinate 323,039 of BGZK01000362.1, forward strand.
GAACATACATAAAAAAATAACAGATAGAATTTTCTCCTTTTTTTTTGAAGTCAGTTAAAAAATATATCATTTCATCCCGGTTTTACCCGTGCATTTAGCATATTACTAAAACGAACTATTAGACCGATTCTAAAATACATTTCGCTGACAGATAGCTGCGTTATTCCCGAGTAAATTAGCCTGCTAATATTATATATGTCAGGCTCCATTTAAGTATTTATGTTTCTAAGTCGATTCTAAAAATTATATAAGTCGTAGAAAGCTACACTACCCCCGAGCGATGTAATTCATATTTTCTGTGATACTAGCATTTCCTCCCCGTTTGGTTCAGTCTAAAAATGGATTGCAGGCGAAAACGAGTGTGGGGGTTCGGATCAGAATCAATAGCGTGATCAATTGCTATTGAAAGCGACATCAGTATCGAGAATGACATCAATTGATGCAAAAGACGAAGGCATTCGCTGTATGCTCGTGCAGGCGAAGCCGCGAGCGTTAACTATGCGAGCAGGCCGCCCTCGAGAAAGGGCCGAACAGCGTCCGCCGGGCGGACTAACTATTGATAAAAATCTGAGGAAACATATATTTATACGAGGAATCGATTTAAGAAACCAAAATTAATTACCAAATATTGTTTTGACGGTAATCTTTTTAAATTCCTTAAATACCACTCGCCAGTCGAGGAAATTAGTTGAAACCGTACACGTCCGCTGTTATTATTTAGCGATCGTGCGCACGCGGCGAAGAGTATTGAGCGTTTGGTAATTAAAAAAAAATCAAGACTACAACGGTCGATAGACCAGCAGTTCCAACGTTAGATTGGGCCCGCAGCGTTGTGAAACCACGACGTTCTATTCACGGTTTGTAAAGAAGTAACAGTCTTCTATGATAAGTTATAGAAGAACAATTGAAGCGGATACATATTCCGATACGGGGCTATTTCATGGTAGTTATTATGAATCTGACAGACAGATAGCACTGCTGAGAAAGGTGTTTTAGCTGCCGTAGTATCCCAAACATTTATATTGAAATTATCTGCTCTTGGAATGTTATAATTGTGTCTGAGGATTTTTGTAGATGACTCGAGGTATATGGGTGGTTTTTTTGTATGAAGAAAGACTTCATTTCATTTTAACAAATGATAATAAACTTAATAATTTACCTAAATTTGTTATTTACTATCAGACTGGTAGTTCTACATTTTAACCGACTTCGAAAAAAGGGGGAGATTCCATGTTCGTCTGTATGTATTTTTGTGTATGTTCTGCGATTGTTTCGTCAATTGTGAACCGAAAAAAAAATGTTTTTGAAGGAAAGGGTATACTTAGAAAAGGTATTATGGGGTCCCGAGGGAATCGCGAGATACCCTCAAATACTGTAGGTACGTATAGGGTGTCTGAGCTTCTTTTTTAATCATTCAAGCTTTTGTGGATGTTCATTATCATCTCGCGCTGCTGAGCCACAGCACTCCAGCAGTTAGGAGTTGGGGATTAATACTGCGATTTGTCACCAACAACTAATCTTCAATGGCTATTAGTAAAACGTAGTGAACACAGTATTAAAATTAATTGCTTATTAATCTACCTACATATTTTCATTCGATCGTACAATCCCAACGAGACGATCTCAGCAAAGAACACATCTGAACTCTCCAGCGACAACAGTAGAAATACCGTGAATTAATTTGGTGTGATCTGTATAAATTGTAGAACTTTTATATTATAACAATAAGTATAATTTATGCGATTTATATAAAAATAATTTGGTAGTTGCACTTCAACTGAGAATGTAAAGACCCTGGAATGTCCACCAGTGGACAATGAATTCAGGATCGGAACTGCTTGTCCACTCGCGCCGCACAAAAGTAAAGGAGATGTCTGGTTAGTTTTATTAACAACGGCTCAATCCTCGTGCAAATTAACCAAAAGGATTATAAAGGTAGAATTACACGGTAACTAAAAAAAAAATGAGAAACGAAATAGAGGCTAATAAATAAAAATAAAAATTGCCTTCAAAATAATTAACTTCAGTCTAAAATACGAGCTAGATTCGGTTCTTATTTATGCGGCAGAAGGAAAAAGAAACAGCAAGCTGCGTGCGGCATCTGCACAGAACAGAGTAATCTAAGTAAACAGAAATATAGTTTCGGTTTGAACAATAACAAGTCAACGAAAATCTCATTACGAACGCAACGCCAAGTATCGATCTTAGGATCCCATATAAAATAGATACCTAAATTCTGTAAGACGTAGGAAAAACTTAAGGACATTGCAGACAAAATTAAAAACATAATTTACGTTTTCACTATTGGTGCGACCCGCCGTTTGTGAGTTTGATTTGTATTCAAAAACCGGTTACTTAATAATTCTATTGTGTACAATTTCTGTTTTGGCACACCTAGACGTAACGAAAATTAACTTAATCAAATATATTTCTAAATGTAAATTTAACTGTTATATGTTTGTCGAAAACGTGTTGCTCGTAAACTGAAAATTTTCCGAATCGCATTTTCATATACTTAATATAAAATAATGAACAGTTAGACTACAGTTTTAAAGTTGACGCTGTTTAACAAAAGTGTCTTGTAAGTGAAACCATACGAAAAAGCTAGTAGAGTGTAGTTAAGTTGACGAATCGGAAATTTTAGTGGCTGTGTTAAAACAGAAATAAAATTTTATACGCTAATGCGATTTAAGTCTCCAAATTTTCTATGTAGATTAAACCATACAAACACTTAAAAAAACCAATTGGATTTTTCGACATCAATCTTACTTTTGTTTTAATCGAAAAAAAAAACTGTTTTGTCGGATACGATCTTTGAAAATAAGCAGCGCGCGCGCATGTTTTAATATCCAGCACCGCGGCGTGCGAGGGCAGCGGGGCGCTACGCACCGCGTTAAATTAATAGTTTATCACCGCGTGACCTTGAGCTGCAGAAACTTCAATATAAACGTACTAGCTTTTGCACGCGGCTCCGCCCGCGCGGATCTTCATCTTGTATATCGCGTCATTACAAGATAAAGATCGTGAACGCCAGCCTGTTCTAGATTCTGATCCCGGACCTCGCCGTCAGTTTCTTTTAATCACGATGCCATTAATCCCGATTAATCATGATCGCGATTAATCACGATTCTTTTAATTTCGCAGTCCCATATCACGTCATCATTAGAGGGAAAGGGGGGGTAGTGTATGTGATGGTAGATTGAATTTTTTTCTTCGGCTGGGATTTGCGTTAAGTCCGTTCTCAGCGAGCGTCCATGAGATCGACATTACAATGGAAATTCAGATAAATAGAAAACATCAAAAAAGTAATAAATGTGTTGTCGTTATCTATGCTAATGAATAATACTTTGAATGTGTTACTAGTAAAATAAAATAAACATTATTAAAAAAAAAAATAATTGTAAACGTAGGCTTATGTTTCTGGTATCCAAGCGCTTTGTATGCGTAGATCCAAATCAAGGTCAGATATCGATGTTTTTGCCGTTTCAATTTTTTTTTTATTGTCGTCTGCCGCGTACCACTCTGCGCTAGGACTGCTCTGTGACAAGGGGACGTTGTTTTTTTCGTAGGTAACTTTACATCGGAGCGTTTACGAACGTTCGCGATTTATGAGATTTTGCGGATCGACGATGTGAAATACTGCTGATCGAAAGAATGGTCAAGCGCGAATTGTAATTGTGCACAGAGGTTCTTCTCACCCCGTGGCTTCTTAAGTTGGAAGCGAACCCATGCGACTTGTAATGATCGCATCGTCCGCTATTAGTTAGCTGCTGGCTGTCCAATAAGAGGCAAACTTTAATTTATTATAGTATATTTTATAATTCAGAGAAGTTGCTCTATTTCCGTTATTTGCACTTTTTAGATCTATATTTATATAAAATGATTTGTTTTAATTATGCTCCAGAAACTTCTCTGTAACCGATTTTCTAGAAATTTGAGTTAAAATGACTAATGTCAAGATTCTTGCAATATTTTTTTGCTAATTGCGGTTCAGCGATTTCTGAAAGCGCTTATATTTTAGGACTTCTTCAAAGCCTTGTTATATTTTTTTTTACAGTGTTGCAAGATCCAAATTTTTTTAAACCACAAGCTCGGAGCACTTCAAGCACTTTCATTTTTCTGTATAAATTTGACTTTCTGTGACTAAACAATCTATGATCGAAGGTGCACAATGACAGGTAGCCATATCTGACCAGAAGATGACATCTGTGCTGTGATATTTCTCAAAGAAGTAACGAAATAATCCTATCGGAGGTTCGAAAATTCAGATGGGATGAAAAGTAAACACCCAGAAAAGCAGAAGGTATATTACTAGATACAATAAATCGCTACGGAACCACTTAAACAGTTTCAATGTTACGGACTTGATTTGTGAACGCACCGAACGCATAAATAAAACCGATTGCTACTAAAATCGACTGAGATGCTATTCTACAAATCGAATAGTCACTGTGGCTTGCTAGTATTTTTTTTTTTATATTTATAGACTTTCTGTAAAATTGCCATTAGCATGAAATTCATTCCCATTTCTTTTATCGCTCTGAAGACAGATGATCATCGACAATCCTCTTACATGGTTATAGGTGCAATTGCACTTATGTACAGACAGCGAAACGTTTGGATTTTATACATCTTATATAGGTTATATTTCTAGAAATATAATAAAAACGAATACTTATATTAATTTAGAGGGATGCCCAGAGTAGAATGTATTTTTTTAGCTTCTACATGAGGGAGTTGAATTTTGTTGGTCAAGAAAACCCTTGTTATGTTAAGAAAACGGGCGATAAGTTATAAAAAAAAATAAAGGAGAATATTGTAGAAACTAATTTTCTATTTAAATATAAATCTATTCACCATTATTAAGCAAATTTCTATTTTTCGATAGAACCGATATCCCAGAAATCTTTTTAGTGCCGAAAAATGTTTATAAATCAATGATTGTTAAATTTAAATATTAACAATTTACTGTCAATGTTCAGTTTTAAGACAAAAAAAAAAGGTTGAATGTATAAATTCTCCCGTTAGTAGAAATTTATAAATAAATACATCAATAAAGGTTAACTAAAATATATTCACGGGAATGTGGACACCAACAAATCAAACTATTATTGAAAGGTACAACGTTTTCTCTTTATATTAAGACTCCGTCGAACAAAAATAATTATAATAAATAATATATAAAACAATAAAAAAATTAAAAGCGGCATTAATATATGATGCTTATATTAATACCTTGGCAATATTCGATTGTATGTCAAATAAAAAATACGGTTCGTACATATTTAAATATGATTGTATTTATACAATTGTAATTGCAACCTTCAGAATGAAACTGAAAAGGTTACAAGTATATACCGAAGTAACAACAGACAAATTTAAACAAGTATCAATTATGTATAAACAATTACAGCTTGTCTTTCTCATTCAATCAAATTCAATCAGCAACCTATCGACGTGCAGGACCTACTCTGATTTTGGCTTTACTGGACGTGAACACGGTGCCCGATTATAAACTCCATTGCTTACATTATCTGCCCACTGAACCCTAAAATATATACGAATTGAAGAAAAAAAGTAAGTCTTTTTGAAGGTTTTCGGCCTCGAGACTATTCATTTTAGCGTAAGGCTTTCGACCCGCATTCAGTGGGTGTAATATCGATCGTGTGGTAACAGCTTAATACACATGAAAACATGAAAGTGTACGTTAAGTACACGTTGCGGGTTATCGCTGGCGCCGTTAGGGCGCCGACGTACTAGCGATTGAGAATTCACAGAACCCATGCCCTAAGGGATCTTCGGGTACATCGAAAATGAACTCGATAATGAAACGAATAGAATAAAAGGAATAAAAATGATAAGCATTTTTAGCTTTTTTTTTTATAATTCCAAAAGTAATCTGTTGACGTTTTCAGCCATTACCAAAATCAGTACTCCTGTTCAACTCTTGTTCAGATTCGACGTAAGTTCTAAGTGATGAAACGGTTGATTGATAAAAAGTTGACTATTACGAAAATTTTCATATTTTTCAAAAAATTTTCATATTTCAATGTAAAAGTTAGACTTTTAACTCTAACTTTTGAAATTTATTTAAAAGCATCCTTTGGGTAACCTCTAAAAAAGCCCATTACGTGATTTTTGCGAATTTTCTCAAAATATTACATAAAATATAATAATATATTATAAAATATATTTTTAAGATTTTTCATTGTCATGTAGCCCTTTGTCAATACCCATCAATTGTCACCTCAACCACTCACTTAGGTCCGATAGAGTTCACGAAACCGGAGCGATTTGCATTTTTGCTGAGAATAGGACCCCTGATAAAGCGATCGAAAAGACATTGTTAAAATTGTAGTAGGAGTGATTTCTTTGAATGAATTAATAGTTAATTTCAAATGTGCTATTGTTGTGTTATAATATCGGACAAAAAATATATGGCGAAAATATACCTTATAAATATTAATGCCATGATCAGATTTCTTATGAATTTTGCTGGATGGTATGTGGTAATGATATAAAAATATAAAAATGGTTAGTATTAGACGATAGAAAAAAATACGTCAATATAATAGTAAAGAAACTAACGAAGAAAGAAAAAGATATTTTATTATAATTAGTATTCACGTTTTTTTTCTTTCTATCAATTTTCCCATCTAACGATTTCAGCATTTTGTAAATTTTAATCTCGCATTTGTATTCCGATGGACAGACATAGGGTTAAACAAACAAATAAGCAAACGTAACAGACATATAAATAAGCAGACAGATACGCATACAGCTCCTGTGGATTAACAAACAGACAAAAAACACTAAACTAGTCTCGTCGACGTTTCAATTTTTAAGCTCTCATATAAGCAGAAAAACTAGCCAGAAAAAATATATTTCGGACGAGGTGAGGATCTAAACATGCATTGCTTTTGCTACATAGCAGTACCTCTCTTAAACATATAACTTTGAGTTGCTATAAACTGTTATATGCACACCTGATATTAGTTGCAGTGCGTGCGTCGGCGCATCATTTTAGGATCGGAACATGTCCGGTTTGAGCTGTTACCGTCTGGTGATTGACCTACACGAGCGTTTGATTCGAGTCTTTACTCCGCGTTGTCACCAAAACGGTGACAACGGTCAGTGGCCCCAACCAATTCTAAAGTTACGAGACACCGTTACGTATATTTCTTTTGTGTGTTGCTCTGCGTTCAATGGGATAATTTATGTTTTTTAGAAAAAAAAATTGATACGGAGTTTTGTATGAGTAAGGTTTTCTTTGTAGACAACCTCAAGGCGAAGACTCAGTTTTATTATTTAGTTCGAAACCCGGTGTGTCTACACCTTAACTTTTGCGCCAACTCGTATCATGTATGTCGTTTACATAATTTTTACGAGTTCGATTTTATGCTTTCGCCATTCTATAAGCAACATTCGACTTAGGAGGTTTCTCCGTCCAAACGCTATTCGTGAAACGAAAGCCTCCGCTCTGAGGAAATCCGGTATGCTCATGAAATCACATAGCGCTAGCTGACACCCGGCCGCTTCGCTGGCCGAAAATCAAGATCTAACAATGATTGTCGTTTTTTTTTTGTCATTCAAATATGGCCGCGGTTTCGTCTGCGCCGGATACACCACGAATTTATCCACCTTTTCCGTCGGGCGACATCGTAGTCGATCGTAATCCCGATTACGGTTTATCTTCGATTTAGTCCCAATACGAATCTCGTTCCGATCTCGTTACCTTTTTGGACCTCAATATGAGTGATAGGAAACTATCAATTTCGCCTCTATCCGTACATCTCCTCACATTGAAGTTATCCCATTCGAGGACTTAATCCATTTCTATCGAAATTTTACTGAATTTTACTTAAATTGGGTTACCATAACAAAGAAAATAAATGATGTTATAAAGAGTGCTCATAAAATTATACAGCATTAGCTGTCACCCGTCCGCTTCGCTGGCCGACAATGTTTTATAAAAACATTTACATTACCCGCAAATGTAATAAATCAGTCGGTAATGAAGAAATAGTGATGTAATGAGGTCGTTAAAACCAAATTTCTTGCGGCCTCCTCTAAAGAGCTTCTTTATCATGAGAAAACATTAGGATTTTTTTTATACTAAACAACACGTGCCTTGAGACGATCTAAGTTGATTTTTCTCAACAAAAGGTAGCTCTTCGTAGGGATCGTTGCAAAAAAGTTATTTTTTGACGACCAGTCTGTATGGTAAGCAAAAAAAAGTAGGACTGTAAAATATTTTATTTCTTTAATATTGCGTCGTGTCTGTGTATGCAAACAGCAACTATACGACATTGTTGAAAGAAATTGACAGGTTATATGTAGTTGTGTTATATAAATTGTTAAGCAACCTTTCTACATTTTGCAAATTCCTCGTAATAAACGCAAACGCACGATAGAAAATGCATCGATCGACAAAAAAAAAAAGCTATTGGGAATTCCCTGTTCTGTTCGATACACGGGTTGATTGATCTCAGGGTTGCCAACCTTATTATAGATTTTTTTTTTAATTTTAGATATTTTTTTTTACTTCCCAACAAGTATCGTCTATTGTTCTCAATGGGGGCTCGGGGCCCTTTGTATCCACGGGGCCCGAAAAGCCTTTAAGTAGGTCCGCCCCGGCCTCCGCAGACAAAAAAAAAAGAACATAAGTTCTAGAAATGTTAGATTGTCGGAGACTCGAGGCAAACTTTCTAAGTTCTGTGGTAGCTAAGCTAGCATCCCTCCTTCATATAACTTTATTTCTAATTTTTAATATTGTTCTTCGCTTTCGTAGTGTGCCCGTATTTGTTGATTTTGCAATATTCTTAGTAGAATCCATTTGTTTTCTTTAATTATAATTAAATAGCATACATTAATATCATTGTTTCAAAATAGATTTAACTAGAGAATATTTGTACACTAAACAATACTTTCTCTGATTGAACATCATGGCAATCTTATGACAAGAAATATAGTAATTTTGTTATGTTGATATTAGTATTCAAATATGTACTATATTTATTATGTTAATGTGCTTAATCACTGAACATACATAAATAATTGCCTACTATATATATTGTATATATATAGTAGGCAATCCATAGGCTACCACTCAAAATCTAGTCTTCAGCCAACCGAGAAAAATATTAAGCAAGGAAAGTGAAAAAAAAGTTTGGGAGAAAAATCATCAAAGCATCTTTCACTTGTTTAATAAAACCCAAGAAAACGGTGTTAAATATTTCATGGGCTCCTATAACTTCGGCTAAGTATTAAAAAGGTTTTGTTCCTGTCTAAAATCTTATTATATCAATGTCTGATATCTGCTAATGAGGGCTATTAAACTTATGTGTTTTAATAACTTAGAACTTATTTTTATAAGAACTTTACTTATGGCATTTTTTTTATTGCTACTATTGTTCCTATAATATAGAACAAATAAATAAAAGAGTAGTGATTCTGTTTAGAAATATCAGTTTTCAGACTCGTCATACCGTAAATATCATAGAATATTACTTTTCAGGAAACAATTACACAGAACAAGTTACTTGTTTTTTTTTAATTGTAGTATTATTACAAATTAAATGGACAATAAAACTTTATATTCATTAAACAGTTATAAGTAATTATTTACAACTCATAAAAAGTTGCAAATTTTTTGTACAAATATTCGTATAATAAAACGCAATTGTTGTGTACCAATAAAAGTAGAGAATTTTTATTTGAATGCAAAAATAAACTTTAAATCTTCGTACAATCATGATTCTGTGAAATGTATAAACCCAATAGCTTGTGTAATATTTACATTTATTAAAAACAATATTTTATAAGATTGTTTCTAACACAATTATGTACATCCCGTATTGTTTAACGAACTATGAAATGTGTCAATCAACGATTTTTGTGTAATAAAACATTATTATTATCGCATATTCTTTTTTATTCCAATCACCCTAACAGGTCCAGTGATGAGTTTTGAGATTTCTAAGAAAAGTCTGACTTTTCAGTCTTCATAATACCATGGGATTGTGTTCTTCCTTTTGATATGATATAAATTGAATTATAAAAACTAAAAATGACTAGAAGTAACCGGTGCCTAAAGCAGTTAAGTAGGCAAATATATTAAAATAGGCATATTTATTTGTATTAAACAGCAATACATATAGTTATGTCGACTTTGATGCTCTTAATTGTGTTACACATCAAATAATCCACAATTAAAATAACTTAAAATTCAACTGATTAAGTTCAGTTGGAGTGACTTGTTTTAACTGTTGGTTAACATTTCTACTGCGCAATGACATAATGTTCAATTTTTATGACGGATTTACTTTTTCGGTGTCGATCACAATTTGTCCAGCTGTTAGTGCCATGACTCTAGGACGAAAATCCAACCAAACATACTTTTACACTTGTAATATAGATACCTTAAGTTCATAGACAAATAATTATTCTGCATCAAACGGTCAGTGGTATTTTTGAGATTAGTCGCTTATTCAATCAAATTTACCGATTGCGAGGATCGCTGCAGCACGCATGCGTGCGCGCACACACACACATACATACACCAGTGGATCTTATAAGGGTTCAGGCCTTTCGAGGTATATAAAATTCTTACACAAAAAAAAAAATAAAGCTGTAGGTACTCACGCGGCGGCGGCGTAGGGTGAGCGGGCTGGTTGGACGTGTGCGTGTTCGTTTTGCCGAACGTGGACAGCGCCTCGCTCGTCTCGCCGGTCAGCCATCCGGTGATTAGGAGCGGAAGGAGGCTGGCCGCCTGCCTCCGGGACCACATCTCAGCAAACACATGCATCGTTACGGCACTGACAGTATCTATCTATCGGTTGATTGTCTGCGATTGATCGTACCCGACGGCAATGGTCGGTTTTATACGGCGGGAATTATTTTCCTCGACCGGATATCGGACAAAAACGGTACGGACAAGTTGTCGATTGTCTATTGAATTGTCGGTCCTACGGCTTTATTGAATGATTGACGGATTGAGTCTAATTGATCGAGTAAAAAAAAAAATTGAGCGTATCAGACAGTTAAACTGACATGAGTTTACTGAACGAGACGCGTTCGCATAAACATTATTATTGGAATGTTACTTTTTAATGACTATTGTGATATGATTTTCAATTATCATGGAGCGATCCTGACTTAAAGAGTTTTGCCAGTTCTCGTCTCTGATTTTCTACTTTTTTTTTTTGTATTGGGCTTCCTTTTTAGCCCATTCCCTCAGGCGACGAGATCTGTGATTAAACTCTTGATATCAAGATCAAATGAGAAATATATATATAGGTTTGAATAACTATAGTATAAAATAATAAATACCGATTATTCGACATCGATTCTTAGTATTTCTGGAAAGTGGTATGGTTTGAAATCGTTTGAACAATGAGAATAAAAATAAAGGCAGTTTTCCTAGAAGGAAAACATTAATAAAAAAATTTGGTTGCCTGTAAAGTCGGTATACGGGCGAAAGTTTTACGTGACAACGACTTTGAATGGTAAAATCATTTTAATGTGAATATTCATTCGTATAGTAGGAAGAAGGATGAAATAATAGTAACAATTTAAAACATTTATTTATACAAAGAATTATATTTAAAACATTAATTTATACAAAGAATCTCGCACTGAATTTCATATTAACAAAATTTTATTTTTACCTTTACACATACATACGTATTTATATACAAATATACATACAATAACTTGCAATACATTTGCAAGCTATGCACTAATTCTCTAGTGCTGCGCGCGCGGCAGACCGATCATAGTTGAGTGGGAGAGAGACGCAAGGCATTCGGCGGGCCTCTCTCTCGTTCGGTGACTCATCGTTACGTTACCGAGCGTTACACTTTTTCAAAGTGACTCCCAGCCGCAACCTAATTTAAGACGTTGTCACGTCAACAAAGCGCTGTCACGTCGCAGCAGAAATAAAGTGCTTAAATTCCAATATCTATTAAAGCACATGAAATTTAACAATATAATCTAGCAAATAGTTATATAATTCTACGAAAACAAAAAAAAATGCAACCATATCTTTTAGCCATAGATAATTTTTCATATTTGTTGATTCATATTTATTTTTTACGTCATATATCAGATTTTTGAATTAAAGTGGAAGGTGCGCCATTCAGAATTTTATCTAAATATATATTTTTTTAAAGAATTGCAATTATTGCTCTGTCGCCTCAAATGAAGAAAGGATATTGCACAATTTGTGTGCATTTAAGTACAAACAGAATTTTGTCGTTTGCAATAACTATTTTAAGTTGACATTTTTCGTTAGGTACTAATTGAATTTTATCTTAAGAACTTGCGTTATACTTAATAATAAATAACATACTTAATAACAAATTGTTTATGCGTCAATTTGTTATTAAGTATGATGCAATTCCAAAAACAAATGATTGACTATTTATTTTAAGTAATACATTTTGGAAAGAGTTTTTTTATTATCACTATTTATTTTTTGTAAAATTATTTGTTTGTTCAGTTTGTTAACTACATAGACCATAAAATAAGTTTCACCTACCTCTGATATGCATAAAACAATAAGACAAAAAAGTCATGAGACATCTCGCCTACAGTGTCAGGTTTTAATTGCCCCCGCTCCTGAGGTGTAGCCGCCTCTCAATAATTTTCATTTCAAATCGGCTACAACCTTAAGACCTTCTAGTCTAGAGACTGTCGTCACCGATGACGGCGTCACCCACTGGTCAATTCTGATGAAGGTCTAGATCAAATCCAGCACCTTCTGGTCTGAAGGAAACGCCCCTAACCCGAGAAACACTGAGGAACCACCGCTCTGTGTTTTTCACCAACGATTACTATTCAATTTTGTTCTAATTATTGCCATTAAAGTTGACATCATAGTCCCATCAACGCCATAAAAGACTTTACGATATATTTCTTTGATACATTTAACTGTTTCATGTCACATCTTTGTCAATTAAACATAATAATATTGAAGCAGACAAAACGAATTAAATGCTTGTAAGTGTTTATATTTGACGATCGAACATCAAAGGAGTAAAATTAATCATCAAAATTCCATTATTCTTAATGTGACGTAAAAGAGAATCTCAATCGAATCAATCACGTCATCAAATGCTGAATCTAATTTCGGTACTGTCAATTGCATACGAACTCCTCAACAATGAAATGCACGAAGGTACCCTCCTGCACGAAATTCGCGCATACAACGACTGCTATGCTAATAGGCGAGTAGTTCCTTGTCCCCTTTTAGGAGAACGCAATTCACCCACTAACCCACTCACCGACCAATCACTAATCACCAGCTCATTCACTCACTCCCTACGAAATCGCTGTTAGGCCATCGAAGTATGCAAACATGAAACACGTCAGATGGATTGTTTACACGGCGTGAACGTTCGCCGATAAACATGCCTGAAAGCAAAGAAATTAAAGGGAAGAAAGGGATTTTCCAAGCAAAATAAAAGACAAAATCTTTGTAAGATCGGTTTCGCTATTACCGCTTCTATTTATGGAATAAAAAAAAGCCCGACTAGGTACAGAGCTTTTGAAAACGGAAACCTCTAATAGACAATATAGATGTGGCAGGTTTTATGGCAGTGGCATTGTCGTCCGAATCAAAAAAATAAACATACGTATTCAAGTTTCTATAAAACAAATGGAATAAAAAGAAATTATACTATACGGACCTTCTAATGTATTAACACTTTATAGCGTCCTAAAGTTTATGAGTGGTTTTTTTTTTCATTGGATTCGTAAGCTCCAACGAGCGTGCGGGCCATCGGGAAGTAGATGTTCACCGCCGCCCATGGACGCTCTTAACTCCTGAGGACTCACTCGTGCGTTGCCGGCGCTTTAAGTAGGAACACGCTCTTTTCTTGGACAATTCCTCGTCAAAGTTTGTTGGGAAAATCGTTGACGCTAAATCATCCCAGAGCCTTCGCCCCACATGTGGCAAAAAATCGCTCATGGAAGCGTATTGCGGTAGAACCAACGAGGGTAACCCAGTATTTAGGATATGAGAGCGTTGCGTGTGTTGGGCATACTGCAAGGACCACCTTCGACTTCAGAAAAATCCTGTATTCCATATTTTTTCAGACGGTTCTAGAGCTCCGAGTACATGCAGCCAGCATGACCCACGGCGCCTACGCGCACCCGCCCCGTCGACAGCGCTGTGTGCACGACACTTCGAGGGACGCAGACAAAGGTGAAGCTCGGAGGACGCGAATAGCCTAAGAGGCTGTCACGCCACCCGTCACGCGAGGCGCCCCCACCTCCCGTCAACCGCACACACCCCTCGGACGTCCATCTTCGAACGCGGGAACGGATCTGTTTGTCTGTATGTAGCCGGTGCAGCCTCCCGAGCACTCTCAGTCAAGCGAGATAGTACTATATATAATTAGGGTAATAAATTCATCGGTATAGCAAAAGCATAGAATTGTAACGTCGAACAAATTTACTTTCATTCGTATCAACTCACACAAATGTAAATGAGGATATACGACATATTGTTAAACCAAGTAAATCACTTACAACGGACCTTATTGTTATAATTTTTAGATGTAATTTCGAATGACACTGTTATTTATTAATGGAAGAGAAAGAAAGAGAAAGAATGAGACACTTGTTGACGACAGAAAGAGAAAGAATAAGGACACGTGGTACACGTCTGTGCGGCGGCGAAGCCAATAACGTGTGCCGCGCCTATCGCAAAGCCAATTTCGTTCGGTCATTTTGTTTATTTCGATGAATAAATGTGATAATTACGTTGTCACCATTTCAACGTATTTATTTTCCTCGCGCGAGGTGCCCGGTTTCGAAGCTCTCTTAGCGTTTATTCATTTTTTATTTATTTAACTACTTTTAAACATTTTAATTATTTTCGTCGTTATCTTTAATATAATCAGTAATATTTTTTGTATTACCAGCAATTACTGTACGACAATTTTAATATTTAATAGGTAACTTCGAACAGAACGGACTAGTTTTGAAGAACTTAAATAAAATAATATGTCCTGAAAAATTTTGTTTGCAAACATAAATAAGGAAATATCTATGCAAAAAAAAAGAAAGACATGCGATTAGTTATTTCAAAATTTTTGTAATGAAAATATTTTTAATAAATTAAATATCATTATGTTCTCTCAGTATTTAATTTCTCTAATAAAAAATTATGTTTGAATGTTTTTTTGTTTGTTAAGCATGAAAATTGCACTACTTTTTGTTTATTATTAAAATGATGAGAAATACAATGAATTTTATTTTATTAAATATTGAGAAAACGTCATCTACTCCTTAAATATTCAAATATATAAAAAAGGACACCATTATTTTTGTAGCAGTGCCCTTTGTTTAAAAATCACATTATTATTTATTTAATTACTATCAAACTTTTTAATTAATTTAATTGTTATTATTTTAATTCATAAAGTATATTTACATTTAGCGAGAGGAACTTCGTTCCAAACGGGTGTCCTGATAACACTTCATTAGTTTTTATTTATGCCATGGAGATGGTTTGTTTGAAAATTTGAATTAATGTTTGTCTTCTTATCATGTTCGAACTGCTAAACGGATTGTGATTAAGTTTTGTATAAAAATGTATTATATTTTAAAATAGGATGGAAATGAAAATGGGGCTATTTTTGTACAAACAAATGTATAAATACAAAATAGTTCTAAAACACTAGCAAATTAATTTATATTAAAGAAACATAGCCGAATTTTAATGTATGCCCGGGGCGGGAAAAGAGTAGGTATATATTGTCGCATATACATTGCTTTTTGTATATGTGATTGTTACAAGTCAATTTCAGATAGGTCTCGGTGAGTGATCGATGTATCGCGTGCGTTTCGGCACCGAGGCCCTTCTCGAATATTCTAAACGCTTTTCGAGGTTATGTATACCCTATCATTATGCCATATGATTAATTGACATTTCACTCGAGCATTGCCACATTCAAAGGGACCGTGAACCGATTACGATGAAAATTGTTTTATTATATTTATAGTTCTATAGATGACGTAGTTGGGCTATTTTGAAGCCGGTCAAGTGCTCCTCGCCAACTCATGCGACGGGGATCCGTAGATGTTTCCGATGCAATTTCATGAAACTACTCTGTACAGTTATATATTAAGGGCCAAGTTTGAAGGATTAAATTAGGGTTTCGACTGAATAAATACTGATGATTCGATCGGACCTCCGGCTGTATTATAATAAAGAATTAATTTTATTTAAATCTAGGTGAAATTAGTAATATAGGATTCTATTGAAAATCCTGAAATTTCATAAAAAGATAAAATATAATAAATTTATACGTCACTGGGTACGATGTCACATTTTGCTTAGCACACAATATCGAAGAGATTAAATACAGGTTTAGTACAAAACTATGATAAAAAATAATTTAAAATTAAGTAAAGTAAATGAATAAACTTGCGCCCATTCCCCAGAAGGGTAGGTAGAGACCATAGATTTCCACATGGTAGAATCTTTGCATATCTCTCTTGCCTCACCGATATCCATCAATCTTTTCATTCAAGTTCGTCAGTTTCGGATACTTAAAATTTGGCTTTTTTTTTTTAATATGTCACCAGTCTGATCTGGATAGGATTTTCTAGGGCGACCCTTGTCGACCTTTCCATAATACAAATGTGTTCCATAAATTCGTTTTGTCCCTTTACTTTTATTCGTTTTTTCCAAATGGCCAGGCCACCGCAACATACCTTTTTCTACCCTAATCACTACATCTTTCAAACCACACGGCTCTCTTACGTCACTGTTCCTAAACCTGTCTTTCAAAAACACTCCACAGAGTGGATACTGTGCACACTACACTCCACAGATACTGCACAGAGATTGATGTCCACTACATTGATTCTACTTTCATTTTTCTTCTACCATACCCAGCTTTCACTACTATACATAAGAATAGACACTAGGACTCCATTACGAATAGCCAAACGCGCTTGTCGTGAGACACCTTTACTATGCATAATGGCAAGCAAAGCCCCATTCACTTTAATTTCCGCATTCAATCTCATTTCGATATTTTCATCCTCCCTTTAAAATTAAAAGGTTAATATCGAAATGATACGTTATTTTTTTCCTTATTACAAATATTTTACTCTTATATGGTATTGAAACACAAGCGAAAGATTATTTATTATTTTACGAAATTTTTGTAACAATTTTAGTTATGAAAATTAATTATTTGCGGTTTATATGGTCGTAAATACGGACCAATAACTCGTCTAAAATAAAAATTTACAATATATTATTTTTTAATAACTCCTTTAAACTGGCCGTTCACTACGGCGAAGTACAAAGTTAATTTTATTTGTCCGGAGGTTTAATTTGTTTTCAAATTCAGTCTTAATTTAATATTAATATAATGCAATTCTAATACTAGTCAAAATGTCATTATACAACCTCCGAAATTACTGAACAATTTCTACTTTCATTAGAAAATAGACTTTTGAGTTTATATATATCTTTGTTACTAAGAATCGATAGTTCGAAGAATTTAGAAAAAAATTTTAATACTAACTTAACGCTTTTTATTTCAACGCTTAAGGCCTGTGCAAATCTGTATTCCTATTGCTGAACGACTTTTGCGTGTTGCGAAGTAGGAACTTCAGTTTGCGTGCGGTAAAGTTCTGTCATCACAGCGGAGCGGGCGAACGAGCGAATAGGTGACGCTCAAAAAGCGATCACGCCCCCCACCTCAAGGACTCGGCGGGACAGTGAAGTGGACAACGCGTTATCAAACCAACGTGAAGCGACGTCCGATTGATAAATTGCTATTGATAACTGCACGATTCAATCGGAAACCGGTGTCGATGCTTATCGGCTACGAGGCTATACTCCCTCTGGCGTTAACGACTGGGTGAGTTTCTCCACAATTAGAGTCGAAACATATATGATTGGAATTGTTCATGAGTAATTTGTGGAATCAGATCAGCAGCGAATACCGAAAATGTGTGTCACGATTAATATAGCGAAAGTGATTAATAAATATGATCAGCCGTCAACTTTTATTTTAATTTTGAAAGCATAGACTAATAGACGCACAGCGGTATTCGGTTTGAAACTCACATCTGCAATAATTGATTGCTAATTGTCGAAATTAAAAGCTGAACATATCGAAGTGTTTTGTTTTAACTTCACAATTGACAGTCAACGAAGGTAATTTTAGTATTTATGACGTGTTTAGTTTCTAGATTTAACAGTTAACAGTTAATAATTGCAAACGAGGGTTTGAAGCACACCGTTGAAATAAAGTCAGACTCGATGGACAATGCACTCGATGGATACCATAGACAGTATCGGGGAATGCGAAAGGAGAAAGAGCATAGCGTACATGTATGTTAGAGCGAGACAGATAGACGACTCACGTATACTTTATGCTGAGCTGTGTAAATATTTTTGCGATAAATCCTCGGTTAGAACTTACTGTACTGGACTAGCGACCATTGTTTTATTAAACCACCTCGAACCAGGTTTAAGTGAGTTAGTACGGGATATTATAAGAAAGTACGCTTAAACTATTAAAAAGAAGACAAGAACTACAACAATGTAAAAATAAAACACGATCAATGAAAAAAGAACTCTCCGCATTATACAAACTTGTTCATAAGTATATCAAGAAGGATTATGCTAAATATAGACTAGAAACAATAGAGAAATATATTCAGCTTTATGGCAGCTCGGGAAGAGCATACAAAGAACTCAGAACAAACCGATCTTGGATAGAAGAACTAAAAAACCCTGAATAAAGACATACATATTAGAACTGACATTGTCAGCACAGCAACCGAATTCTACAAGAACCTATATAGGGACAAAGCACGAATTTCCACCAACAAAACTGAAACAGAAACTGCAGATTACCACTCCATACAACCAATCCACGAAACCGAAGTAATTAACTCAATAAGTAAACTTAAACTCGAAAAGAGCCCTGGATCTGACAATGTTTCAAATGAAGCACTGAAATACGCTCACCAAATCTTAGCAACACCACTAACAGAACGCCCAAAGAGTGGTCTGAAGCAAATATCATACTTATACATAAAAAGGGCGACCCAAAAAATATCAGCAACTACAGACCGATTGGTTTGTTACCAAACATCTACAAACTGTTTTCATCCATGATAAATAATAGACTAAGCCCGATAATAGAAGCCAAGCAACCTATAGAGCAATCCGGCTTCAGAAAAGGGTATTCTACTATCGACCACATCCACACCATCGAGTTGATAATAGAGAAGTATCAGGAGCTCCAGAGACCTCTCTACATAACGTTCATCGACTATCAAAAAGCTTTCGACTCGGTCACACACTCAAGTATATGGGAAAGTTTAAAAGAACATGAGGTGCCAGATATATACATAAACATCATTAAAAGTATATATAATACTAACATAGGAAGAATAAAGCTCGAAACCTTAGGCCCCGCCTTACATATAGAAAGAGGAGTAAGGCAAGGGGACCCGCTCTCATCCACTATTTTCATAGCCATACTCGAAAGCCTCATGAACGGGTTAGACTGGAGTAAAACAGTTCTGCATATAAAAGGCGCCCACTTAAATCATCTGAGGTTCGCTGATGACCTCACGCTTCTGTCTGAGACAGTCAACGAGATGCAATCCATGACAGAGTCTCTACAAAAAGCGAGTAGGGAAGTGGGTTTGGAAATGAATCTAAAGACGACTAAGATAATAACTAACTCACGAATAAGACTGTCAATGGTAACCCCATAGAATATGTGGAAAACTACATTTACCTGGGAAAAAGAGTAAGCTTCGAGAAAAATAACAATATTATAGAAATAGAGAGAAGGATTCAACTAACCTGGAATAAATATTGGAGCTAAAAAGAAGTATTTAAAAGCAACCCACCAATAACTCTCAAAGCTAAAGTTATGAACACTTGTCTATTACCAAGTATAACTTACGGAGGCCAGACCTGGAAATTCTCCACAGAAGCTATAAATAAAATTAATACATGTCAAAGAGGTTTGGAACGAAGCATGTTAAATATAAAGAAAATAGATAAAATACGACACACAAAGATAAGAGGCATCACTAAAGCTACAAACGCCCTGACCTTTGCTCAAAAGCGGAAATGGCAATGGGCTGGACATGTAGCGAGAATGGCTGACAAAAGATGGACCACAAGAGTAACCCAGTGGAAAGGACCACCAGGCAAGAGAAGGAGGGGGGAAGACCCTTAACCCGCTGGGAAGAAGATCTCAAAAGATCAGCTGGCTCAGACTGGTACTCCATAGCACAGGACCGACAGAAATGGGCATCTTTGGAGGAGGCCTTTACTCAAACCGGGAGTCTTGTTGACCAATAACTGTTATTTTTATTATATTTTATTACGTATCCATTGTAAAACAGGAAATAAAAAGGGCTTATTATTATTATATATTTAAAACAGCTGCACGGCCGTGTACGTTTTGAGGACAGATAGGTACATCTATTTTGTGGCGACGTCTGCCACAAAATAGATGTACCCCACTTATTTTGCGCCTACTTATTTTATGCGTCTGCCTATCCCGAAGACGAACCTAACGCAGAACACTTGCGACGTCACATTTTTATTGTCTGTTGTGCTTCGTGTTGTACAATTTGATCGCCGCGTGATCAATAGCTAACGATTGGGGAATGATCGAGGATACCTATTTAAATTTGTAAAGTCGACAGCCGTCATTGAAAATGTTATCCCGCCGAGATCCGTTTGTATTTGACAGACATTTGCATTTATGTTTAATTTAGAACAAAACTATACGCGAGACTGTAAAATCGTTCGATGCACGCACTCGATACGGTACATCGAAGCGAATCGACCGAACGTTTGTGCAGCAAAGAGTATGCGTTTGTTCACAATACCGGATGATGACAGCAATTGATTTAGATATGGTGATCCAAACGAGGAAAGGCAATGTTGAGAATGCTACGCTTGACGCTTGCCTGCAACATGCATTAACATGTAGCATGCAACCCACCGCTGACCCTCGAATCTGCCTCTCCACTACGAATCTCTATCCAAATGATTGAATATTGATTCCAGAGGATTAACAGATATCGAACACCTAAGCAAGTGTTATTTATTTTTATAATTATCTTATTCCGCTAACTGTTAAATTGTCAATTCTACGTACGTTTCATACCAACCAGGCATATCCTCAGGAAATTGCCGACAGTCATATCCACCAGTGTGCAAGGCGCGTTAAAACAACCAACACAACCTCGTTAAGCGGGCCGCTGTCATGCAATGGTCAAAGAGCGACGAAAACATTCTTAAGGCAGCCACAGACCACCACCGATGGACATGCCTGTCAAATATCACAGACTAACCAAAAACATCACACAATGCTACGTTTGTCGGGCTGTCAAACTTTTGTCTCGCGGTGACATATCAGTCCTTTTCCTACCGGGACGGAACGTTCTGGAAGTCGGAGAGGAAAGTGTTAAACCTTTCCCAACCTCGTATCCTAGTGAAAAGCGCCCGACATCATTCCCTCCAGCGGATTGCGTGAGAGCGCGGCCTAAAATGTTTTAGCTTTTCCATTGAGGTGCGGAAATAAAGAATGCATTAAGCCTATACTTTTTGTGCTGCCTAATGATAAATGTACTAGTCTAAGATCAGCCATTTCAAAAATGTACCCTCATCTGTTAATTGAATCAAATAATGTTTTAAAGACAGATAACAATATTATAAACTTATGATAAAAATGTCTGCCACGGTAAGCCTGCTGCTATCAACATTAATTACTTATCTTTTTTTATGTAGGCTGCAAATAATTTCACGGTAACCGCCAGTCATAAATAAAGTTAGAATTTTGTAAACTTTACATACGTGTTAATATTTTTTTAATTAACAGATGAGGGAAATAAGTTCGGTTCGTCTACCTTATGGCGTTTGATCTTGGGCGTCTTTATGGTTTATTTCTTGGATAAAAATCCCATCATGACCAGAGTTTAAGGTGTAACCTATTCTTACTATATTTCCCGAGATGTAGATAGATTTTTTAACCAACTGAGCCGCCAACGGATCAAATTTTCACGACCGACGAGATCTAATTATGATTCTGTAATAAAAAAAAGGTGTTTTGATGATTTCTAACAGTTTAACTGTTAAAAGGTAGATTCGTTCCATCCCTGTGTTGGTCTGTCCATAGGTTCGTACATCATAGTCTTATAACTCTGGCATTTTTTTCATAAATTCACATGAAATTGTACAGTAATCTCCAATAATAATATTTAGCTTCAGCTTTCCGTACACAAATTCGGTGGACGTTATTTTTTTTTCGCACTGTCCATTCTGTGGAGCGAAGTGTGAGTGAAAATTTTAAAATAGGCTTAAGGTTTTGACGTGAAACATCTATTCGCGCTGTTTTGTTGTTAATCTAAGACTTCTCAAAATTCAGGAGACGCTTGGTTTCGGCCTACGTCGTCTGCGCCTAGGGCTGTGAGCTGGCAGAAAGGATAACGCGTTGGTATGAGGCAATACTGATGTAATGTAACATTAAATGCGGTTAATGAAAATATTAAGTTCTTCTTTTGATTCTCAACATCTGCCATCCTTATCTTATTCCAATTATAGTATATAACAGTTTTGATGTTTCACATCTACCTGATGTCCCCTAATGCACAATTTTTTTTTTTTGAGAAGAGACCTTTTCTCTGAGCCGTACATTTTGTCCTTTGTTGGCTTTCAAAGTCTTTGTTTAACCTTTCTTCGAAATTTCGAACCGAGAGTTATGGAAATCCGAGAAAAATTACAATAATAGAGCATTGTAAATTGATTTAATGAAAATTATTTCGGGACGACTATTTTTACGAATTTTCAGACATCCACTATTTTGAAATTGTTACTAACAAACTATTCATCGTCCCGTATGGGCTTGCATTTGGATTGTAATGCGGTAGGTATGCAATATTCACACATATATATCTTTGCTAATACTATTTCAAATTTATTTTTTCAAATTTAAAAAGGGCGACTGCTTTAAATTTATATAGTAAAGTGGCCAAGTGCAAATCAAATTCGTGCACCGAGGGTTCCGTATCACTTCACAAAAATAATCGTTATATATCTATGCATTGCAGAACAGTGCGTTTTTTGGTTAAATTTTTTTCCCGGTTTTCATTATTTGTCGTTTCACTTCAAGAATACGCCCCACAGTCGCACCACTTTTGACGCTTGTATCTGTTATCGTTTTTAACGGAAGGGTAAAATTAAATAGAAAAATTTATAAAGCACGTTTCTTGTACGGGGACTCCACTTAATTTCTTACTTTTAGGGTTCCGAGCCAAATTGGCAAGAACGGAACCCTTATAGTTTCGTCATATCCGTCCGCCCGTCCGTCCGGATGTTACTGGTACTTTGCTCAAAAACTATATAATGTATATTGATGAAATTTCGAGTATACGTGTCTTGTATAAACCGCTACTTAATTTGGTAGTTGAATAATAAAAATAAATATTTATTGGGGAAGGGGGATTAAGTTAATACATATATTCGGAAATATCGCTCCGAAATTAGTATAAATTCTGTGTGTGCCCCTTTATTTTTTAAACCGTGTGCCCTAAAATATGAAAAAAATACAAATATAACGCTTAAACTGCAATGAAAATTATTTTGAACATGATCGGAATTACTATTATTGAGTTATTGACGAAAAACTGCGCTTCTCAACACAAAAGGACGTAAGTGCCATTACGATACGCTCTTTCGCTGATGCACTTTAGTTTTCACTAGTTTAATAGTAATTAATAGTCGACATACCTATTTGTTTCTCTAGTTGTAGGCGATTAAAGAGCTTATACCTACTTTGTGCAAGAAACAGGAAAATATGTTTAACAACGTAGTTTCTTTCATCTGTAGTGAATTTCTTTTTGTAACGGCTGCGGAACCTTACACTTAGCACGGTCCGACATGTTCTTGCCCGGTTTTGCTTTTGTTAATTTAGATAATTTAGATTTGTAATAATGACACGAACCCCGTAGTATGATGTGGTAAATGTTAACTAGCTTCCTATTACTGTTCCAACGATACGAAGGTAGAAAAGACAGACAGACGGACGCGAGATGGTATGGCGTAGGCTCGGTGATAGGGTCCCGTTGGCACCCTTTGGGTATGGAACCTTAAAAAAAGCAGCCAAATGTAGATATCCAAAATTTTTGCACATTCAAATTAATCTTACAAAATATGAGTGATAACAAATTATTGAATTAAAAGTTGTAAAAATTTATAAACTTATAAGCTATTTTATATGTCGATAAAAGAATATGATTTTGAATATATCAGAGATCATTTGATACCTTTTTAGGGTTCCATAGACAACAAGGAACCCTTATAGTTTTGCCATATCCATCTGTGTTCGCGACCCAGCCCAGAGCCAGAGACTTAGTACTAGAAGGCTGTAATTTGAAATGGGTATATATCATTTTTACATTCGTATAAAAATATCCACGCTAAATATTAATCACACCGATAAAGCAGTAGGATAAAATTTTGAAGAAATTTTTTTTTGATATCTTCACTACACATAAAATGGAGATGATTTTTCTCTCGTCTATCCCGTGGCGTGGGAATGCCTGGATAGCTCATCCAAAACCGATGAAGGTCTTTCAAAGCCCATTTTTAAATTTAGGGATCCGTTTGCGAAATATTAAGCTTTAAATTGACAATTTTTGATAGAATCGAGTGTGCCATTCCCGCATATGACAGCTAAATGGTTATCGGATATGTGAAAAAAATCACAACAGCAAATTTATAAAATGTACATAGAGAAGTAAAAAACGATATTTCGTACAGATCGCATTGAAAATTACTTACTCGAGATTGTTGTCTGTGTAAAACTGTTAGTAAAAAAAAGTTCACGAACCATGTAAAATGATGGAAATATAAAAGAACTTCGCCAACATCCCTCCTATGCGGGCCCGTTTTTAAACGTTACCAGCCGTTAAATCGTGAACTTGAACAATAGATTTATAGCATCAAATAAAAAGCTTGTAAGTCCGCATATGGTGAAGGTGAACTGCGACACGCACTTGATAGTAGAAGATCCGAACTTAGGTCGACCTTCACCGAGCTGATAATAGAATGAAACATATTTTATAACAAATTTCGTATATTAGAAAATATATTAAAAATGGATTTGCTAAAAAAATCCTGGACAGACTATTTTTAATTATTTAAAAAAAAATATTTTAAACCGGACCGGATTTTTTGCAGACAACCCTATATCAACGTGTTCGCAATAATACAGCGCTTATATTGATATAATTTTTTTTATAATTTTAATAATAAAAAATATTTTTTTCTATTATCCAATCAAGTGAAGATAACTGGCATCGACATGCCTGTTTCTACCTGACAACCGAGTAGTTTGTCCGGGTGAATAATAGGCAACCCAACGGCTGCACATTCTATACGTTTTCTACTTTAAGTAAGGATAAAAATTTTCTTATTATCTTGATGTTGCAACATTTAATAAAAAATTTTTTTTTTTAATAATTAAAAATAGTCTGTCCAGGATTTTTTTAGCAAACCCATTTTTAATATATTTTCTAATATATGAAATTTGTTATAAAATATGTTTAATTCTATTATCAGCTCGGTGAAGGTCGATTTAAGTTCGGATCTTAGACTATGAGCTTTTTCGTAATATAACAGTTTCTGAATAGAGTTTAAAGTTATCGGCACTTCGAACGATCGATTCGTATCGATATTTGGATCGTCGAGCCCTGCAATCGATTCGTTTCTGAGCATTTTCCAAGTTTTATGAACTGCGTAAACGCGCATATACTTTCACATCAAACGTGACAAATTTCAAATTTATTAGTCGGTTCAGATATAACTTATCAGCCTGTTGTCGATGCCCATAAAATATATTTTAAGTTATTCGTGTATTGTTTTATGTTATTGTTCTGGACAAACGAAACGTTAAGCTTGGATGTAAAAAAACAGCCAGAAGCGGCTTGAAACGGATTTTGCGTAAGGGCACAAACAGTGAGATAGGAGCGGGAACTTGTCACTGCACTGCCGTGCATTTAAACGCCAAGCCCGGTGGTGGGGACGAATCTCGAACCGAGATACTAAAAAGAGACCACCTGACAGGTTATAATAAGCGAGGCGAAGGTGACTTATTTACGAAATAGACCAAATCATTCAGCATTTATCACCTAAATGAAACCGACCAAAGAAATGGTATCCTTTGTTTACGTTTAATAAGTAAATACGAATCGATTTGCTAAAAGCTAGGGCGGCCAAGGACGTTTTTTTTTTTCGTACCCGTCCTACGTTTACCCAAATATTAATTATTATTAAGTAGTAATATTAAATCGATGCATAAATTATACTTATCAATAAATTCGCAAAACATATATAAAACTTGGACATTTCCTCACGTTTATACATTTTAATATCAAAATTTTAAGGTTAATTTATTTGTCGTGGCGTTTATTATTTAATACCCGTAAAGAAATGTCATTTCTAATAATATATATATGTTGCAAAATATATGTCTAAAATACACTTTCCAGAAATACTAAGTCGTTGGCTATGAAAAGACTAAACGCACACAGATACACTTTTAACTTAGTACACATGAAATGGTATATAACATTGAACGATATCGTGAGAAAAATAACACACGTTAGAAAAAAAAAAACCAAAACAATATCACTCAATAAAAGTGTAAGCGCAAAGCTATAGTGACGGAGTGCGACTCGTGACCATAAAGAAAATATTCATAGATATATTTAAAGTTCAAAGCAACGAAGCGTACACGCAGTTGTGTGGGTAAAAAAGAAATTAATAATAGTAAAAAAAAAAGAATTGTATTTTATCGATTGTTAAATTTAAACTGTTTCTCGTTTAAATGCGTTCTCGATCCTCAAGCTGCCTTATTTAACTCTCGTTCTATTTAGAGTACCGGTACGGTTTAGTCACTGTTTGCGTGCGGTGGGGCGTCTGCCCCGCGTGCCGGATGAGCCTGTATTACTGTGTTTCCCCGGCCCGCTCTCGTTTTGCTCCCGCTTCGCCCCAAATGCCGCCGGCGGTAATTTCCCTTTTCTGCTCCCGGCGGGTCTCCGTTACGCGGCGGCGCGGGGACTGACTCGGCAGAACCTTGGCCGGCGCCGCGCGAAGGTTTCCCTTTCTTTGCCCGTTACCACTATACAGTATGATCGTTTCTTCCGCTCGTGTCTCGTTTAATCTTGAGGTTGTGGTCCGTATTTGGAGGCATATATATATATATAGGTTTCGCTAATGCGGTTTGGAAAATGTCGCAGCCGGCGCGGCTAGTACGTGAACGTGCTTTTTCGAATTTAAAAATTTTCTCTGTACCGCTGTGATTGCGATGAGAAATTGTGCTTTAAAATTGGCTGACAATAATCAAGGATTGATCCAGTGCTAACAGGACTGTCTAGTCTCATCTCAATTTTTAATCATATATCAAAGTATTGTAACAAAGGGATAGGTAGACGTGTAATGCATTTAATAATAATCTATAACTACGTATGTATGAATGTACTTTATTCAAAAAACTTTTAAACCTATTGTAACAAATGTGGTGTTGGCTGTCTCGTAATTGTTATATGTCACAGATTGGACTTTTTTGATAAAAAAACCAATATGACGCCCGTGATATGAAAATAAGATAAACAAAAAAGAACAGGTGTCATTTCACAGTTCCTTTAAAATCGTTTTGGTTTTTTGACAAATTGTTACAATATTAATGAAATCATGAAGTTGAAGCTATTATTCCTCAATGTATATTTATCGATTGTAAATGTATGTAAAATCTGGACACCACACTCGCCTTCATAGTTCCATAACTGTAAGCTCTCAAAAAATAATAAGTTTATTTATATTTTTCAGTAATACTTTTGCAGTAAATGGATATTATTCTTTTAGTATATTTTTTTACAAACACATAAGTTATAAATATGTCTTAACCACGTCTAATATGACTGATTATTTAGAGTATCAGTATTCGATATTAAATAATTATAATACGTTTTACGGTTATTTGATCCCTTCTAATAGTCAACATTATTACAAATATTTTACTAGTTATATAAACTTTTATTAGTTTTCAGTAACACACAAGTAACGAATATCAAATATCATTTGTCTATGTTAATAGTATTTTGAGAATAAAAGTGGTAAACAGACCAACTTCGAATTTATCTTGATACCGTTTTGTTACAAAAAGTTATATTTGCTGCAGAGTTCAAGTTTATATATATGTATATATATATAAATATTCAGGTTAAATACAACAAAATTTAGTAATTTTCTACGCATAAATCCATGCGCCATTATTAATATATTTTTTGAGGTATTACACAATGAACGCGCTTTAGTAGCATCCTGTATTAAGTCGTTACAGCGGGGGTTGCTTTCTCTGTATAATATAGAAGAATACAGCCCTATAAATACACCTGATTTTTGTTAAGGCGTCACGCACGAGTTAAGCGTACATTCGCGTACAAAAGCGTATACCTAAGGAGACGCACTCGAAGGAGTTTTGCAGGATTTTTTTTTAACATTTCCATACGAAGCTATTTGAATCGTTACTAATTTTGAGACATCACAGACGATAGGATCGGTCTGCCTGTCTGTCGCTGTGTTACGTTCAGTTTTTGTATACATACAGCGGGCGTTATTCTGCACACGTTAATAACTCTAATAATACTGGAAGCGCGGTGTTTTTGGTATGAGACGTTTACATTTATCATTCAAGGGATAAAACAATGCTCAAAATTATTTGTCTAGTATTGGAAACATTTTACGCCGCACCTTTTTTATGATGCCATCGGTTGGTGCACAAATGAACGAAGTCGATAAATATTACTTTACTCTTTATACACAAACGCCATCTGTCGGTGCATGAGTGAATGGAATCGAGAAGTACGAGTCCTGTTTTTTTTCGTTAGTAACTAACGCCATCTGTTGGTGTATAATTCAACGAAGTCCATATAATTGTCCATATCTACTATATGCACAATGCGCCAGCGCGTGCACTTAGGTTGAAATGGCGCATGCAATACGTTTCATGTGGCGATGAATAAATTGAACACAATAAACATTTCCGGTTGTTCCGAAAGTTTGTATAAGTGTTTGAATTATTTATAAATGCAATTACGCTTCCACATCGCATATTTCTGAGTTCTTTTTCTGTTACATTTCATAATTTTCTTATCATAGACCAGCGCTTAATAAACTTAGTTTTGAAAAAATAAACTTAGTAGTTAATCAATTTGTGTATGGAATGTGAGATACGGAGCAATGTGTACGTTTTTATAATAAATTTTTAAACAAATGTAAGAATACGCAAAAACGTATTTTTACAAATATTAATAAAAATAATTACGCTCCCAAGCGGTCCGCTGTCGCCTGTTACTTCAAGAGATATTCATTTATTCATACATAAATCACATTTGTGTCTGATATTTAAAAGGAAATATTTGGAACCATTTTTTATATTCATATTATAAAACAAAACTTTATAATTCAAAATAAGTATAATAAATAAATTACAAATTTTATTGTCGATTATAATCGACGAAGGGTACTTACCTTTAAAACTACGCTTAGTTTAATGACATTATTTTTCCGTTAAATAAAAACAAATTTGTGTCACAAATTATGAATTATTTACTTCTTGAAACAATTAATAACAATCATTTTGATACACCGACCGGTCTAATTTCGGAAACGGTTCAATCGATTTCGAAAAGAGTTTCATTAGAAAGTAAAGCACAAATTAAAAAGTAAGCTAGACTACTTTCGTCTGGGAAATATTTGGGATTCCTGAGTACAAAATTTGAAACGATTGTAATTGTGAACACGATATCTATTACACGTTAGTCGCATATTTCTGATTCACAATACTTTTCAAACTTCGCACATGCATTTTGTTTCTACGAGAGTAGGAAATGACGTAAGCTGCAGGTTCCAACTCTTTAGCGCCGATTCTGCAGTGGTACTGCCAGCTTAAATCTAGAAATACACGGATCTGTAGATCTTAAATTAATAATGTGGGTTTTAAATATGAGTAAGGCCTTTAAAATTTGAGTGCCAGTTCTTTGCGTGAATGACATACAGCACGCAATATTAACTGTGGACTCGCAGGTTGTTAACTATCAGGGTAAGTTTCACTATAAAATCTTAGAGCCGCAGCTATGTCACCTCTGCAAAATCTCCAATTATAAATCACGTTTGCATATTCCGTAGCAGTGAGATGGATCGTTATTCAACACTTCCTTATAAATCACACACAATCTTAGTTTCAAAAACGTAAATATCGTAAATGTAACACTTATACCATAACTGTAACCTAACACTAATACTACACTATCATTACAAAAAACATCTCTATAGTAAAAAATTAAAAAAACAGCGAACAGCAAAAATACTATAACTTCTGTGCAAGTTTGCAACCAGCGGCGACTACGCGACGCCGAAACTGCGGGCCGTGCCTCGCGCTTGAAAACGTCCTTGGGGGAGGGTATGCTGCAGCTGTATTTACTAATTAAGGTTGTGAGTTCGTGAATTTTGAGTACATATTGTAAGCTATTTTTTTTTAGAAACAGCTATTTCAATGGCTATAATGTCTTTGGCAAAGTTATTTTAAAAACGAAGGAGAATATAAATATTTGCGGAAAGATGCGCAAAGGATTCCATTCAGTATGGGATCACCTGATCTTCAATTAATGTTCTGAATGGCGAGCATAGACTTTGTTATCGACTGCGATGCGACTTCTCGAAACGGTTGTTTTGAACCTGTCTTCTTTCATTTAACCGGTGACGGTGCGTATTACATAGAGACGAAATTTCTAGGACAATATGATATCACAACAGCCGATTTGCATAGGAATATAAATGTAGGTTATTTTTTATAGCGGACATAATTAGGACAGCGTAGAAATTGAGGAAAACGAAACAAAATTTATAAATAAATGTATAAAGGCATGGGAGGAACGGTTTGATGTGTAATTGAGGTGATGAATGATGTGGATCGAAAGGTAAATTCGAGATTGAACTTGGAAGCGAGATCTGATTCGAGATCGAGAGTGGGTGCGGATGGGAATCAAGAATGGAACCGGAAACAGAATTAAGAGCGATACCGGCAATTGGTCGAGAGCGCGACTGAAATCGGAATCGGGACGGACTGTAATTGAAAAACGCGACCGTAATGGGAGTGATGACCGAAAGATGAAGAAATTTATTGCAACTACATCTGCGCGAACGGAGCTGCGGATAATGTTGACAAGTTTGAAGTAAAATTAGAGAAAAGAGTGCCTCTGAAGTAATAAAATTTCGTGCAATAACAGTGGACTGGAATACTGATTATTGTTTGCATAGAGCGTTAACGAAAACATTGTTGAAATTGCAATTCAATATCAAAAATGTACAACAAAAATGCACAAATGAGCACGAAAACGGTTAAATAGGATTGAAATTGTGAAAGTTCCTATCTGGTAGCGCGACTCTAAGAAAAGTAAGACACTTAACTCACTCAAAAGTTTATCCATTCACTTAATTATTGTAGTCAAAGTTTGAGGCAAACACAAGTGCTTTATATAGTCTATTACCTGGGAAGTGTATTTAGAACAACTGACAAACTTGTTCTTTACAAAGCTTTAAAAGTACAGTGAAGTATATTATTTTACCCAAGACAAATTCACATTAAACATTCTAATTTTTTTCCCATGACTTACTTCTATTGACGGAAAAAATTGATGCGATAATCCGTTTTGATGCGATATTTTTTAATGATATTACTATGGACCGATATCACTTTACGTCGTATGTATATCGTTTTTATGATAAAATAGTTGAAGCTCGCCGAAATTGGCAGGTGGGTATTTTTGTGTAAAAAAAAAAATGGATTTCGCCCTTTTTCACCTGCTTTCTAAATATTTCACTATCGCTAGATACTATGAAAAATTGCGCTAGTTGACAATTATTCAATCAACCAATTTTCCTAAGCGGCTTTTCAATCGACTGCTATTTTTGCCGTGCTCAATGGTGCACGGCACCACCTACTTAAAATAGTTCAAACTAAATTCTTAGCGTTTCCTGTGATGCGTCAAACAAAACTCACAAATTCGAGCCAACTCGAAGAAGCAGTATTAAAGTTTATTGGTGACATCGGTTAACTTTTATTTATATGTTTGTTAAGCCGTGGCCAACTTGGCAGCCGCACGAAAATTAGCTCGCTCGACCGGTCAGATATCACACTCTCACAGAAGATTCGTCTAGTGAACGACAGTTCCGGTGGCTCACTCCCCCCTCTAACGCCTCCACTACCGCCTCCATGAAACATCGTATTCCTTCCCAAGAGGATAGCAACGCACTGGTGACTCCATCGAAAGCGCAATTGCCCACGTGATCACTTACATGTGTGTGATCACTTACTCTTGGGTGACTCGTATGCCCGTTTGTCTCTTCACAGATGTTTTAAAAACATATATTATGACCTGAAAATGGGGACTATGCCACTGTCCTTCTTTTGACTTAACGCGTGTTGGAAATTTGACACGACCTTGGACGCTCTCTGGTGAGTCTTCAGACGTGCGGTCCGTTTTCTTCAATTTCAACAATGTTTTCGTTAACGCTCTATGCAAACAATAATCAGTATTCCAGTCCACTGTTATTGCACGAAATTTTATTACTTCAGAGGCACTCTTTTCTCTAATTTTACTTCAAACTTGTCAACATTATCCGCAGCTCCGTTCGCGCAGATGTAGTTGCAATAAATTTCTTCATCTTTCGGTCATCACTCCCATTACGGTCGCGTTTTTCAATTACAGTCCGTCCCGATTCCGATTTCAGTCGCGCTCTCGACCAATTGCCGGTATCGCTCTTAATTCTGTTTCCGGTTCCATTCTTGATTCCCATCCGCACCCACTCTCGATCTCGAATCAGATCTCGCTTCCAAGTTCAATCTCGAATTTACCTTTCGATCCACATCATTCATCACCTCAATTACACATCAAACCGTTCCTCCCATGCCTTTATACATTTATTTATAAATTTTGTTTCGTTTTCCTCAATTTCTACGCTGTCCTAATTATGTCCGCTATAAAAAATAACCTACATTTATATTCCTATGCAAATCGGCTGTTGTGATATCATATTGTCCTAGAAATTTCGTCTCTATGTAATACGCACCGTCAC
Organism: Eumeta japonica; assembly: GCA_005406025.1. Classification (NCBI taxonomy): domain Eukaryota; kingdom Metazoa; phylum Arthropoda; class Insecta; order Lepidoptera; family Psychidae; genus Eumeta; species Eumeta japonica. The sequence goes on from BGZK01000362.1 coordinate 356,253, forward strand.
CGGTTAAATGAAAAGAAGACAGGTTCAAAAACAACCGTTTCGAGAAGTCGCATCGCAGTCGATAACAAAGTCTATGCTCGCCATTCAGAACATTAATTGAAGATCAGGTGATCCCATACTGAATGGAATCCTTTGCGCATCTTTCCGCAAATATTTATATTCTCCTTCGTTTTTAAAATAACTTTGCCAAAGACATTATAGCCATTGAAATAGCTGTTTCTAAAAAAAAATAGCTTACAATATGTACTCAAAATTCACGAACTCACAACCTTAATTAGTAAATACAGCTGCAGCATACCCTCCCCCAAGGACGTTTCCAAGCGCGAGGCACGGCCCGCAGTTTCGGCGTCGCGTAGTCGCCGCTGGTCGCAAACTTGCACAGAAGTTATAGTATTTTTGCTGTTCGCTGTTTTTCAATTTTTTACTATAGAGATGTTCTTTGTAATGATAGCGTAGTATTAGTGTTAGGTTACAGTTATGGTTATAATGTTACATTTACGATATTTACGTTTTTGAAACTAAGATTGTGTGTGATTTATAAGGAAGTGTTTAATAACGATCCCTCTCACTGCTACGGAATATGCAAACGTGATTTATAATTTGAGAGTTTGCAGAGGTGACATAGCTGCGGCTGTAAGATTTTATAGTGAAACTTACCCTGATAATTAAAAACCTGCGAGTCCACAGTTAATATAGCGTGTTGTATGTCGTTCACGCAAAGAACTGGCACTCAAATTTTAAAGGCCTTATTCATATTTAAAACCCACATTATTAATTTAAGATCTACAGATCCGTATATTTCTAGATTTAAGCTGGCAGTACCACTACAGAATCGGCGCTAAAGAGTTGGAACTTGCAGCTTACGTCATTTCCTACTCTCGTAGAAACAAAATGCATGTGCGAAGTTTGAAAAGTATCGTGAATCAGAAATATACGACTAACGTGTAATAGATATCGTGTTCACAATTTCAATCGTTTCAAATTTTGTACTCAGGAATCCCAAATATTTCCCAGACGAAAGTAGTCTAGCTTACTTTTTTAATTTGTGCTTTACTTTCTAATGAAGCTCTTTTCGAAATCGATTGAACCGTTTCCGAAATTAGACCGATCGATGGATCAAAAAGATTGTTATTAATTGTTTCGAAAAGTAAAAAATTCATGATTTTTGACGCAAATTTGTTTTTATTTAACGGAAAAATAATGTCATCAAACTAAGCGTAGTTTTAAAGGTAGTAGTACCCTTCGTCGATTTTAATCGACAATAAAATTTGTAAGTTATTTATTATACTTATTTTGAATTAGAAAGTTTTTTTTTAATAATATGAATATAAAAAACGGTTCCAAATATTTCCTTTTAAATATCAGACATAAATGTCATTTATGTATTAATAAATGAATATCTCGTCAAGTTACAGTAAACAGCGAACCGCTTGGGAGCGTAATTATTTTTATTAATATTTGTAAAAATACGTTTTTGCGTATTCTTACATTTGTTTAAAAATTTATTATAAAAACGTACACATTGCTCCGTATCTCACATTCCATATATAATAATTTTTGCTTCTTTGTAAGAACTGTAATACGCGCACTAGCATCAAATTCAATTTGACTATGATGCAAGAACTCAAATGATTCTGACTCTAAGCTTCAAACTCGCTTGTACCGAGGACTGCGGATTCACTGAAATAAGTTTTTAACAAAAAAAGAATTTTTAAACAACAAAAACGAGAACGCTTATAAAAATCCATTTCAATAATACACGTTTATCAGAAGCAGGTGTAGGTTGAAAGGAGTAAAGGTGCCTAAAGTAGAGAGGGTCGAAGGGTAACCCGAAAATCGACTGTAAGGTGAGGAAATACGAAGAAGAAAAATGGATGGTAGTATGAGGAAGAAAAAGAAGGCGCAAACTATGTGAAAAAGAAGTGAAACTGGAGCATCTGATGAGTTTTGTTGGATAGGAAAGCGAAGGGAAGATAGATGAACTAATGGATGAAAACGTAGGAAAGGTGCAGGTGAGTGAGTGAAGGGGGAGTTGATTAACAAGTTGAAAAAGACGAAAAAGAAGAGAATGTGGAGCGGGCAATGGTAAAAGGAGGTGTGGGAAGAGAAGGCTGCAAAGGGAGAAAGGAAAATAATTAGTTATTTAAGTTTTGATTCTTATATTTTAGTTTAGTTCATATAATTTATTCAAAATAGTTGTTTTGTAGTCCACTATTTTCAACTTTAGCCAGTAAACTACCAAGTTGCTACTGATTGATTATTTTTTCTTACTTGTCGATTGCAATAGCGAATAAATATTGACAGTTTCCCCAAGATGTCGCAGGCAACTTTATTTGCTATGTAGTCACTGGCAATTTATTCGACAGTGTTGCTTGTAATTAAAAACAATCAGACATGACAACCGATTTGTTGTGAATATTGCTAAGCTCAATTTCAAAAACTGTAATCGTGTAAACAGGCCGAGTATTTTAATTGAAGACAAAATTCACTTTTAACTTGTACACCGACAGTCACATACTTGTTTATAAGATCCGCACATTAAGTGTAAGGCACGATCTAGGTAAATATCTGGCTTATTCTGCTTTGAAATTGAACAACACCACCTCAAGTAAGAGATGGGTTAGGTTAGGTTAGTTTAGTGTAAGGCACGATCTAGGTAAACATCTGGCATATTCTGCTTTGAAATTGAACAACACCACCTCAAGTAAGAGATGGGTTAGGTTAGTTTAGTGTAAGGCACAATCTAGGTAAACATCTGGCTTATTCTGCTTTGAAATTGAACAACACCACCTCAAGTAAGAGATGGGTTAGGTTAGTTTAGCAAGGCACGATCTAGGTAAACATCTGGCTTATTCTGCTTTGAAATTGAACAACACCACCTCAAGTAGAGATGGGTTAGGTTAGGTTAGTTTAGTGTAAGGCACGATCTAGGTAAACATCTGGCATATTCTGCTTTGAAATTGAACAACACCACCTCAAGTAAGAGATGGGTTAGGTTAGTTTAGTGTAAGGCACGATCTAGGTAAACATCTGGCTTATTCTGCTTTGAAATTGAACAACACCACCTCAAGTAAGAGATGGGTTAGGTTAGGTTAGTTTAGTGTAAGGCACGATCTAGGTAAACATCTGGCATATTCTGCTTTGAAATTGAACAACACCACCTCAAGTAAGAGATGGGTTAGGTTAGGTTAGTTTAGTGTAAGGCACGATCTAGGTAAACATCTGGCTTATTCTGCTTTGAAATTGAACAACACCACCTCAAGTAAGAGATGGGTTAGGTTAGGTTAGTTTAGTGTAAGGCACGATCTAGGTAAACATCTGGCATATTCTGCTTTGAAATTGAACAACACCACCTCAAGTAAGAGATGGGTTAGGTTAGGTTAGTTAGTGTAAGGCACGATCTAGGTAAACATCTGGCATATTCTGCTTTGAATTGAACAACACCACCTCAAGTAAGAGATGGGTTAGGTTAGGTTAGTTTAGTGTAAGGCACGATCTAGGTAAACATCTGGCATATTCTACTTTGAAATTGAACAACACCACCTCAAGTAAGAGATGGGTTAGGTTGGTTTAGTGTAAGGCACGATCTAGGTAAACATCTGGCTTATTCTCTGCTTTTGAACAACACCACCTCAAGTAAGAGATGGGTTAGGTTAGGTTAGTTTAGTGTAAGGCACGATCTAGGTAAACATCTGGCATATTCTGCTTTGAAATTGAACAACACCACCTCAAGTAAGAGATGGGTTAGGTTAGTTTAGTGTAAGGCACGATCTAGGTAAACATCTGGCATATTCTGCTTTGAAATTGAACAACACCACCTCAAGTAAGAGATGGGTTAGGTTAGTTTAGTGTAAGGCACGATCTAGGTAAACATCTGGCTTATTCTGCTTTGAAATTGAACAACACCACCTCAAGTAAGAGATGGGTTAGGTTAGGTTAGTTTAGTGTAAGGCACGATCTAGGTAAACATCTGGCATATTCTGCTTTGAAATTGAACAACACCACCTCAAGTAAGAGATGGGTTAGTTTAGTGTAAGGCACGATCTAGGTAAACATCTGGCATATTCTGCTTTGAAATTGAACAACACCACCTCAAGTAAGAGATGGGTTAGGTTAGTTTAGTGTAAGGCACGATCTAGGTAAACATCTGGCTTATTCTGCTTTGAAATTGAACAACACCACCTCAAGTAAGAGATGGGTTAGGTTAGGTTAGTTTAGTGTAAGGCACGATCTAGGTAAACATCTGGCATATTCTGCTTTGAAATTGAACAACACCACCTCAAGTAAGAGATGGGTTAGGTTAGTTTAGTGTAAGGCACGATCTAGGTAAACATCTGGCTTATTCTGCTTTGAAATTGAACAACACCACCTCAAGTAAGAGATGGGTTAGGTTAGGTTAGTTTAGTGTAAGGCACGATCTAGGTAAATATATTTTATTAATAAATATATTTTTTTCGTTTCTATTAAAGGAAATCATTATGTGAAGCTGACAGAATTAATCTTAATTAAATTATCGGTACAATGGTACTTTTAATATTATTTTTATAGACGGCCTTTCGGCACAGTTCTAGGCGTTTGGTTAACAATTTCGTCCTTTTGGTATGTTCCACTGTCGTCAAGTGATCTCTCAAGTGCACCACTTACACTCACTCACATACAGGTTGCTTTACTTAACACGTTGAATCTTACAACTTACAACAAATAAAGTACTTTGTAAACTATAGGGTGCAACATCTACCCTTCGAACTTCTAACAACCCAGTAAAAGGAAAATAAAACTAGGCTTCTCGTGTGATCATATAACTAACCCATCTAACTACCATATAGTGTATTATCTATAGACCCATCTCTTACTTGAAATGGTTTTGTCCAATTTCAAAGCAGAATATGCCAGATATTTACCTAGATCATGTCTTACACTAAACTAACCTAACCTAACCAAACCCATCTCTTATTTGAGGTGGTTTTGTCAAATTTCAAAGCAGAATATGCCAGATATTTACCTAGATCATGTCTTACACTAAACTAACCTAACCTAACCTAACCCATCTCTTACTTGAGGTGGTTTTGTCAAATTTCAAAGCAGAATATGCCAGATATTTACCTAGATCATGCCTTACACTAAGCTAACCTAACCTAACCTAACCCATCTCTTACTTGAGGTGGTGTTGTCCAATTCCAAAGCAGAATATGCCAGATATTTACCTAGATCATGTCTTACACTAAACTAACCTAACCTAACCTAACCCATCTCTTACTTGAGGTGGTGTTGTCCAATTTCAAAGCAGAATATGCCAGATATTTACCTAGATCATGTCTTACACTAAACTAACCTAACCTAACCTAACCCATCTCTTACTTGAGGTGGTTTTGTCCAATTTCAAAGCAGAATATGCCAGATATTTACCTAGATCATGCCTTACACTTAATCTGCGGATCTTATAAACAAGTATGTGACTGTCGGTGTACAAGTTAAAAGTGAATTTTGTCTTCAATTAAAATACTCGGCCTGTTTACACGATTACAGTTTTTGAAAATTTAGCTTAGCAATATTCACAACAAATTGGTTGTCATGTCTCATTGTTTTTAATTTCAAGCAACACCGTTGAATAAATTGCCAGTGATTCTATAGCAAATAAAGTTGCCTGTGACATCTTGGGGAAACTGTCAATATTTATTCGCTATTGCAATCGACAAGTAAAAAAAAATAATCAATCAGTAGCAACTTGGTAGTTTACTGGCTAAAGTTGAAAATAGTGGACTACAAAACAACTATTTTTGAATAAATAAATTATATGAACTAAACTAAAAATACAAGAACTGCAAAACTCAAATAACTAATTAAAAAATATCATTTTTCTTTTCTCTTCTCCCTTTGCAGCCTTCTCTTCCCACACCTCCTTTTAACCTTGCCGGCCCCACATTCTCTTCTTTTTCGTCTTTTTCAACTTGTTAATCAACTCCTCCTTCACTCACTCACCTGCACCTTTCCCTCCGTTTTCGTCCATTAGCTCCTCTATCTTCCCTTCCCTTTCCCTGCATATGCTGATGCCTTTGAGAAAATGAAAATTGAGGAAGACAAAATGCTTCTGAGAAAACAGAGAGAGCCAGGTCGACCGGGATGCTTAGGTAGCGTCGACAAGAAATTAGCAGACAAAGAAGAAACAGTTAGGCAAAGACGATTGGAAGAAGAGGAATGGATTGTAAGAAATAGAGATTTAATGGCTATTGTGTCTAAGTCTACAACGAATATCTTGGAATGTACAGAAGATTCTGAGGAAAACAGATTCTGAATTGTGAACTCAACTTGCCAGAGCTTTCCTGCTCTGAAAAGACTTCAAAAAGAGGTAGAAAGAATCTTGTGACATCTAAACTTGTCGCAGCTTTAGATCGATGCCAGTTAAGCATAAGAGACTTCGTTCCATTCAGTGAATTCGTACTCAGGTGGGAAAAACCAGGACAGGAACAATAAAAACTGACTTTCAAAACAATTTGCCAGACATAGTTAAAGTTCATTGGGATGGAAAACCATTACCCGGACTGGATGTACGAAGTTCAAAAGAAGAACGCTTCCCAATTATTGTTGCATTTGACGATAGAGAACGGCTTCTTGCAGTACCAAAACTAGAAAGTTCTTCTGGCAAACATCAGACAAAAGCCTTATCAACTGCTCTCTTTGACTAGAGCCTTCATGATAAAGTCCAAATAATGTGCGGCGACACAACGGAGTCGAATACTGGCCGTTTCAATGGAGCTTGTGCTATTTTGAAGCAGACTTTTGAAAAGGAATTGCTACTTTTGCTTGTCGTTATCATGTTTATGACTTAGTCTTAAAAACTGTGTTTGAAACTAAGATGTAGCCAATTTCTAGTAGTCCTGATTTTCATATCTTCAAAAAGCTTAGAGACAATTGGAAAAATATCGATTCCAGTAAAATTGAACTTGATTGAAAATTGAAATTTGATTTCATCAAAGAAAATGTTATTGATATATTATTACATCTTTGTTAACATTTTATAAAACACAATTGGACAAAAATTTTACGAGAGACGATTACGGTGAATTGGTTGAATTATGTGTAATATTTTTGGGAGGAGGTAGACAGAAGAAATTAAAACATAGACCACCCGGCGTCATGCATCAGGCGCGTTGGAAGACCAAAGGGATTTATTCGTTGAAAATATGATCGCTTCTGTCACAATTGAGAATAATTGCGAAGGAGGAAAAGGCTCTACAAGATGTTTGTTTATTTATCGTCACGTTATATGTTAAACCTTCGCTCGTATGCACACTGGCATTTAAAGCACCTAACCAAGATTTGTGCTTTCTGAAATCGTTAAAGGAGTACGAAAAAAATTGACGCAACATTATCTAAAGCGTCTATAAATAAGTTTAGCCATCAGTTGTGATATTTAAGTGAAGAGACGGTGGTTTTAACGCTTTTTGACCCTGAAGCGGATGACCTAACAAAGGTAAAAATGATCTCCAACTTAAAAGGGACAATATATCAGACTTTTGCAAATGCTATGTTCTATCCAAAGAAGAACTATATCAATAGTCATTTCGTAAGTATTATTTTGTTTGTTTTTATTTTTTTTTTATTCTTTATTATTATTTAACCTGTTTCCCGTTTCTTTTTTTTTCCAGATAAAACGCCGGATGATTTTGTATCCGGAAAAAGCAAACAATTTCTATGTCGACTACCAGATCAATGACTCCTCTCTTCAGGTAGATATTTCTTCTTGGCATGTGAATGCTGCTTTTCTGGAGGCTTAAAAGAAGGGTCAGTCTTTTAAAGGTTGTGAATGACGATGCTGAGAGAGCTGTTAAGTTAATGCAAGATTTTAATGGACTTATAACAGTTGAAGTGGAGCAAAACCAGTTCTTGTTGCGCTGTGCGTAAGAACACAGAAATTTGTATTCCGATTGTAAAAATACTATTTTGAAAAAAAGTTGTCCTGGCCGATTAGTTTTATTTTATGCTTTGAATAAATGTTAATATTTATCCTTTTTTAGCTGAAATTATCGTTTACTTCATTTGCGTAGTAGTTATATTAGTGCTATAGTAGACTGAAATATAAGAACTAAACACGATTTTTATAAACTTTGTAGCTCTGTCGACAAGGGTTAGAATCAAGCTAGAAAGATGAAATTTTATATTTAAACATGTCTTAGCATTAATAAAAAATGTAGAGGGTATGCATTTGATTTAATTTTTTTTGGTCATATAAAAGACACCTTAATAGTCAAAATATTACTGAATGAAACAATCCGTTAATAAGAATTCTGAGCTTTCAAAGGAAATTGGTGAATAAGGCTTTTGATATTTCGCAACTGATATTTAGTTGATTCTACGTAATTTCGATAAATACACAAGAAAAAAGATAAACAGAGGTGTGCTTCAAACTATCATTTGCAATAGTTAACTACTAACTGTTAAAGTTAAAAACTAAACATGTCTAAATATCGGTTATCTTAGAGATATTGGCATTTGTGACAGTTTAATTAGTCTAACAGTTAATTACGTCAAATAATAGTATGAAACACACTACTCCATTGTTGAATATATATTTAAACATATATTTAATAATAGAGTTGTATGTAATATAATCACCCCCGGAATTATCTGTGGAATCTTATGTTTTTGCACTTTTATATTTCGCTGTAACGCATTTTAACAATGTGTATGCTCAGAAAGATCACTTCTGAGAAATTACCATTAAATAAATTTCGTTATTCATTACTTATATCAATTATTATTTGAAATGTCGTTAACTTTCCACGCGGCGAGGCCAATTAACTAACCGCCTAACTGACCGCATGCAGACACGTCGGTTTATTGAGTAATATTTCTATTTTAATGCCAACGCAAATCGGGCAACACGTTTTTTTTTTTTTTCTTCAGTCGCCCGTCGACCTCTGCCCTTTCACGACAGCCGCGCCCTCTTTAGGTACACGGGAGCTTTTACGATGCGATAAGTATCGGTTCACTTTAACTGTAGCGGGACTCGCGTTACTTTGGAAGCGGAAAAATAAAAAGATTTACGAAGTTGCCGTCGTATCGCTTCGCGCTCGTGACCGGCGGCCGCCTCGGCCGCTTCGTCGTCGCGTGCGCAAGTCGAACGATACACGTTTCGATCCTCGTCGAAGTCCCGGCTTCGTGTCCGATTCGCTTTTTACAGATGGAAATTTAATACATCTAATAATTTTAGGCATATTTATTTTGTATTCCCCTACAAACTTACATTACTATCTAATTTGCATTATATATCTATGTTATAAAAAGTCTCTCCAAACAAAATTTTACAATAACTTTCGATCAAGTTTATTGTATACGTATTTCTTTTACGATCTGACTTATATACCACTTTATTTAAAACTATTTATATCTAATTTCCTAATCTTGTTTTTTTTTGGTTAAGCTATTGAAACTGCTTTGGAAGAATGAATTACACCCGTATAATGTGTTAATTCACTATCCAACCACACGACAGCGCAAGCGCCAAGGTCGAGACAATCGAACCGGCCACGACGGTTGTACCAACTTACAAGAAAGACTCAACTGTTTATTTTAAGATTTAAATATAAACAGTGTCTTCAACACTCGATCTAGAATTCAGCAAGTAAAGTATGCATTTTAGAAATGGTAAAGATAGATTTAAGTAAAGATACCAGCCGGTGGATCAACGATAGCTTCGGCCTTTCAGCGGTGCCTCAGCTACATGAATTTGACTTGAGGTTTATGCCAGCGACATCACATTTTTATACAACCTCTTGGCATTCAGCCCTCGGCACGTCTCTCATCTTATATTGGATTGGATGTGTTTGTTCAAAATTGAGCGAAAGTTTAGCGCTCGACAAAAGTTAACGTTGCCCTGTACAAGCTTATAGTTGTGATACGATACACAGGTTCTTTCCAATTTATACTTTCAAAGTTTACAAAATTACAGAAATTAAAATTCATTTTAAGATTTACAAATCTAATTATTGTCTCTGTAATATCAAAAATTCAATTATTTTTCAAAAAAATTTTCAAAAGTATTTGATTTAATTTTTTTCCAATTTGTTAAATATAATGTAGAAAGTAACAATTTTTTTTTCAAATTTAAATTATTTTCAAACTACAAAACTTCAGAAATTCAAAATTTGGTTTTTTAAAAATTCGAAATATCAAAATTATTGTATTGTCATCGGTCTTTGATACGTGTGAAAATTTTTAAAGTTAATCAGACATCTGGAAATTGATGAAAATTACGTTAAAATATTCAACGGAACATTTGAGCGTATTGTATCTTTGTAACGACCTGTATATAACGACCTGTATGTATGTAACGACATACATATATACAGGTCAAGCTAATAAAAGCGTGTTAATAAAGGTGAGGAGTAGGAAAAAAAATCAAGTTTTTTTGAATTCGTAGGAATGTCATAGAAAAAAGTTCTGGATTGTGCTTCCTTCTGATCTATCATTATATCCTTCGCTGTGAAAAAGGAAAATACACATTAAGCAGGAATTTCCCGTTGTTTACGCCATTTTCCTATCTTTAAATTTTAGTTTGTCTCCCCTAAACCATAGACAACTGACACACGGGGCGGGGGACGTCCGCGGAAGATGTCATAGAGGTTTACTTGCCGACTGTCATCAGATGTACTTTACTCACTTACGGACGAGTGGAATAAAGAGAAAAGGCAGGCCGGTGCAGGATCGATGTACTTGTACATATATAGAAATATAATTTACGGGAGTAAATAATATAACACAACAGTGCACTAGGGGTGAGTAAGGGTGAGTCCCCTCCCACGATTGACATTCTTCACGCTGTTCGGGCGCGTACACCCGATTTATTAATTTGTATATGGCCGAGTTCTATTTACTAGTTAATATTAATAAGTAAAATCTACATAAGTTAAGGATGGTTTTAAGTTAAATATGTGTGTGTGTGTCGAACATATGAAAGAGTTTATAATAAAAGATGGTAATCATGATAGAAGTATCGAGAGGAGAGTGAATGCGGGAAGTAAAATGAATGGGGCTTTGCTTGCTATTATGAATAGTAGTCGTCAGCCCCATTATGGGTAGCACGTTTGGCTATCCATAATGGGGTTCTAATTCCCAGGCTAATGAATGATCGTGAAAGTTGTGTATGGCAGAAGAAATATGAAAGTAGAGTTAGTGCAGTGGCAATACGATCTCTGTGTAATATCTGTGGATTGTCTCTGAAAGACAGATGTAGGAACAGTGATGTGAGAGAGCGTTGTGGTCTGAAGGAAGACGTAGTGGCTAGAGTAGAAATAGGTATATTGCGGAGATCTGGCCACCTGGAAAGGATAAATGAATGTAGACTGACAAAACAGATCTATAGAGCGAATGTGTCTAATGGAAAGTTAGGTAAGGGTCACTCTAGAAAATCCTATGTAGACCAAATTGATAGTATATTAAAAAGGGCCAAATTTTAAGAACCCGAAACCGAAGAACTTGTATGAAAAGATTATTGAATGTCAGGAAAACAAAAGATATATGCAATCATCATACCATGTGGCAATCTAATCTCTGCCTACCATTCTGAGAAATAGGCGTTTGTTTATATAGTTAAATTACGTTATACTTTTTAATATTATTATATATTAAAAAGTATAAGGTAATTTAATTGTATTAGACGTTTTTAGAAATCGTTAAGTACATTTATATTTTTTTTTAATGAATTTGAATACATTTTCATTATATCGGTCGTGCTAAGCGCTTAGATACCAGTTTATGTCACTAGACAATACAAAATATTGACATTTTTCTATATGAATGTTATTTTTAGAGAGTACATAGTAGATTGTATGAAATTTTGAAATTTGTCATTGGCTCGAGATACAAGTTAGGGTATTCATTGGTCCTAGTTTTTGATACAGACTATAACGTAAATAATGATAAGGAGACAGCTTTTTCGATACGAGAAATGCCAACGAGAAAAGTTGTGTGTGTATTCATGGAAAACGTAATATACAATAACTTTGTGTTGTCAAATAAGCCATTAAATACAAAAAAGAAATAGTAGACAATACCCATTTTTAAATAATTTTAGTCTAAATGGATGTCGAAGTATGAAGCAAATATCCATGGCATTTTTATGAATAAAATAAAATGTAGTCCATAAACGATGTGAGGTGCTTTTTAAAAACTCATATTTCTCCTTTGAGCACATCTTCTCCCTACTTCTTAATTAACCAAAAGTTGACATTGTCAAACGTGTTTGCTATTAAAATGTATAATAGTACAAAAGGTTTTTAAAGTATGTTTCGTCAATTTGAAAGTTGAGGTGGAATCTTCCATGATTTCTAATAATTTTTAATTGATTTAAATTTGATTTAGCTCGACATCCCATGGACGTCGACACAATCGTTTTCATGGGGGTGCGTACTAATTATAGATAGTTTATTTCTATTTCGGTGCATTTTCTACCCACAGGGAAAGCCAGAGAGGTGCAAGAGCTCGCGTAATTAATCTCTCTGCGTATTTATCTCTACGTAATGTTAATGAATAGAATAAATTGTTTAAATAAAAATTGAAATTAATAAATTATTTTAAATAAAAATGTTACAAGCGACATCTATTGACAACTTTGTATATTTATTAAATTATCGATATTTATAGCTACTGTTTTATTACACAATAATATACATGACAATGGAATACATAGTATGTTTACGGGTAAAATTCTTTTAATAATTACTTGTTTTATTAATTACTTGTTTTAATAATTACTTGTTTTAATAATTAGTAAGATGATCTGATATAATGGAAATTACATAGAATTTCATTTATTTTGTATTTATCCAAATTCTCGTTGTAATCGCGTTTCTAGTTCGTTGCTGTTTCCTGTCGCGTTTTCTTCATTTGTTTCGATAACGGTTCCAATTACGATGATATTGATATTGAAGCAAAATTAATAGAAATTTGCACTTCAAATTTAGAAATATCCGTACAGTCCTCCGAAGGCTGAATTTTTTTTTGGCCGCAAATTTCACGAAAAACAGTTTCAGCGGTTATTGACATAAGCCTTTTGATATTTTCAATAATAAAATTGTACAGGCAGGCAGAATGAGTATTTGACCGCTGAAAATAACTTTGGAAGTCCATTGGGAGATATCTCGTGGTTGGGAACGGTATTATAATCGTATCCGGGATTGCAATCGAAGCTGAAGGACGAATCTACCAAAAAAAAAAAAGAAATATGCGCAACTGCTCAGACGGATTGCGTGACACAACAATGTATTATTTGAGCGCAGATAAAATATTGTTGAGAATCGCAATAAATAAAACAAGAAAAAAGACCGGCACAATTGATTTTTTTCAACTGAAATTTCTTTATTGACGTAGTGGAGAAATTTTGTACACTATAAATAGAATAAGCATCACGTTTTCTTGCAACGTTCTACCGTCACGACTGCGTGCTTTTTTTTAAAGGCAAACAAGTGTTTGCAATAACGTCATTTATTTTATTGTAACCTCAATAATAATTGTAAATATCATTAATTATATACACTAAATAGATAGAGATGATAAACATTTAAATGCTCAACAGGCAGAAATAGTCAATATTGTTGGTCTCGATTGTATAATTTGCTGATCTAATTAAAAATTAGTACTTTTGCATGAATCACAAAATTCTGAAAACAATTCACGATTAGTGTAAATTTCAAGACAATTCCAAACAGCGCTATGAAAGGTTGTCCCTTTATGAAGTTTCAGTGCCAATTTTCTACATCTGTCATCAGAGTCTGAAAACATTAACGGCTGGAGTACATTTAAAGGTAATTTCAACAAATCCAAACACGGGTAAAATACGTGGTTCCATTATGAAGTTCTAGTGCCAACTTTCAAGCTCCATCATCAGACCATAAAAACTAATCATGTCCAAAATGCATCCTAAGACAAATCCGTTAAATCCAAAAATAACTAGGATACGGTGTCTCGTTATGGATTTACAGTGCCAAATTTCTAGTTTCACTATTAAACCACGAAAATCAAAATTAAAGAAATTAACTATTCAACTTTTAAGAATATATTATTTTGGCACATTTATTTAAATAGCTGTTTTATATATGTGATTTAATTATTTTTTTGCTTAGGCCTCGTTTAACGTTTGCCTGCAACATGCATCAACATGCACGATGCAATCCATTGCTGATCCTCAAATCTGTTCTTCCACTACGAAACCCTTTTCAAAGAATTCAATATTGATTCCAGAGGATTGACAGATATAGAACACCCAAGCAAGTGTTGAAGACAGAAGATCCTCAATCAGCAGCCATAGACTATCACCAATAGACATGCCCCCTCAATTGTTGCAGACCAACCACCACGCCATTATCGAGATAGTTACAGGCAAGCGTCCAACGATGGCGACTAATAAATAATGATTTGGTCACTGAACATATTAATATTATCTTTATGTTTTAAAATTTCAAAAGATTCCGAAACATTTAAACGTAACCCTTTCTCACACACACGTAAAATCTCGAATGACCTACTTATTTCAAACATGAAATTAAGTAAAGATGGTTTACTTCGTACGCGTGAATACACACACACACACACTTTTTTATTTCACACATAAACATACTTTTAAATCTACAGGTTTTGTTCTGTATACATTTCTTTTAACAAGTTTATGCATGTGATAAGACTGACGAACTACGAGAATCGTGAATTGTGCGCATGATCACAACTTGTACCATATGCTGGTGGAGTGAACGATTGAAGTCTAATCTTCTAGACTCAGTTCTAATCTTCTAGTTCGTTAACAGATCTTTGTGGAGAAGTACATGGACTTAAAGTATGACCTGAATCACAGGTAAAATAAAGCTGACCTGATCGGTCCACGGACAAAGCGTCTTCACCACATGTTATAAAACACAGTCCTCCGTCGCTTCCGTCTGTGTCTGGCTGTTTGTCTGTTCGTGATAAGCTCAAAAACTGCTGTAAGGATTTTTATTCGGTTTTCACAAATAGAGGGATTCACGAGGAACGTTCAGGTATATAATTCGTTAAGGCTTCTATGAAAAAAAAACACTGGGACGAAACCGCGGACGGACCGCTAGTTATTTATAGGATCACAAAATACATATTACAGATATAAGTAGTGGTAATTATCGCCAGACAATTTAAAGATCTAAAGAAAAAAGACGCAATTGTATTTGCAGTCCGAGACTCAATTTTCATATATACGATATTCAGAGGAACTATTTTAAAACTATTTGCAAGCTGCCAGACCAACCGTAGGGGTGAAACATCCCCCACGCACATTCAAAATGTCGCTGTGATTAAGGGCACGAATTTCTTTAAATTTTGTTCTGTATAACTTTGGTCTGAACCGAGCTACCCTCAACTGCCTAACTCATTGTTCTCGAGGAACAATTCATTGCCTTACAATATTATGACTTACAATATTGTAAGTTCTTAAAATATTATGACCCGATTAAAGTGTTTCTAGTCTACGAAATAAGCATGTTTTAAATTTAAATTAAATATAGCAAATATTTATTTATTAAACACTCAAGTTGTATGTGCGTAGAACCATTCACCGTGTGCGAGCAAAGCGAATATTTCATGATTGCTTGGACGGGCCATGGATTTAAAATAGTATGAAGATCATGACTTTGTAGAACATTTGTTATGGTCTATGATAATAACTAAATAGTTCATAGGTGTTGTTTTACTCTATGTATTACTATCATCCATTATTTAGCATTAATATGATCGTTTCGATCCGATGTTCTTGCCTAGGTATTATAGCGGATTTCTACTTAAATACGTGCGAAACAAAATTTATTATCATCAAATGGAATGATATGATGAACCTGGTAATAGAATAAATGTAATGCAAATAAATATTATCAAAACACTTTTATTTTGCTGAGACTTAAGATTATAATCCGATTTTACAAAAATGTATTTGCACTTTAATTACATTAAGTTTTTTTTTTATTAATGATTACCTTAATTTACATATGCCTCTGTAAAAAGTATGATAAAATTGATATTAAAAACATTGCCACGTTGAAGGTGATACTTGTCGAGGATCCTGAAAATGAAACAAATATTATATTAAGAAATTTTATAAATACATGATTATACCACCAATTTACAGTAAAAATACAAATGTTTAAAGATATAAACACAAGACATTTTAGTAATGTACATTCAAGTTTTGAAAAAAGTGATTCTTGAATTATATAATGTTTGTCTCGTTGTAACTTAAATGTCACTAAACGGACTTCGATGAAATTTCGCAGTCATACAGACAGCTTATCGGACAGTATTCTCGTTGAGATATGATTATTGTAAATGATTAAGAATCCCCGATTTCGATAAGGAAAATATTCTCACCGCAGGTGTTTTCGTTCTCCAGATACACGTAGTCGAAGTCGCATTGGCAAAGGCTGTTCCTGCAGACGACCCTGTCGCTCAGCTCGCCCAAGAAGCAGTCGATGCTTCTGGAGCAATCACCCTGAAGACCTGGATGCGACGAGGAGTACATTAGCGTGATGGAGGCATAAGCGGCGTGGGTTCTGACAATGGAGCGTATATTAAAAAGAAAGTTGAAAAGAAAATAGAACCGTTTTTATTAAAGGTTGATCCAAAAACTCTTTTGAAAATTCAAATTAACTCTTTCCAAATTATCGTTATTACGCATCGGTGCGGAAAATACAAGGAAAATTTGGAAAGAAACTCCTGCAATCTAGTTCCTTTATTTTTGATTAATTTTTTGTATCTTGTATTACTTTACATTTGCCATGCACTTACGTCATCTGTATACCTATTCATTAATACAATAATACTTTACGAGCTAGTCAAATACTTATATTTTATGTAAAAAAGTCTTAAATTTTCAGTGTCTCTTTGTCTGTCACTGGTGTTTGATTTTTGAATTTCTTTGATGATATTCTTCGTTAAGAACAAATAACCGATCAAAGGTTAATTATATTTGAAATCAATCAATCGTTCGTTGTTTGTTTTAGTATTTTTCGTTAATTATTTAAAACAATTCAAAGTATAAACTGATTTATCAATATGTCTGATTTTGTTAAATATTAGTATTAGAGGCAATTTGAGATTATTTGATCGATTGAGTTCACAGGGATAAGATTGACATATTATTGAATGGTTTAGAAAATGCTTTAAACAAGTACAAATAGATGGCGCTGTGTATAATTATAATAAAAGCTCAAAATGATTGAATTCTATATTGATATGCCAAAATCATTCAATCTAATCATTGCCATTGGGCGTAATCCATGTACTTAACGTCAACTAAAGGCGGTAAGAGAATTTTGAAGGTAGTTAATGTAACTGCGCGGATTTTAATGTATTTAATTTACAAAAATAACACCTGCAAAGTTCGGCGGGGTTCGGCTAAGTGTTTTATAAAATATTCTGAAATTTTAATGAAGCGTTGCTCAATTCAGAAGTATTGTGACTCGCCAAAAACTGATCATCCGTAATAGTAGTTTTAACTTTAGAAATTTTTGTGAAGGTTTGTAAGGTTAGACAAAAAATAGACGGAGTTTCATAACGTGCGAGGTTGTTTTCAATTTCAAAAAAAGTAACATGATATATTATAATACTCTTCCATAACTAAGAAGAATTAGCAACATAAGGTCAATTAAAATTTAACAGAAATTCCTACATTCTTCTTTATTTTTATTGTTTTCGTTCATAATATATTTATATGAAAATTCACCAAGATTTGTTTTGAAACTCACTTGTGTACCTCTAAGTCATCATACTCAAAACACGATATATTTATTGAAGCCAGGAAAGCAATAAACCCTCACTTAAACATAATATTTTTAGGATTTTTTTTAATATATTAGAAAAAAACAATTATTTGCATATGTATGTTATCACAAGTTCATAAACGATTTATTGAATTTGAACTATAAGCTTTAATCCCGAACTCACCTATGGACCTCCAGCATCTCTCGTTCAAGAAGTGATATCCCTGGCTGCAGAAGCAGGCGTTGTCGATGCAGACGCCACCTTCTCCCAAAGAATCGTGGCATTGAATACTTTCTATGCAGGTGCTGTTATACCCTTCGGATACTGCAAAAATAATGGCATACGTCTCGATATTGTGATGCGTGCGAAAAACCTTTTTAGCTTTTAATCTAAATTTATTAGAATGCAATAAGACCGTGTTAATAATAAGTGTAGATATATCAAGGGTGTGTGTTTGTTTACTTGAATAATCAGAAGAGATTTACTGATTCAAAGGCAATATGAGAAATACCTGGAAATATTAGGAACAAGGGCACGAAATTCCTATCGCTTTATCGCTTCGAAACTGTATTATAAAATATTTATATTTTTAGAAATATTTTCAAGACTGAAATTTTAAGATAGTTAATTGTATTTCTTTTTGTTGTATATACATTTATTTATTTGTGTTTGCAAATAAAATATTCCGGCAAATTAAACTATTTGAAGCTCTTCAATAATATTCCAATCTTTTCGTAGTGACATATTAAAATATTATACAATAATTGCTGTTGATATTAAAGTATTATTAATATTATTTAAAATAACAATGAAACTAATTAAAACATTATAAAATAGTAAAATAAATAAATAAAAAAAAATAAAGGCTAGGACAAATTCGAATTCAGGCATATTACGTGCGCGACGTAAGTTAAACAGCTAAACTAAATCGTACAATTGATTCTCGGGTGAAAGTAGTTGTGCTATACTTCAAATATCCTATACTATGCTAACGCGTACATAACGTTATTTTTTACT
Source organism: Eumeta japonica (assembly GCA_005406025.1). Lineage (NCBI taxonomy): Eukaryota > Metazoa > Arthropoda > Insecta > Lepidoptera > Psychidae > Eumeta > Eumeta japonica. The sequence goes on from BGZK01000362.1 coordinate 375,042, forward strand.
GCTTAGCTCCTTGCGGCATGTGCGATAAGGTACTTCGTTCCAATGATTATCGAAGTAAGAGAAAAATTATGGGGAAGTTAAACAGAAAAAAGAAGAAAAGGTACTTGAGAAAAGGAAACAGGAAAAGCAAAGGCCAGAAATAAATAGAAGCATGTAAAGGCAGAAGGCAAGGACAGAGTTGGAAGAAGAGACGATGTTGGTAGAAAAAGAGTGTTGTGGGACACTGTCGGGATAAAAAATTACATGAACTAATCAGAACAGAAATTGAGAGGCAACATCAGATCATGAAGGAGAAGAAAATAGACAGAGGTTCTTAAACTTTCATTTCGTTTTCAACTTAAAGGCTAGTTTCTAATTTTTAAATTAACAGGGATCCGTGCTTAATGGTTCGCTCTAAAGGTTTTTTGGGTGATGAGAATATACAGAACTTACTGATTTACTTTTGTTTGTACTCTAAAACATATTTTATTGTTGAATTAAACGACTCGGGAAAAAGTAATACGCATAAACCACCTAAGAATAATATATGCGTAAAATCAAAGTCTGGATAACAGGTAAACTATTATGGGAAAATTAAAAGGAAATTTACCCGAAAGACATTCGTCTTCGAACCTCACAAAGCCTTCGACGCATTGGCAGGCGGACGTCCCGTCCTCGTGCACGCACGCCGTGTTCTCTATGACGCAGTCGCTGTCCTGCGCGCACTCGCCGCCGAGCTCTGGGGAGTGGTGAGACCGATGTCAATAAAGAAAAACGAAGCCTCCACACCGTGTTCTTGAAATTAAATACAGTTGCATATAACCCTTTCCCATCGCAATGAATCTGCTTATACCCGCGTTCGTTCACTTCTCTTCGACGAACGCGGACGCGTGCGCATAAAAAGCTTTTAATTTTATTTGAGCAATATGAACTGTGAAGTTTGTAAAGTTCCATGTAACAGACTCCCGCAGTGGCCGTCAAGAGGAAGAAGAAGATCATCCAGTAGAGTGAGTTTTTTCTATTCCTTTCGAAACGTTTTGGCGCTGTATGTATTTTACTATAGGGTAAAACAAGATAACTACAACCGAAAACCAGCTCATACATAAAAGTAAGTTTTCTCTCACCGATCACAATTTACGAGTTTTACGATAATACAAAAATGATCATTAGGCTTTTATAGAGACTGGATAATGGTCAGTTCCATTCGATACTTAATTGTCAGATTTCTAATGTTTATCGAAATTTTATAAATTTAATCTGACTATCCTCCGTCACTTCTATGTCGTTCTGACTCGTGCGAATTTTAGATGGTCAAATTATTAGATACGCCAAAGAAGTATAAGTTACAAGGCGCGTACGCGTGTATTAATTATATTTGCACATCCCATACAATATTTTGCGGAGCATAGTCAGTCGTCATACCAAGCCAGTACACCTTCGTATTACTTGAATTTTTTGATCATTCTATAATGGAGCTGTTGCGGTGGACAGTTAAAGGTAAATTTTCAATTGTATGTAAATTAGAAGAAAGCGCGTTGAATACCGGACTGTATAAGGCGGACCTGAGGTAATCCGACAAACGTTTTGCGGGGCGGTGTCGGACTATGGAATTTGTCGGATTATAGAGTTACTGCCTGTGACTCCCTGTAGTCTGGTTTTTCGAAAACGAACACCTTATAATCCGACAAATTACACATTAAAGGGATATATGTGTATCACGAAACGTACTACATACATATGTACATGATATGTATGAAGAATTTAGTATATTAAACATAACAAAGAGCTTACGTTTTATTATAAAATTAACATTATTTATACTATATAACTTACAAAAAAAAAATTATGACTAAACTAAATTACGTTACTAAATAATTATGTTCAAACAAATGTTACTAAAAATATAAGCGTATCCGAGGATATTGCGAATAATTAAAAACTATAAATATAAAGGATAATATGAACCAATCGTCCAATCCTTTAATCGCCAGTGTTTGTGCTTTTGCTTTCGGGTATGCGAAGACAAACACTAAGCATGTGTGTATCATACACGATATATTAACAGCGAATGGGGGACGCACGCCAGTCCGCGTGTAATAAAATTTAAACTAAGGCAACTCGTGTCGACAACCATAGTAGTGGCACGTAAAAATATACAACCTGTTGAATAGTGCATTGCGATAGTGAAGATTTACCACATTAAGGTGGTAATGGTTACATGTTATCGTTTCAGGGTTTCAATTGATCCACTGTTATTTGAGATTGAGCAATTTGGAACTTGCTAGTTTTCCGTGCTATCTGAGCGCGGTGTGGGTGTTACACGACCGTTGTCACCAGTACGGTGACAACCGACGAGGAGTAATGGTTTAATGTGTTTGATCTTTGAGGTGTGGTGCGGTCGGTTTAGTTTGACTTCAGTTGATAACTCATCCATGAATTCGTCTCTGATCAAGATCCAACCCGGTACCCTCCGGTTTGAAGGCGATGCCCTAGACCACTGAGCCACGACCGCTATTTATTACACGTGTAGGCATTTTAAATACTATAGAATGGGATATCAATTCAAATTTACATTTTATTTTTGTGCAAAAAATATATCAATCATTATAATTTGCTTTGAGGGTACAACAATGTACCATGAGAAAAGTACCGCCCCCGTGTAAATCTAGGATAATATAGACCTTCGGAGATAAAGTCTAGCCTGAACAAACATTGATGCCATGCCCTAACTAAATTCTTAAAGAAAGGTCCTATTTGCAAGTGAACTTTTGACATTGGCGGTTTCCATTTTATGTCAGCTTATATGATATTTTTGCATAAAATACTATAGTATATAGTTCATATAAAATTAACAGAAATAGCTGAAGACGATTAATTTTGTAGATGCTTTTCAAAAGTCGGTTTGATTCGATTTCAACTGGCTCGAGCTGGTGAGAAGGTGTTCGGTCAGAAAAAACAAACCAGCGGCTGGCAACCTGAACTGATTGTGAGTGTGAGACAGGCACTTAACTGGGTTGTTGTATAAACCACGCATTGTATTGGTTTCCAGGTTGAGCTGTCTTCTAAACGGAACGGATCGTATTTCATACAAGTAGTTTATAGTAATGAGTATTGGTATCGACACCGATAGCCAGGCGAAGCTGTGGCGATAGTGGCGGTCGTGCGTGAAAATAAAATTGAAATCCTTACGCGGTGAGCATAAGTCTCCGACCTGCTGGAAGTTGGAGTCGCATGCGCATACGGAGCTCTCGCAGGCGGCGTTCTGGGTGCCGTTGCATTCGGCGGTCACTTGACAGGCGTCGCCCAGTACTGAAACAAAACAAGGTTAAGTACGAGTCCTGTATATCCAATTAATATTCCTTACGACAATAAACTTGTTTATTATTTTTTATTGGCTTTAACTAGAGTCATAATAGAAGAGATTAATATCATACTAATATTATAAATGTGAATGTAAGTTTGTTTGTTACGCTTTCACGCCAAAACTACTCAACTGATTATCATGAAACTTTGTACATATACTCTTGAAGGTATTAAAAGTAACATAGAATACTTTTTATTAAAAAATATATATTTTTTACGTTACCTTTTTAACCTATCGCGGGCCCATGCCGCAAAAGTTGCACGAAACCATCATATACTTTCGTACCTATCTATCCTTATAAACTATAGCGTTTATATTACCTATAATACATATTAGTAAGATCGTCATAAAAAATACTTAGTTCCAATTTACATACATTACACAATATAATTGGTCGAACATTTATAACTGGAGAATAGCTGGACCGATTTTCATTTTTAATTTATTGGATTTGTCTCCGTCCCAAATAGCAAAATAATATAAAAACATTGAAAAATTGACAAAAAAATAAAACGCTTTCTATCATCATTATCACAATTTTCCATCACCAGGCGGGTGAAACCGCGGGGCGCAGCTAGTACTTAATTTGTCACATTATCGACTAAACGAGGAGGTAGAAATATAAATATTAAATTTATTTTTCACATTTCGCAAGAAAAAGAAAACAACAAATTCTAACGGTTAACAATATAAAGTTTTGTAAATCAAAAAGAAAATTATAGTACTCGTTAAGAATTGTGGTAAAGCAATGCTGTAGTCAACTTGGCTTCAGCAAGTAAATGAGCCAGCCCAACTGGTGTAATTCTCCTACAGAATACAGGCGTGAAGTAACAGTTTCCGCTGTTGTGTTTCGTTCAATGAGTGAAAGTTCCGGTGGTCCACTTCTCCTCCATTATCCCACAATCTTCCTCTATTGGCGCCCTTTTCAGCAGCCCACTATTTTCCCTATCGGATATCCTATCTGATATCCGATCCAAGAGGCCGACAACGCACTGGTGATTTCTTCGGAGGCGTGAACGCTCATGAGCGACGTTGACCACCTATACTCTGGTCGCTAGCATGCTCGTCTGCCCCTCGAAAACGCTATAATTAAAAGCGTTTTATTATTTTTTTTTAAATATTCATATTTATCCTAATTACAGTTCTCAAACGATGAACAGTTATTTGAGTCGATGTGGCGTTGCCTTCGCCGTTAGACGATGTGTCTTTTTGAAAACCTTTAAAAGGGTGCATCGAATTTCTTTAAATTTCTCATTGTCTTGTTTCTCTCGCGTATTTTTATCAGACAACTCTGTCGATCTTCTACAATGATACGATTATTTGAAATATTGTAACACCTCAAAATTAAAATCTGTGTTTACTAGCAAATTTGAATTTCCTTCATAGAATGGTAATTTTAGTAACAGCTTCTGAACGAGATATCGTAGCGTTGTTCCGACGGTTCCATAATTCGTTTTGATTAAAAGTAAAATAACTTTTTTGCATTTATAACTCGATTTAGTCGATGGATCACAAAAAGGAAGAAATTTAAATGCAACTCTTTGGAGTATTGTCAATGTCGTTCAATCCTTCATTGTATTGATGTCATATGTCATTTTTGTCATAATGAAGATCACTTTTTCGAACATAAAAATTTGCGGGTATTCTTTTTCAGATTGCAAAATAATCAGGAGTGCGTATTGCCAAAACCAAATTTTTTTCAAGTAAATATTTATGACCAGTCCATTTTCTCCGGTCTAATATAAATTTTCATCGCGGGATCCTCTTAAAAAAAGGGTAAGATACGATGTTTTTGTTCAGGGAAGTGTTTTTTGACATCTGTTATTCCGGTTATAATTGGTGGCACGTGTCTATGGTGGTTCTAGGATCTTGTTTTTTCACCCCCGCAAGAGTGGATGTCTGATGTCTGCATGCGCAGACGCCGGTTAGGAAATGCACAGCGTTCCATTCCCGAGGCAGCTTCAGCCCGTAATATTTTTCCTAAAACACATCTGCCTGCACTGCCTACTGCCGACGTTTCATCACAGATAAGAGCCCAAGAGTAAATGTAGATGGGAAGTGAACTCAGTTCAGTGTTTTAAATCAGGTATTTTAATCTCTTTGTACAACAGTGATCATCTTTATAAGCTTTCCATGCAAAGAGGCTGTATCAAATTTATCTTCACATTTGATTGTGAACACCATTAACTTTGATTTTTATATATTTTCTCGGACCTTGTTGTCGGGTGGCGCCCATTAATTACATTGAAATTACATGTATAATATCTATCACATGTCTCAATTGATAAGATAAAACAGTTAAGTAATTTAGACCTAAGTTGAACCCTATCATATGTCAGAAGTCACATAAAAAACAACTATACCACCTGAAGCACATTGAATATAAATTAAATATTCTCTATTGTATATCTATGCCTTTCATTTACTTGAATGAAATGAAAAATATAGCGCTACAATATCGTATAAAAATCTCCTTCTGTATTAAGTTTAGTGTAATTATTCCCTTTTTGCATATAATGCATACCGTGCCATGAAATTTCGATTGTTTGTAGGCAAACAGCATATGCAGACAGATTTCCTACCGGAACGCTACTAGGCGCTTCGACATTGCAACAAACGAGGTATACATAAAACGATAAACATGCACACGTTCGTAATTCGGTCGACGCCGCCAGCACCGGCGTCCTGTCGGCACGGCTCACCCAGATCGCTGTCGAGGCACAGGCCGGCCTCGGGCCGCAAATGCTCGGGGCACGTGCACCGTCGGATGCCATTGTCGTCGGCGGCGCAGCTTATGGGCCGCTCGCCGGCGTAGCATTCGTCGTCCGATTCGCATTCTTCGTCGATGCCTGAATTAAAAAAAAAAAATTATTCACTTTTTTTTATTCAGTTAATTTTAGTTGTTTTGGCAAGGCGATCAAAAACCATATTAGCAATGGGATATATATTTTTAATGCATTTACTATATCTTGAAAAACATTCTACGCATTAGGGATTGCTTAAAGAAATTGTTTTTTATTACAATATTTTAAGTTTTAACAGTCCAAGTGAGGACGCAGTTTCCGCCATTTTCACATTGATTTCGAGGATTAAACGATGACGTAATCGGACGTAATGAATCCTATGAAATTTTGCATATGCTGATAATTGAAAAAATAAGAAAAATAGTGTGCTAAGCCATTGAAGGTGAAAATATAATTATAATCGTGAACACTATATAGAAAAAAACTACGTCATAATACTTTGAATATAGTTTATTTTCCTAGACGAAATTTAATTGTAAATGCATCTATGTATTTAGTTCGAGTAATAATAAATAGTCTCACCTCTGAACAATTGACAGACGGACAGCGCGTCGTTCCTCACAGCGTATTCAGGGTTGCATTGGCATGAACGCAAGCCCCACGGCGCCACCGGCTGTCCGCAGTAACTGGCGGCGCCGAACGTGTGGCACATGGCGTCGCTGAGGCAGGAATCGGATATGCGGAGGGTAGCTGTAAATGTACAAATATTCGTTTGAATCAAGTGCGTACTTATTAATGTTTTCCTTTGCTCGGTATTAAAGAAGATTTTGCTCTACAGTAACGTTCTACAGAAATCACTAGAAAGTATTGTATATTTTTGTTCAGATATGTCGAATAGTTTTACTGAAAAGTCATAGACTATCTTTACAGGCTAGTAGTGTGTGACATGCACTAATATAATTTATACCATAAAACGTCGATGTCGCAAACTCTGCGTCGGAAAAATCTTGTCTATGGTTACTCCGGCAACTTTTAAAAGTTACTAAAACTGACATTTGACATTTTTAATATTACGCACGTGTATTTGTCGCTGCAATAGTTATGGGCTATACCTTTGGCACAATCTCTCATGTTGTGTTCGTAATAGAAATTCGCTTGACAGGTGCAGACGCCATCTTCTATTATCTTAAATAGCCCTACGCACTGTTCGGCTGTGCCCGGCGAGCCCAAATCTGTAAAAAAACAGAACTATATTATAATCATAAAAATAATTTTGTATGAAGAAAGGAGTCCCTTTTTAATACTACACGAATGACCAATATTTAATAAATATTATGTTGACTTATTTGTTATTTTCTGAATTACCTATATAAAAAATACAAAATTGGTGACAAAAAAGGTAATGGAATTTGTCCAAAGAATGTTGTAATACAAAAAACGATTCGGGAAACAGATTTTTTGATTGATTTTTTATTTATAAATATTTTTATTTCTCTAAAATTTGACAAAAAAAAATAACTTTTTTACTTTCAATGAAGCACTATCGAGCGGCTTTTCTGGAGGTCTACGTGATTTAGAACCTCTTTGACCATCTCCTTTTAAATTAACATTTAAAAAGTCGCATTTTTTAAATTAATTTTGCGTTCCATGTCTTACTTTTAACGGGTTTTAGCGCGAAAAACCGTTAAAAGAGTAATTTTATTTTAAAAGTGAATTTTAAACATCTGTTTAAAGGACGGCGGAAGAGGTTCTTAAAATTAAAAATGATATACCTGTTTAACAAACGCAAAAGTTAGTGGCTGTTGACTGATACAAAAGTGCTTACAATTTTGGATGAGTTATAAAAATGACTATCAATAATTTAACATATTAAAACATGTTACAAAATATAATGTTTAAATGGTTTTAAAATTAAAGCCCATTCTGTGGTTTAGAATGTCGACGGACCAACCAGTTTATCTTATTGACAACTGTAAAATTATTTTTTTCATGCAAATTTAAATGAAACATTTAAAGACCAAAAATATTCTAACCGGCTTCCATAAATAATAGTTTACATTTTATGTTGTAATGAGAAGTTTAACACCAATATTTTTTAAGAAACACTGGATACTAAACACTTTAAAACAACACTGGTGACTATTCACTAGTGTTGAAAATACGATCAATATTGAAGTCGTTATACACTATGTATAACGACTTCAATATTGATCGTATTTTCAAAATGTAGTAATCGTAATGCGACAAAGTTAAAATAATCTTAAACTTGGTCGATTTTATTTCACGCGTTTCAATATCAAATTATTAGACAAATATCCATTACGTTATATGCGTAAAGTCGACATCAACACTCATTTTGCTTGAATAACCCACAGACGACCACGAATCGGCCGGTCGATCGATGTGCTACTAAATCGAATTTTGTAAACTGGAAAAATTAAAAAAAAAAAAACTTACGCGCCATACAATTAGTCCCATCGTCGTTAGGGAAATATCCAATAGGGCAGGCGCAGATATTTTGATTAGTGCACACGAATGGCGGCTGGCACGCGCCATCGCCGCATGCGGCGCCATCTTGTCGCGAGATCGCGTCAGCTGCCACGGCTGACGCTCGGGTCGAGAGATTCCCCATCGTCTGCTCCGGTATACCCTCTGGTGGCGCGAAAAATGCTCAAATTCAGTAATGTAATTAAATATCCTTGAAAAAGGTACCTTTTTTTATAATGGCCGTCGAGGATTGAGTACGGAGTATTTTTTTAGGTTTCCGTACCTGAACGGTGAGAACGGGACCCTGTCACTAAACCGGTGTAGGTACAGCAATAGGATCTGTCCTTCCACCCGTCCGTCCGTCTGTCTGTTTGTCCCACGCTTAAAGGGCATCATTTAAAGATCGTCTCGACGTAACAGGTAACCTGTTGCAAATTTTTTCAAAACAAAGGTGCAAACGGGACCCTATTACTAAGCCGGTATAGGCGCAGCAATAAGATCTGCCCTTCCGCACGTCCGTCCGTCTGTCTGTTTGTCCTACTTTTTAACGGTATAATTTAAAGAGCGTTTATCGTTTCAAAGTAAAAGGTAGCCTATATTTTTGTTCAAAACATGCATTAGCAGCTTTCGTCCACGGCTCCGCCAGTGTGGACATAGAATAAATTCCGTCATGTTGTATAACGGCCGAGCAAGCATTTCTCGTTTTGACGATTTCCCAGCCCCGCTACTGATTCTCGTCTCCGTGCCGCTTTCAAATCCGATTCAGCTACCAGTATGAAGTTCCGATTTGAACGAAGACGGTGACAAAGGCTGGTCTAAAAATAAAATACGAGCTGTATCACTCGGGGACGGTGTGACTTTCTATAAGTTAGAGAATTGTTAAAATCGCCTTAGGAAAATAAATTCATGAACGTAGTCGGGAGTTAATGTTGGCAGCTTAAATTACTCAAGAATAATATAGCTTTTATTATAGATTTTTTTTTTTTTAACTGGTTCAGCAGTTCGGTTTAGTAGTATAAATACACGGACGAAAAAAAACAACAGGCAAATGTTATTTTTTTTAATTAAAAACACATACATAAATACAACATTGAGTAAACATTTCAAAACAGTCGGTAAAGAACTTTAGGAGATTTGCGATTTTGAACAAACGAACATTAGATTTATAATATATACAAAAACAAAATGGTCTCCATAGAAGAATCGTGTTTTTATAACTTTTTTTCTTTGGGGTCACTCTATACTAAAATCGATAATACAAATAAGCGTTAAACATGGTGTAATTATCGTGCATAAAGTGAAGTTCAACTACACACATCAAAAACTGAACAAGGGCGAGTTGATCTCGTACCAACAAATCCAAGTTGGTTGAAAAGATACAACCTTTTTTGAATACGTTACACTAATGTATTATGTAGTGGTACGGAACCTTCGGTGCGCAAGTTCGACACGCACTTGTAAGGTTTTTTCCAAAATTTTTATGATATATGTAATGATCTATATGAAGTAGAATTGTTATTCGTACGAAAGGCTCACACAGGAAATGAAACCGCTAAAAATCTTTTGAAGATTTTTTTATGAATATCACTGTAACGTTATTTTGATGTGTGATATTTGAACACGATAATTTCAATATGTAAATCCGTATTATCCACAGATTTGGCTATATCAGAATCATGCGCGATCTATACAAGGATGATTTAGGCATACCTAGAGAGTTGTAGCACGTAAACGAACGCTGGTCGCACACGCCGTTCTGGAACTGGCAGTCCACGTCCAGCACACACCCGTCGCCGACGCCTGGAATGAGAAATGGCCAATTATTTGACCAGCCGACCTCACGACCTGGGACCTTGAATACGTCTATGGTCGAATATCGTCAAGAGCGAATATAATGAATTTGAATCAGGTTCCTGATATAAGAAAATTTAAAGTAGATAAAATTTTGAAATATTCATTAAAATTAGTCAGATCAGTGAGCGATTTAAATTCTCTATAGTAGAAATTAAAGTGAGATGTGTCTTGCATGGCTAGACGGGATATAATTAAATGGATCTTTATGAGCATGTTCAATAGAGTGACACTTATATAAATTTAATACCATTAATAGACCAAGTTCTTGATAAAAAAAGTGTATATTTACAAATATTTTGACAATGAGACCTTTGTTAGACCAGGCTAGGCTATTAATTTGTTAGGCTATTAATCATTAGGTACAATACAACGTACTAAATTCTGCCTGTGTGAAGTTAGTCACGAAGGCGTCGCAATGGCGTAAAATAGGGAAGCGGGGGAGAAGGGGGAAGGGTCGGGGAGCGTTGAGCCTTCGCAATGAGTCATTCAGAGCGGCAGAGTTTGGCGCGTTGCACTTTAGCTGCTAACTGCTACGACTATTTCGCTCGTCAAATTTGTAGTAGGTACTGCGAGTGGGCGTATTGTTAATACAAATACAATATAGTTGATTGTTTTCTGTGCTCGCGGCCAAGTATGGCGAAGGGCTGTTGGTAATTGTGAAGCACCTAAGCGGCAAAGTTAGTTCTCAGTTGGACGTCATTAACGTGGCTGTGAATAGAAAACTTAGAACTCGCCGCGTGTGAACCAGCAATGGCTATGTTTTACTTTTAATCATACTTATTCAAATCGAATCATAGCGTTTCTTGTAAATATAGTTCATATTCACTATTTGCTGGCGTTTGGTCTGATGGCACCCTAAATATCTATGATCACACTAGCTTTTGTCCACGGCTCCGTCCGCGTGGAGATAGAATAAATTCCGTCATCTCTATATCGATCGTTCACGCTTCCACGCTTTCTCAATTTCGGTCCCATATCCTACATTCGAATCCAATCCCGCTCACACTTTTAATTCAGACCCCGTCCTCTCACCCATTTTGAACCCAATTCCCGTTTTCAATTTCGGTCCTGGTTCCGCTTTCGAAAGCAGAACCAGGAACGATGTGGATCAAAATCGAAATTCTGATCCTGGTCCCGTTCTTTATTCACCTCTCCGTCTCGCTCCCAAATCTGATTCTGGTGCCAGTATCAGTTCCGATTTGAACGAAGACGAGGGAAAATGTTAGTCTTAAAATCGTATCAGTCCATTAGCTTCAATTTATTGCCCTTGCAAACTATAAAATTAAATGACAACTTACTAATAACACTACTGGCAGGTTGTCTTTTGATTTAGTCTATACATAGCTATGTTATACAAGACCAGACTCGTATACCGTTTGCTATACGTACCGTAACCTATCTTTCTGCATTCGCCGCGTTGTCTCAAATAGTAGCCTTCGGCGCACGTGCAGAACCCGTTCGAGCACTGCATGTTGAAAGGGTTCCGTAGGATCGACTGGCACTCCTCGTCTCTAGTGCAGCCCTCGCCGTATTCCCTGGAAGGCCAACATCTGCCGCGGAAGTAGTGGTGACCGGCCGCGCAGTCGCAAAAACCTGAAAATGGAAATTACCTTAGTAAGGTAAAGTTCAAACTTCATTACCAATTTTGAAAAATAAGAGGGCGAAGATGAGGTTGCTGTAAAAGGAAGGTTTGGTGCTGCAAGTTTTGTATGAAACGAACAGCTACTCCGAAGATACACATTTTGGAAAATCTCAAGTGAGTTTGGGTTAGAGGGTTGGGGGGTTGATAAATCGCCAAATTGCCTCACGTAATTAATGAACTCCCTTTTATGTTATTAAACGTTTTTTTTTTATTATTTTTTCCCGATATAGGCAAATAAAACAATATGTGAACAAAAATATATTTTTTTTTAAGTTCAGCCAGGCTGCTGATTCTGAAAGTGTGCTCGAAATAGATTCTATAAAGATTCCATTATAATAACCGTATATTAAATGGATATTTATTGTTATGGTTTTATAATAAACCTAAATTTATCTGAATAACTGATACAAACCATAAACAAATGTAGACGGACATAAAGGAGACGTTTTACGATTTTATGGGGGTCCGGCCTGCACTGTATACATACTGATTAAAAATTCCATTAAGAAACTATAGTGTTTTAATCATTTTGGCGTATTTTAGCTTAGTTTTTTTTGTTCAAAGCTATTGAACGCATAATTATAAGCAATGCATAATGATATAATAAATAAAAATGGCTTCATTGACGTAATAAATAAAAATGGCGTCAATGACGTAATAAACAAAAATGGCGTCAATTACGTAATAAATATGTCGGGCGAGGGTGTCCGGCGGACAGAAACGGGTGGAGTTATACGAGCGAAAAAGCAGATAGCAATTGTACGACATTCACTAACCCGTGAATATAGACTTTATGTTGATTGAAGTATATTGAAGTTTCAAGGTACTTTTGAAAGTCATAAACTATAAAACATAACACACTCATCAAACCAAAAAAAAAAATCTAAAAAGCTGTGAATATTTTTTACTTATAAACTAATCTGAGATGATAAGGTTTTTCCATGATTATTTTTTTATTCAGTTTTCTCTTATTGTACATTTAATTTGTGATTGATAGTCATTGATCTTTAATAAAGATGGCCTTTTTTATTTTCGATGAGCGAAATTTAGTTTATTTATGACAGGTGCTCTGTTGTGTATTGTAATGAGTATTCGATGGAGTATTTTGTGTTTCTGCATTTAAAGTAACATCAAAAGCCGAGATATAAATGAACTTAAAAGAAATAGACCGGTCTCGTATTTCTTGTGTTGTCACATTATTCGGTCGCTTAATAATAGAGACTGTTCTTGTGATAACGGAGTTGCCTTTTTAATTTTTTTTTCTTTTATATTTATACAAATCTTAAAATTACTTCTAAAGGGAAATCATACAATACATTAAACCTATTCGAAAAATAATTATGTTTATTGTATTTGAATTTGTTTCTTAACAAATTATATACAAGTATTATTGTCGCAAAAAACATGTTCAAGTTTAATGAATCGTTACCTTATTTTATCAAAAAAATGATAAGAAAGTTTTATGTTACTATACTCTAATACACCTTAGAAATTATTAAGATTTTTCGTGTATATTTTCACCGATATTATTAATATTAAAAGTTCATATAAACTTTAATCTCATGTGATTACTACATTAAGCTTTATTATGAAAATAAATATACTATAATTCTTTTCATACATTCAGAAAAAAACAATAATAATAATTTAAAATAATTTAAACCGCTGTACTGATGTTTTGTATTAGAACAGCGCGCGTAAATTATAAAAAATAATAGGACTTATTGTCTTCCGGCAACAAAACGATCATTGTTTGTATACTTTCCATTTAAAAATGAACCTTATGTTAAGACATTACAATTGAAAAGTCAGATGATAAATAATGTTGCTCCCTTTCTTTTTCATTGGCAAAGTAAGCAACTGCATCTTCCCTTTTTTTTATACATCTATGTTGATAGTTAACAACTTTCAGAGAGCAAATTTTATTGCTTTTCTTCTCAAAAAAAAATACTTCAACAATTGCAATTTTATTATTTTTCCAATTATATATAGATTTTTATTTGACTTTGTAAGATATGTACAAAATGCAAGCCGAATATGGAACATCCCTTTTTTCTCTTTTCCTTTTTTGATTAATTCAGCGTTTGTATTTCAGAATATAATAAATTGAATATACAGTTGTATTTAATTTTACTTTGTTTAGGTTTATTTTTTGATCCTAAGGTTCTAATGCGTACCTAGCTTTTCACTCTTAGGGTGGAGAGTCAATGTAACGAAGCAGAAACTTAAGTCGGGTCCTTCACGTTAAAATCAATCAAAATCAAAAATATCTTTATTTCGTAGGTAATGAAATTACACTTGAAATCGTCATTAATAAATTCATTTCGGCATTACCGCCCATTCCAAATGCTGATTCACCGAGAGAAGAATGGGCGAGAAATTCGAGGTTAGCTCTTTTTACTCATCAATACAAAATATTTAGTCATTTATAATTTAGTTGACATTTAAAAATAATATGAAATAACCTGATAGGCGAGCAGCTCAATCCCAGGGCTTTTTCATTAAGATATTCCAACACGGTATAATAGCCCTTGCCATATAACTTTCTTTTAACGAAACGTTTAAACTCAGCAAATGGCAAATTTTGAATTTCAGCTGGGATCTTATTATAAAAGCGCACACACATCCCCTTAAATGATTTATTAACTTTACTTAGACGGGTCTTATGAGCAGCAAGATCGTTCTTATGTCTAGTGTTAATGTTATGGATGTCGCTCCTTTTTGGAACGATTCTATATTTCTCTTGACATATACCAGGTTTTCGTATATATATTGTGATGCTAAAGTTAGGATATTAATTTCCTTAAATTTTTCTTTGAGAGATGTCATTGGTCTCAGATCATAAACAGCACGAATAGCTCGCTTCTGCAGCATGAAAATTGTGTTAATATCGGCTGCGTGACCCCATAACAAAATTCCATAGGTCATAAGACTATGAAAAAACTGAAATAAACTAGTCTTGCGGTGCTTTCGTCTGTAAGTCGCCGAATTCTTTTGACTGCATATGCTGCAGAACCAAGCCTTTTCGCTAATCTCGTAATATGAGAATTCCAACGTAATTTAGAATCTAAAGTGAGACCAAGAAATAAGGTTGTGTCCACAATATCCAGTACCTCGTTTTGACCATTACATTTGTGTCGATCAATTTAGAATCAGATAGAGAAAATTTTACAAGTTTTGTTTTCCTTTCATTGAGCAGTAGATTATTAATACTAAACCACTCAACGATTTCAGAGATGGTACTGTTTACTTCGTCAAAAGCTGGTTGATGCCTATCAATCTTAAAAAGTAAGGAGGTATCATCAGCAAACAATACAATCCCATGACCATTTTTAACAAGATGTGGTAGATCATTTATGTACACTAGGAATAGAAATGGTCCAAGAACTGAACCCTGTGGCACGCCCATATTGACTGCAGATCCCGACGACCTCTCACCATTAATGTCAACCCTTTGAATTCTATCACTTAGATAAGACTCTAGAAGTCCAAGAGATCGACCCGTGACGCCATAATGATGTAGTTTCCTGATCAATGTGTCATGATGAACGCAGTCAAATGCCTTGGATAAATCACAGAAAACACCAATCGCGTCCCATGAATCCTCCCAGGCATCAAAAATCTGCTGAATAAGCTCGACACCGGCTTCGGTTGTTGAGCGACCCTTTGTGAATCAAATTGTTTAACGTTCATCAAATTATTGTTATAAAAATATTGCAATAGTTGATTTAAAATAAGCTTTTCAAAAATTTTACTGAGCGTCGGTAGTATTGATATCGGTCTAAAGTTTGTAGGGTCAGATATACTACCGGATTTAAATAATGGAATTACTTTACTTTGCTTCATTAGATCCGGAAACACACCACAATCAACGCAAGCATTAAAAATCACTACTAGACATGGAGCAATACAATCTATTATTGAATCAATTATTTTTACGGAAAGGCCATCAAGATCGGCAGTTTTTTCATTTTTATACATTTGAATGCTTTAAGAACGTCATTATAATGGACGTGGGTAAATGCAAACGAAACGCCACAAACATCGACGTTACGTTTCAACAAAGATTCGGCGAGAGTGGGCGATGACTTCAGAGATTGTGTAGTTGAAACTGGAATACTAGCAAAGAACTTTTCAAAAGCAAAGGCAACTTCTATGTCTTTGTTTAAAATTTTGTCATTAATTTTAATTGAAATTCTAAATGTCGGGATGTCCGTTTTCCAGTTTCACTATTTATTATATTCCAAGTAGTTTTTACCATGTTTGTGCTCTTTTTTATTTTATTACAGATAAACATTGATTTTGCGATTGCACACACACGCTTAAAGATCCTGGAATAATTTCTTACGTATTGGACAAATATATCCGAATTGTTATACGTCCTTTCCTCATAAAGTGCATACAATTTACGTCTACTAATATGAATACCCACTGTCGCCCAATCACTAAATGATAACGTATTATTAACATTGATATTTTTGATTTAAAAACATTTTGCATTCAGACCTGGTTATAGTCAACAGTGAACTATATAATTCATTGGGGTCTTTACAATATGACAAATCAGACACCCTTTTTTAATACATTAAATCTAAACTGCTCAAGACGACCAGTGTTCACAGGCACAATTTTGATTTTACGTTTTATATTTTTTATCATTGATTTTAAACGTAACCAGCTGTCCACAATGGTCAGATGATAATTTACTTATGACTGACTTATACTCTGGATTAATATTTGTGAATATATTATCCAGACAGGATGACGAAGTAGCTGTGAACCTAGTCGGTTCTAAAATAAATTGTTTAAATTATAACATTGGAATAGAGATTTTATTCTAGTACATAAACAAGAATTTTCCAATAGATTTATATTAAAGTCTCCGCAAACAGCAATATATTTACAGTTTTTACTAATTTTATACAAAATATCATCCATTATTTTTTCGAATACATCATAGGATGACTTAGGGGTCTGTATACGCTTAATACAACAAGCTGCTCTAGTTCTATACAAGCCACTTCAATAGTTCGCTCAACTTAGTTAGTTAGTTTTACTACAACACAAGTTAGTTTTACTTTACACAGCACATCTAGATATTAAAAATCCACACGAAATATTAGGTACGTGTAGTGTATAGTATAGGGGATATACCTCCATATTCCCATGTAACCATGTAGGGCAGCTGCCCTCCTTTGCTTCATGGTTTCTGATCACTAGTGCTTTGTATTTGAGCACCGGTGAAGTTTTGTAGACGCTTTCTCGTAAGGTGGAGTGGAATATATAAATCAAACTCACCTTCTTCACCATCCCTGTTGCAAGAGAAGCCGGCTACTAGTCTGGAGCATTGGAAGTCTTCCACGCAGCCGCTCAGGTGGTAGTACGGGGCCACTGGAAGCGTCAGTTCGGATCATGACATTGTACGACGGCGAGTCGAAATAAAGCAAACGAGTGGTCGGAGGGAAGCAAACACAATATATATGTATAAATCTATACATGGCCGGTCACATGCTACGATGTAAGGTATCCCTTTTGAGTCCTGATTTTCCTCTTGTGTGTTATCTCTGTCTTTGGCTTACTGTTAATAATTTAGATGTACTGTCATATGCATATTGGAAAAAGGGTGTACAGTCACGACCACACACGTAAAATATTATATTTCTGGAAGTGTAATTATTTAAATCCAAATCTGTTTAGACATCCGCTAAAGTCGAGTTTGCGTGATTCGGTGTCACCAATTCCAGCGTGTAGTAGGCCCGGTTTAGTTCAGCACCCAGTTTCGCCTACATTGCACTCATCGGTTGGCGCAGGCATCTTAGGTAAAATTAGGGCGATCGCTTTGCGCAGGAAATCGAAGGGCACCGTCGGCCTCGCATGACGGTTAGTTGCGTATTGTATTTTAGTTTTCGTTCGTATCATACATACAAACAGATGCTTGTAGCAAAAACCAAAAAATATGAGATAACTTCCATTAGTGATGTATCTAAATGGCATTTAAAACGAATTATTAGATATTTAATGAAAATGGCAACGAGTCTGCCGATGGCGTATTGGAAGCAATTAAATGTCAATGGAGTAATATAAATGATATTTCTATAATGTGTTTTGGTTAAGTGCCTGACACTATCAATGCTAATTTTGGTATCAATCATACTTAATTTACCAATATGAGAAATTCGTTAAAAGACTTTATTGAAATAAGTCGTCATGCGCACGCAGTTGCATAATCGGTCGAGACGTGCTATGATCTTTCTGTCATATGAGATAGAAAATTTGGTTTTGAAAATTTTAAAAACGAGGGTACTCATTTTTAAAATACTGCTATGAGAGAAGACGAATCGAAAAGATTTGTAGCTTCAGTAGATAGAGAATTTCATGAAGTGAAAAGCCATGTGGGAAAAAGGCGTTTGCTTCGTCTGGTCGATTCGTTTCTGTATATTGCGGTAAGGATAATAAAATTGACGATTCGACATTTTATGGGTAAACGACACTAGAAGGAAAGGTTCGTGGGGCTACCAAACATGGACCCATTGAGACTTTTGGTCTGTCGTTGACCAGAGCCAACGATGATGCTGAGGTGTTGGCTTCATCCTATCATAAAGATTGTCTGTGTGTGTGTGTGAAAGGTTACGTATGCGTGAATACGAAGCTCCTCTGGTTCCAAATTGAAACTGGACCGACACGGACTTAATTTTTGGGCTTTTACGTTTCAGATGTGACTGAACCGGTTAATCTGAGTTCGCATTTTAACGGCATTCCGACAACGAACTGTTAAAATTAAACGTACCGTTAACGCATCTGGTGCCTCCCAGGACGGCCTCCTGACCCGCGGGGCACACGCAGTCGCCCTGGACGCACAGCGCGCCCTCCGTGCTCGAACAGTCTAAGTCGTTGGCGCACGACCAAAGGGCGAGGGTGGTCTTAGCGAATAATAAGATACCTGAAAAAACACATGAAATAATCGAGACAATTATACTTTCCTTTGTTCACCTTTTCAGCATAGCAGCTAACGAAATGTAGTGTTCTAAACAAGTCCTAAGAAGATGTTGCATCGCTGTGTTTTTTCATTAAACAGTTTATAAATATAAGTAATTGACAGGCGTAAAATACAATACAGAATACTTAATTTAAATTGAGTGATACATCTTCATATGTCACTGAGCATTTCAGAGGTCATATAACAACAACCATGCGCCCTGAACCTCTTCAGGGCTTATGGTTGTTGTTATATGACCTCTGATATGCTCAACATAGGTCTAAATTACCTAACTGTTTCGTCGAACGAGATATGTGTTACTTTTGAGGTGATACAATGTATTGGAGCAGAAAAAGCTATGTTGTGGTGGTTTGGCCGTGAGGAAAGGATCAATTAAAGTTGACTGACGAAACAAATCTACACAGCGAATGTGTGTGATGAAAGGGTCTGTAAAGGTTACCCTAAGTAATTTTACGGAGGCCAAGTAGACAGAACATTAAAGAAGAATCAATTTCTAGGCAATCGAAAACGAGGAGCTTGCATGAAATGATTGATGTATCATTTCGACATCACAGCGAGAGAGGTATGCAAAGGTACCGTGTGGAAGCTGTGGTCACCGCCCACCCTTTTCGGAAATAGGCATGAGTTATATAAATTATAATGACAAAATAAATCTAAAACGGTCTTCTTATTTGTGAATTATAATGAATCATCCTTTTGAAGTCTTTTTTGTTTGGAATTCAATTTTATAGAATGTCTGCATTACACATTTATGGCTGTAAAAATATGAGGGGGGCCAAAAAGTAAATCAATTTATCATACAATATCAAAACGGAAATACGTCAGGTTAACTTCTTTAGAACGAGTTTTCTTTCTAGAAATAGGTCTATCGCCATTAATTTATATTTGAATAGTCCTTTCTTCCTAGTTCACATTCCATCTACGTGCGTCCAGCATGACAGGATAAAATGATGTCGGGAATGACTCAATACACAAAATAATTTGGATATGAATTATAAAAAAGACAGACGAATTTTCAGCGAGAAATCATCCTGTATATGATGATGTATTACACGTTCCTGTTTTGTCGATTTATGATTTTTAGTGAAATAAACACAACTTGAAACTGTATTCTGAGGCGATTGCTTTTTGCAATACGATGTTATGAAATAACTTATTCATATAATTACTCATTTTTGAAATAGTTAACAATAAATTCATATATTTAATGTGTTATAAAACAGTTTTAAAATGGCGACTGATATTTAAAAAAATCTTACCAATAGGTTCTTTCAGAAATTACCTTCAATATAATTTGAAGGTGTTTTTCGTTTTTCTTGTAAAAGTAATTATATTTTTTGTTTTTGTATATCATCTATCGGCATATTTATAAGTACGCCATATATTTGTTAAAGACATTTTAATACTACTTCCTATTGGATAAAAGTCACGATATGACAATGGAGCAACTTTTTATATACATAACTAATAATTAGTTTAGTTACACTTAA
Source organism: Eumeta japonica (assembly GCA_005406025.1). Lineage (NCBI taxonomy): Eukaryota > Metazoa > Arthropoda > Insecta > Lepidoptera > Psychidae > Eumeta > Eumeta japonica. Next base: position 395,599 of record BGZK01000362.1, read on the forward strand.
CTAATACATAGTAATTGGGATCCTAGATACTGTTTTAGGATCCCACACACGTCCAATTGGATGGAGTGATCAAAGGTTATTTAGTAATAAAATATATCTATTAGTACTTACAGAATAAATAAATTTGTGATTTGCGAACCGCCATTTTCTTTTTTAATTATAATTATCAAAAACTGTATTAACTTGGTCAAAAATTATACATGTCACTGTGCACCTGCGATTGCGTAAAATAACTTTGTATGAAGCCCGTCTATTCGGTATCGAAATAATTTAGATAGCGAAATGAGGACCATAGAGCTACAAATGATACAGAACTGGCATGATGATAGATTTCGATCTGCGCGACGTTAAATTATCCTTAATCTCATATTTAAGCCTATCGCTGACCTAACTAAGATCTGTATAATCTAATTATATATTAATAAATATTTGTTATCTATATATATATAAGAAGAAAAAACATTCATAAAAGAAAATGAGATTTCTATAGATTTGTAAATTAGACTGCATTTTTTGACTGTGTTAAAAGTTAAGTTTTTACCCTTTTAGTAAGCAATTTTAAAAATGAAATTCGCATGGACGGAATCAAAGGCGAAAGCCATTAACGAAAAAGAATATTAACAAAAAAATTACTAACATTTCTTATTCATGCTACAATTTCTTAATCGTGCCACATCTAGATCTTCTTAAGTCTACAGCGAATGCTAAATGCCTTGCAGGTGTGAACAATCATCAAAAGATAATGCTATCAGTCCGTTAGTCATCACAATACAGGCCCACGTGCGATTTGACAATGACTTATATCTAATTAATATGTTTAATCTATATAGCGTAGTAAAAATATGTAATGATGTTGTTTTTACATTATACGAAAAATTTAAAAAAAAGTGATTTTTGAATTTGTTTTCTTAAAAGTGTCGAACGAAATACGACGCAGTTCGGATTTGTTTTCAGACAAATCGATTTCAGATAAACATCCGGTGTTTGTACAACTAGGTTCTTGCCCGCGGTTTCGTTGTGTGGTCCACCGATAAATTCTTTTAGCTTCGACATCGCTCTTATTCTAACCTCGTTCCCGATTTCCATATTGATCCTACTTTCCATTGCAGTCGCGGTTCTGGTTTCGTCCTCGGTTTTCTTTTCGATCGCTGTCTGTGTTTTATCACAGTCTCGTTTTCATTAGAAATTGGCTGTTGTCCGCGACTTCTTTCGGGTGGCGGTTATTTTTTTTTATGTTTTAAAAAGAGAAGAAAGATTGCCTAGCCCCTAGGTTATGTATGTAGCTTGAAAAATTATACCCTATTAGCTGACCCGCCCGCTTCGCTGGGTAATTTTTATTATAAATAAAATGGCGATGGATTTACGGACTTCGAAAACTGAGTAGCCTAGAACCATCTACAAATCATCCCGCATCGAATGGTCCCAGTACCATGTCTATACGTTTAGTAGTTTTTACGTGATTGGCGAACAAAGACAACCTATTTTCATTATATATGTATAGAAGATGTTGTGCAATGGACTACCGCTAATAAAATACAAAAAGTTTTATTCAGATCGGTTCATTGTTTTTTGAATGACGTTTGAACAAACTAACAGACAAATATACATAGAAATAGACAAAAAAAATCTAAAATCAACTGGTTTTGGGTCCGTATTATGTATGTAGCAGACACCACTTACTAATTCAAAAACAATATTATTACATAGATTTGATATTCTTAGGTGTAAAGATAAATAGATTGACTAGTACTGTGTTTCTTCACGACATCAAATATAAAGTTTTCGCATTTATATTATTAGGATTCTTGTGCGGGTCCAGTTTTGATTAACCCACTACCGGGATAGACCGTCCCACAATTTATTTGAGATTGAGGGCCTCGCACCATAAACAGTCTAAGCTGAAGCATGGGGTGGTGGGCAGCTAACGAAGGCTATTGTCAATTCCGAGCGGATTAATGATTTGAGTTCTTGATTTGATCTAGAATCAAAAACTTTATGACCTATTTGTCCTGTGGCTAAGAATGAATCCGACATGCTTGATTGGTAAGCATCGCCTGTGTTAAGGTGATGTTCGCTCCAGCATCATTAAGGGTGAGCATTTTGGTCACTCACAGCGCGATTTAATTTCATCAAACACTTATTCGACGATATAAACGATGGTCGTTCTTGATATATTCATTGATAATAATATAAACTCACGCCTATTTCCCAGAAGGGTAGGCAGAGACTATAGATTTCTACATGGTACGATCTTTATCGCACTCTCTTGCTTCATTGACATCCATCAATCTTTGCTCGTCGTTTTGTACTGCTCAAATTTGACTATTTTTCAATATGCAACCAGTATGGTCTGCATAGGATTTTGTAAATATCTCTAGAAAAAAATCAACTTTTTCAAGTTCTACGAATTATTATTCTTATTTCCGTCTGTCTGTTTATGAGTTTGAACAGGCGTCTCGTAAAAGTTAGAAAACATTTCGATAGAGGGCAGTAGTTAAATTCTATAATCCGATTTAAATATTGCTTAAAGTGTGATGAAAATGAGAATCATCGTCTTCGTTATTTTCGTGTTTCTGGACAGGCGGATCCAGGGGAGAGGTCGTCGTGGTCGCGGTGCCCGAATACGGTCATGGTCATGATCTTGTTATTGTAATCGGATCAGAGTCTGTCGCAACTGCATCCCGACCACGTGACTTCTCGACTCAAAGACTGGATTCACACTTGTTTATATAGTGCCTTTTACAGGTTAGTAAGGATCTTTGGAAGACGACAGATGAAGTGCGAGTTTGGCTGACTCTTGTCCTACTTTATGATTTAACAGTTTGCCTATCTTATAATATATAAAAAAAATCCACACACCACATATCAGAACTGGCAAAACCCCTGTCGGTCCAGCTCGCATGAGAATAACATACACTGTTTTCATCAAGATGTGTGTAAATAAAGAAATTAGGCGTTGCGCTCGAACTCGGGGCTCTTAGTAGGCGAGTTGTCCTATGAGGTATTCTAATGGCATGTATTGTCACATTATACTTTGATCTGATGGAGTCTGATCGCTACCGTGTGCAAAGAATTTGATTGAAATTTAAAGAAAATAAGGTAATATTTTTTTATTGTTGCTATGGATATTAAACCGAAATCAGTTTTACGCCATACGTGGCTTGTATATTTTAATGTGGATGTGACAGGCTGTGAGAAAACTGACGAAAAGCCATTTTCAAAAAAAAAAAACAAGGTATATATATTTCACAAACATTAATGATTGTTACTAGGGAAAACGAATCATTAATCTGTGGTATTTCATTAGACTACGCGAATTATATATAGCTGGCATGTATACGTCTACCGAATATTGTCTTTGCTATTGTAACAATTATTTTTATTGTCAAAATAGCAAAGACAATATTTTTAACTATTATTCACCGACAGATAGCGTTCTACCACAGTAGTTTTCATGCGCACTTTTCTACCACTCACGGTAAAATTGTAAAATCTAACGTCAGTGGTATTCCTCATCAGCTATGACAAGGAACTCCTCATACTGCTCCTAAAAGACCGGCAACGCATTACTGTCTCCCCTGTGCTTGTCACTGGTCATGCGTGGGCGGCGATGATCGTCTACTCTCTGGCGGCTCGCGTTCTCTGTTTGCTCCGTAGAAATCCTATATAAAAAAAAAATCACCGAAGAGCCTTTCCTCGTCCGTTCGTACATGACGTCTGTGGATCGGGCGCTTGTGCGATTTCTTAGTAAACATGCACAGTGAATTTAGTTTTTGCGCTCCACGAGTAGTTCGGTTCGTAGAAGCATCGAGGATACATCCGCTATCGGTACCGATAATCGATGTTGGAGCATAGTGATGTATTACGTAGTATTTTAGTGCTTAGAGCTTACAAAAACTATAATTAAGTCTGTCCGTGGAGCGGCGATGGAGGGTTTTTTGCGGGTACATTTCACAGGTATCGCCAACAATTTTAGGATACAGTAGTCAAATCTGTAACTAATTGTATTTGTTATCGTATTATATTTATAAGATTTGTTATTAGTAGACTAGGTGTAGATACGGTGCAACGCACGAAACTCGGCCGCTGTGAAGTTGGTCACGAAGGCGTCGCAATGGCGTTAAATAGGAACGCGGGGGTGGAGTAGGGAGGGGTCGGGGTGCGCGCTGAACCTGCGCATTACATCATTTGCGGACAGTTCAGAGCGGCGGGGTCCTACTATGAAAAATCTTGCGTTGTGTGGTAGCTTTTATCCAGTTAGCTTTTTTCCTGTTATACTGCTTTGCGTGAACTTTGGAAAGCGTATAACATATACTAACATATTATTACTAATATCTTATACCTAATACAATTTCTCACAGACACGAATGCATCTGTACGAATTGTAAACATGCTGTATATAAAATGAGAAAAAAACAGAGCACTCACTTCTTTTTAAAAAATAAATTAAAACTGTTATAAAATGACAGTAACACATAAAAAAAATACCCAAAAAAAAATCATTCAGATTGATCACTACCCCTTCTTTTATTTATCAACAAATAAATGCGGTATAAATAACATGTGATCGCATCGTAGTCTACATTTCGCTATCGTTCTTTTTGGTATTAAAAAAAAAAGTACTTCTCTATGTGTATCAAATGAGCATTTTAACTGATCGCTATATTCATTTTGTATTTATTTTAAAGTGTTCACTATTTAGAATGGCCGTATTTCGTGGTAGTATCATTATGAACTTCCGGGAACAGCTTACCGCCGCCTGTCAAGAATTAAAAGTCTGTCTTGTCTATCAAAAAGTTCTTTGAAGTCTTGTCTATTGCATATACAAAGCGAGTTTTATATGAAAGGTCGTCCTAAAATAGGGTTATTGATATAATTTATTGTCCATGTTGGAGCTAATTGGCTGTAAGCTGTAAAATAGCTATTCTAATACTAACTATAGCTGCATATGATTGTATAACTTCAAGTAACACTTATATTCCTAAGTATGCAGATTGACTGGTTTTATTTTCTTATTGTATTCCGATTGTTTTCTCTTGATGCCTGCGATGCGACTCGATTGCTGCTGCGCACGCGCTAGGTGCCGCGCAAGACCACGCTACAATTTTTGCTGACAAACTTTTCGATGTGAAATACCTAGATATAGCGTCGAACAAGCGAACATAAAGATATATATTACACACACATAAATAACGCTGTGCTGGATGTATATATATATATAGTATAGTTTCGATGTTTCACATCTGTCAGGCGTCCCGCAACGGCTTCATTTTTTTTTCACGGTAGCGTGATATTCTTACAAAAGGTTGCAGTAAACTTAATGCATTAACATTTATATGTACATATATGTAAATAATTTTTTTCTTTCTTGCTTTCTAAAAATACCAATTTTGGATCTAGGTACTGTAGGTAAATATATAATAAATATAAAAATATATATAATAAAATAAAATAGCATGTAAATAAATATGTGTTTTTTTTTTGGTTAAAATTAATAAAAAATGGCTGTCTGTATATAAATAGCACCACCAAGAGAAAAGTCAAATTATCGAAAAAAAGCGCTGATCAAAAACAATGCAGACCTGTGGTGGTTCTGCCATTATAGAAATGAGTTGTAATTTTGGTAGGTATTAGGTGTTAAGCTATGAAAAAAAAAAAAACCATTATAATATTTTAAACTACATAAATTTCGTCTATAAGAAAATAAAGTTTCTTTGTACTACTAGAGTTTAATTTGTTTGTTGATAATAGATTGATAGTTATGCAATAACGGTGTTAGTCTTGATGTTTTAAGTATGCATTTACTTCCACGAGTTGTTATAAGGCGATTGAAAGCGCTTTAATATGATAAAAATATAATTACTGATTGCTGCCCGAAAATGTGTTAATTTCACCAAAAAATTCCTGCTACATGTGTATATGTAGAACTTACGTTTTAGAAAGAAAAAAAAACTGAAAAACTATTTATAAATTTATCGAACAACTATTCGGTACGATAACAAACGTTATAATAAAATCATCATAAAAACCGGTCAAGAGCGTGTCGGACCATGCTCAATGAGGAGTTCCGTAGCTCTTGCTACAAAGAAATGCACTACAGATGAAAAAACAATTTTTTTTTTCATCATTCCCGCAGAGAATAGATATAAGCATTTTATTCATCGAAAGAGAAATAAGTAGGTATGTCGACTGTTACTATTAAACTACTGCAAATTAAAGTGCACCAGCGAAAGAGCGTATTTTCATGGCACTTGCGCCCTTTTGTTGAGAAGTGCAGTTTTTCGACAGAAACTCAAAAACTGTATATCCAATCATGTTCAAAATAATTTTAATTGAGAATATTTATTGAGCGTTACCTTTGTAATTTTTTCATAAAATAAAGGGGGAACACAATTCTGCTCCTTTCGGAGCGATTATTTCTACTATTCAATTGATCAAAAAAATTGCTTAGAGACCTTAAAGCGTCTGTAGAAGAGCTATCAAAATATGTGCTACACTTTGATGTTTGCTGAAAAACAATTTTTCAGCTTCTGTTACATGTATGGAGTGCCCCCCTAGAAATATTTATTTTTGTTATTTAATTACCAAACTAAGTGGAGGCTTATACAAGATACCTGTACTCGAGATTTCATTAATTTACATTACTTAGTTTTTGAGTAAATTACTTGTGACATACGGACGGACTGGAGGATGGATGGACATAATGTAACTATAAGGGTTCCAATTTTTAACACGCTTTTATAAGCTTGGGTTGTATCTAACTAACTAACTATGTAACGGAATCTTTGAGCTTAATTTTCATCGGTTTCTAGAAGTCTGATCAACTTGAAACTTTGCACACATCTCAAGGACCGACGACAATACAATAATTTGATAACAGTTTCCCATTATCCTTATTAGGACCGCCAGGATTAATATAATCTTGGGTTGTATGTATCTATGTATGTAACGGAATCTTTGAGCTTAATTTTCATCAATTTTAAGAAGTCTGATTAATTTGAAACTTTGCATACTTATCAAGGAGCAATGACAATACAATAATTTGATAAGTTTATCCTCTTATCCTGATCACGTATTGGGTTGCTCCATATACGAAAAACGTGGCACAAAGCGCCCCACGCTTTTTCCACAATAATACTAGTATTTTTCGTCATTGTTCATTATTTTTTTGAATTCATATTAAGGATTATTTTTCACTTTTTAGTTTAATGTATTTTAAAAGCGTGTTTTTTAGTTTTTTTGTCATTTTAGTTCGAAATTTTATTACATATTATATATTTAATAATACATTTGTAAAAATAATACTATTATTTCTGTCCAATCTGTATCGGGTTCCGTGGTGTAGTGGTTATCACATCTGCTTTACACGCAGAAGGTCGCCAGTTCGATCCTGGCCGGAATCACATTTTTGTTAATTTCAAATATAATAGTTGAAACTTTTTTATTATCACTATCTATTATGAATACACTCAATTTAAAATCATGAATTTATTTAAATATAATTCACGATAACGTTCGTAAAACGTATTCTCCCAATAACTACTATTTAATAAAAAAAAAAATTGAGTCTTTTTCATGTATAGTTTTCGATTGAAAGAAATTTATTTTTTAAAGAATGCATATATACAATTGCATTTACATTGCACTTACAAAGAAATTATAAAATTAAGATATTACAATACTATAACATAATTCTAGTGTCAGATTTTTTTATATCTAGCCAAGGTGACGTATGATAACAGATTATATCCACGTTATTTTTTTTCATTTATTTATAAAATATCTACGTATTTAATTAAAATGTATGCCTTTATTTTATTTTTAAGTACATTCGGTTTCTTAGAATCTTTAACATACTGTGGCAGGGTTGTTGATCATTGCTTTTGTATTATTAATCTTTTATCATTGTATATTTTTTATACATCTTTGGTGTTGGTATAATAATAATTTTTTCCTTATAATATTCTAGGCAAAATTTGTTTCAAATAATTTTTATTTCTTGTAGCATATTTATGTGCGATTGCAGTGAATGTAATTTATGTGCGAGTGATATTATTATCATAGTAGTTTTTGTTGAAAAATTTGACAATAAAATTTTATAACTGATTAATTTTATACATTGTATTAAAGCGCCATCTTTAAGTGCGGCATAAAAATTACATGATGATTTGTTAACTTTCGTTACAAAATATTATTCAGAGATGGCGCTGTGTACTATTAAACAAAATTCCAAATTTACTTTTTTTGTGTTTATAAATATGCCTATAAATAAGGAATATACTGTAATATTATAATAGTATATAAATATTTATGATTTAAAAACCAAAAATAGCATGTTGGCTATTTTATTATCAATAATGCAGTTTGAGAGATTCACCATAGCTGGCTTACATTTCTTAAAGTTATAAATACTTCATATTTCATAAGTAACTCAACAGTGAGTAATTAAAAAATAAAAGAATTAAATCAATAACGAGGAAAATTATTTAAAACGTACGACATACGAATATTTTAGGTTAAATCACTTCAAATTGTCTTAATTATAATAAACTAATGAACATCAACTTACCACGATTGTTTGTTGACTCGTGGGCTATTAGATATTGTTTATTTTTTTGTGACTCTCACTATTATATACGTAAAGGGCAAGGTTTAAAATGTAAAATTATAATCCATTGCAGGTTTTATATCAGTAATGTGCTCATCGTCAATTACTTGATCAGCAGTGTACGCGAACATAATAATTATAAAATGAATTTTAAAATACAAAAGTGTAAATATGTACAGCAGGAAAAATGAAAACGCATTCCGAATTACATACCTGTATTCGGTTATATTCATAGAGTCGCGAAGAGAATTTAAATTTGTGCAGTATGAAATTGTTCTGGGAAATTTTATGCATGTTTTTATACCACCTCTGTTTTGTTTGGAAAATCACACTTGTTTGTACGATGAATTATAATGTATTGTGAAGAAAATTGATTTTTCATCTTTTACATAAGAAAACTTAAAATTTTATAGATAAAAAAAAATATACTTTCTCTCCTCAAAGTCCGTGTAACAAGGAACAATATTTCAAATATTTTTGAAATGAAATTTCTAAGACTTTAAGGATCACGATACTTTTGTTAGTTAACATTTTAGAAGGTTCTTAGTCCTGTCCTTTATGCTTTCAATCGCTAAAATCCACACGACGCTGAATACATCGGCTCTCGTCCGATCATCGGGCGCGGTCACGGCGCAGGTCACGCGCCGTCGGCACCCCTAGTGTCGTCCGGCCGCTTTCGGTGAAGCTGTCACAGCATTCCAGCTAACAGCACTGCCGACCAGTATTCGTCAGGGGGACTATTTTAATGGGTTTCAACCTCACACTACCCTCGCGCACGGGCGCTCCGGTGTGCGCTATTCTCGTCAAAAGAGAGGGGGAAAAAGAAACATACAAAAAATGGAATAGCAGGCACCCGTGGCCTCAAAATAAAAGACGTAAGAGCCAAGTCACATGAAATTCGTTAAAACTAAAACGACGTTTATAAATAATAAAAAAAACTGTTTTACCATTTTGTAGAAAGTCATTAGTACCTATTATTATCCCGAAAAAGAAGTACAGAGAAATCCGTTACCGATTCCGAATGACAGCTAAAAAGGCAAATTATCTGCCTCTGTTTTGAAATTTGATTCTATCTAGAAAATTTTCTCCAATCGTATATTCCTTTCACAGTACATTACTGTGAATTGTTAAAAAAAACATATACCAAAAAATCGAACTAGTGACTCATGCATCTAATGAAAACGATGAGAAATCAAAATTCTCATTTCATCAATGTAGCACCTTAATACAGATAAATGATTTATTTCAGTTAATTATCCTTACATCTTGTTAGTTGATTTCGTAGCACTCGTTATTAAATTATATAATTAAGAATATGTCCGATATATGCATATTTTAATATGGGTTTTGCACTTAAATTTCATATTATTGCAAAGGTCTTAACTTGAATTTATATGTATTTTGTCTTTAAGTTAGTTTATCATATTAAGTTTTCCGAATAGTCCTATTTAATACAAGAACTTATTTGTTTATTTTAATTTTGAGAGTCCAATTTCGAATACATTATAAAAATAACTCGAAATAATATACAGACGATCAAATACCATTAAAAGAATAGTTCATCACACAACGTAACTAAATAATTTCTCCAAGTTTCGCTTTAATTCTCGACGGTCACGTAGCGACTAGCACAGCGAGAAGGACTTTGTTCCAACCAGGTTTATTTCGATATATTTATTAAAATATCGTCTTCAATACACTAAACGAGAAATGAGATGTATAGAAAGAAATATTCCCTCTTAACTAGTACGCGGGGAACAATAAGAGGTACCTACCAGTACGCTTGTACGGTAAACGTATGAAACTTTGCCGCTCTGAATTGCCTGCGAATGATGTAATGCGCAGGTGTGACACCCCCTGACCCTTCCCTCTTCACCAGTGCGTTCCTATTTTACGCTATTGCGAAGCTTTCGCAACTAACTTCACAGCGGCAGAGTTCCCTGCATTGTACTGTGCTACAAGAGGAGGCAAATCTTTACCAGTCATACATTCTTGCTTTTATGAGATACCGTATTTAATTTGTTTTCGGTATTACGTGAATGACTTCGAGAACGAGGCCTAAAAATATTTAAAGCGGTTATAGGCGTGGCCTACTGTCGGACGAAATCGGAATAGTGTTCGTCGCTTTTTTGTGATTCAGTGGAAGCGAGAGAGAGATAGAGGGAGATAGTGCTTCTCTTATGAAAGCTACTCTGATCAGATAACGGCAAAACAAAACTGAACAAAATCTGCTGGTCGAATAGTCGGATCAAGTTGTCCTTCATTACTATCGATGAGCACTTTGAATTAGTGCTTACTAAATTTTAAGTGCCGTCAGCTAAATAAATTAGTCGCACTATATTCTTTACGTGTTAAGCCATTAGTATAGAAATATTTATTTTTGAAATATATATTATATGTCATATTTTGTGGGTAGAACTTTTCGAGATGAGACTATTCTCACGATCGACTGCAGCATACAAAACGATAAATATGCGAAGGCGAGTGTCAAACCAGTTGAGGTCCGCCAGTCGGCGGCCAAACGCGTATTAAATCTATTGCGTTACGGAAAATCGAGACGGATTGTTATTGTTAATTTAACAAAACACGTTTAATTAAGGTCTTAAGTTATTCAATGTTTAATCTCTTGTGCGTGTGTGTGTGTGTGTTTTTTTTTTATTAAAATATCTCATTAGCTCAAGACGCGAATCGCCGAATATAATACAAGATTTTTAATACTGCTTTTGACGTAAAACGTATTTGAGATGTGGAAAACCCGTTGCATTAGTGTACTGATCACGATGCTCCTGTTCGGCGGGGGGGTGACACAGAAAAAAGGTGAGACGATTGTCAAAATGTAAATTTGTTATATTTCGACAGTCGAATTTATATTATACGATATTTTTAAAAAAAAGCAAAAAAACTCGACTATAGCATATAAAAATAATTATAAAAAAATTACGTTTTCGCTTTTAACGTCTAAAGTCCAGAGCTCCATTGCATTTTTTATAGATTTTATATGCAATTGGGTTCAGGATGTTTAGAATCTTTTTTGTTTTTTCTTTATCATTTTATACAACTTAACATAACTTGATTTAATGTCATTTTTCACCATATTTTGCTTAAAGAGTCGATCTTACCACCGCGAACGCACATTTACCTCGGTCGGTCATAAACTTGTTTACTTGTACCTTTTTCCTTTTCCATAAACATTTTAATTTTTATTTAACGCAATCGGGCCTTTCAGTTAATTTTTTTTTAATTTTTATTTGTCACACACATCCATCCAATTTTGTTATCGACTACAAAAAGGAATTTTGGCGTTGAGTGATTTTAAGGGAAACTGTGTAATCGAGAACGGGGCACGTTTCTCATTATATTCTACGAAAAAAGTGTTTCTACCCTAAAACCTAAAAAATGTTTGTTTATTTCTAGAGTCGCGTATTCATAATGATTAACATCGAAAATATTAGATGAGGAAAATATTTGTTTTTGGCTAGTTTTGGTGCCATCAAATAGGTGACATTTAAAAAAAAATAGTAAAAAAAAAACCCGACTGCAAAAAACAGATAAGTAAAGCACTAAAAAAAACGAAACAAAATTAAGGAAACAATCTACTAAAACCTAATAAACTGTTCTTTGGCTTAACAGACTACATTACGAGCTGAAAGTCTAAAGAAAGTCAAAGTAACTTACATTATGTTTGGTAGCAGGCGGGACCCGTCAATTTTTTTATTTTTTTACGATTTATAATTTGCAAATGGGCCGTCCCGCCTTGCCTGTCAAAGAAAACACAAATGAAAATTGTAATTGACGTAAGTAGTTCAATTGACTATACCGTGTAAAAAAAAATGTGTAGTACTATATCCAACATGCATATGGCCTATTTAAATCCAAAATACGACTACTTGAAAGCATTGATTACAAATACATTCGAATGACTGAAGGAAAATGATTGTAATTATTTCTGATTAAATTTAAATATTTAACATATATAAATTTTTGTATTCTCCTTTTAATTCCCTTTATTTTGATACCTAACTCGACAGGTTTGGTAAAAAAAAATTTGAACTACTTACAATTTGGCGCCAAATATCCGCCATTTTTTTTAATGCCTATCTAAAGGTTTTTAAGACGAATCTAACGATATCTTAATTGTCGATATCCATCAAGCCTTTTGGAAGATACATGACAATAAAGAAATTTACAAACATACAATATATGCGCGTAAAACAATACCCGTCCTTGGCGGTCGAGTAAAAAGGAAAATAAAAATTGGCAACGGTGTCCCGCCATTCTGCTATAGTTTTTAGTCCACCAAAATTAATGGAATCTAATATAGAAATTATATATATATTAAAGTTTTATTACAAAAGAGGAAAATCGCGACACAAGTCGTGATAATAACTTGTGATGTTTATTAACCTAATGCATAGTCGGTGAGAAAAGCAATAAGCCGGTTCGAGCGTTTTCAGTTCGGTAACTTTGATGTCAGAGATGAACCTCGCTCTGGTCGACCTGTTACGGATGAAGTCGATACCATTTTGGAAAAAGTAGAGCCAGATCAAGTATTAGTTCTCACGACATAGCTGAAGAGCTGATGATGGACCACGAAACAGATTTGACCTATTTGAAAAAGACTGGATATACAAAAAAGCTCAATGCTCGGGTCCCACACGAGCGCATTTAAAGTAAAATGAATATTCATTTGTGATTGTCTATTCAGACGTAATGAAACCGAACCGTTTTTGAAAGGATCGATCACTGGTCACGAAAAACGGATTACCTACGACAATAATATGTGAAAAAGGTCATGGTCAAATAGCAAGCAAGCTCCACAGACTAAAGCGAAATGGGTATTAACTCGCAATGAGCTGTTGTTATGTGTACGGTGGGATTGGAAGGGCATTATTCATTATGAGCTTTTAGTGCCGGGCAAAACCATCAAATCATCAGTTCGGATCTCTACTGCCAACAGCTGATGAGATTCAAACAAGAAGTAGAGAAAAAACGGCAGGAATTGATGAACAGAAAGGGTGTGGTTTTTCACCATGATAACGCCAGACCACGCACGTCTATAGCCACTCAGCAAACATTGAGAGTTTTGTAGGAAGTGTTAATGCATCTACCATATAGCCCTGAACTTGCACCTTCAAATTGTCATATGTTTCGGACGTTTCAGAATTCTTCAGGCAGTGTTAACATCAAGAGAGGACTGTCTAAACTCCTTGTCTCAGTTTTTTTTTAACTAGAAGTGCCAACATTTCTATAGCAATGGGATTATGTGACTACCTACAAAATGGTAACAAGTTGTTGAACAAAATGGTGGCACATATATTACAATTAAATGTGAAATAGAATAAGATGAAAAATCAACTTAAATTTGTACATAATATACGAAAAAAATTTCTCCCCGACCTTATTTTTGGTATAATAAATTTATATAAATGATATATCAATAATGTATACATCTATACATGTAATAAAGATGCAGAGGATCGAAAATCTGTACATTGAAGATGTTTCAAATAAAATTGATCCCCCATCATTTTTATTTCAAAACCTTAGGGCCTTTTCCATCACCAGCTTTTAAACTGACATTTGACAACCGTTAAAAGGAGGACGCGTATTTTAAAAGTGATCTTTGGTTAAATGACAGTTTAAAAGGAGACGGTGGAAAAACCCTTAGGGTCGAGAATGGAACACATTTTAATAATTTTTGGAGTTCTTGCTCGTTTTTCTGTTTGTCTGCTTATTTGTCCGCCCATTACGTGAAAACGATTGAATGGAATTTAATACGAATTTGACTAACTGGTTAGTAGGCTCTGCGGTCATATTACAAGTTATTATAATTATTCATTTTACAATTTAAAAAGGGGTTAAAAAGGTGAGTCGAAGTTTGTACGGAATTTACCTGAATCTTTGAGTTAAGGACATATAGATGCGTAATATAGCCGACAATGTTTTAATTCAAACGGATGAAGGATCAAAAATTAATTGACCACTTGCACAAAGTGGATACGAATTCAGTGCAGACGAAGTCGCGGGTGAAAGCTAGTAGTAAATAAAAATAGCTGTGTCATCCTCGTCTCTGGACTTTATACCTTACATAAATTTCATATATTAGGAATACAGTGGAATCTCAATAACTCGAACCTCGTTAAGTCTAAATCCTCAGTAAGTCGAAAAATATTGCCTTTCTCTTCCGATGGACCCCTAAATACGCGGTATCTCGAACTATTTAGACTTTGTAACTCGAACAAAATGTTATTTCCCTACGAAGTATTGATAATCCATATTTATACTCTATAACTGGAATTTCAAAAAGGAGACTCTGTAAGTCGTAGTTGGTAAAATATAATGACGTCTTACTTGGAATTCCCCGAAATAATAGCAATAAATTCCAAAATTAATGTTCGGGTTCGGGGCTTCTAATCTATTGTTTTTGTCTTGTACAAGCAATGAATGAATACATTCATGAAACTTTCTAATTCACACAGCTGTGAACGTTGTGTTTGTTCCTTGTCGACACAGTCATATGTATCTCGAAGTTCTTGTTAAGTCGAAAACTCGTTAACTCGAATTTTTTTGCATTTTTCTAGACATTCGAGTTATTGAGATTCCACTGTATATGTTTCATGTATATCTCAAGAAAAAATGTATTGAAGTAAATAAACGATACAAGTAAACAAATATGTTTAAAACGTAAAAATCGGTCGGTCAAGAGGCACATAGTTAATTTGAAAACATGTTTTTCTAAACCTTTCGAAGACTGTATCTTTTGATCATTTGATACACTTATTATAATACTTCGACCGCACCAATACTTCTCTTTTCCAGCCAATAAAACTGAAACATATGCACCTTAGAAATATAATGCATATCTCGCGCTATAGTGTTGATGCGTGTTGCACAAGGGCATCTTCTAGAAATTGACGGTCATAAATTGGATTTTCAACTCCGACCTCCGATCGCGTATTTTGGAAATATGAGAAAAGAGAAATCGCTACAATTTCAAAAAAATAGACCAAAACCCTCCGTCAGTTATCTACGATACTCGACAATAATTAGATCACATAGTACCGCGCCCTCCGCGGCTCGGGGAACAGCTCCAATCGCCGCTGGAGACCTTCGCCGGCCTCGCTACGACGGCCGTCGGGGGACTCAGACACCCACTGGTCCGAAGTGGGCGGCTTGATGTCCGAGTGTCTCGGCTCGACGTAAAATGATCGTGCGGGGTACGTTCCGACGGTGGGCAGAGACTACGACCCGATAGACGTATACGATGTTGACGTGAGAAATGCAGACGTTGAGAATTTGCCATTTGATGTATTAAAAAATTTTGGTTAAAAATTTAAAAAATAAACCGCCTTCAAAAACATATTTAAATATTTTTTTAGCACACTTCAAAAACAACTAATCATTAATTTTTGGAGTCCGTTCTAGTTAAAGCAAGGCAAAAGAACATATATACAGATGAATATGAAATGTTAAATATTGAGTCAAAAATAGATCTTCTTCTTCCTAGGAAAGACACAAGTGTGGCTGATTTATCTTTAGCCGGAACCGACTCCAAAGACAGGCGACTATTTGTTTTTAAAGTCTGTTTAAAAATTATTGATATAAGTTTATAAAGCCGACATTTATTTTCTTTTTTGAACAATTTATTTTATTTCACATTTTATAGTTATCGAGAAATTATAACTTCATAATTCATTTAGCTACTCTACAAATAGATTAGGCCATAGTTGATGAAACCGGTCAGACATCTACTCTACTTTGGTACGGAACAAGCGGACAAACAGTTACGATCCTGAATTCATTGTCCACTAATGGACATTCCAGGTCTTTACATTCTCAGTTTGAGAGCGACCACCAAATTATTTTTATACAAACTACTTAAATCACACTTATTCTTTATAATATATGAGTGCTACAATTCATACAGATTACATTTTCATTCCCTTCCTCATTAAATTAATTCACTCTGTTTCTATCGTTATCGCTACCTCTCGGTGTGTTTCTGCTAAGATTGTCACGTGGGAATTATATAAATTAATGAAAATACAATATGTATATATATTAACAAGCAATCAATTTTAATACTGTGTTTACTACGTCTGACTAATAGCCATTGAAGAGTAGACTTTCTGGCGACAAACCGCAGTATCATCCCCTGACTCCTGACCGTTAGGAGTGCTGTGGTTTCCATCATCAGCTCGGCAGCATGATATGATGACTAC
Source organism: Eumeta japonica (assembly GCA_005406025.1). Classification (NCBI taxonomy): domain Eukaryota; kingdom Metazoa; phylum Arthropoda; class Insecta; order Lepidoptera; family Psychidae; genus Eumeta; species Eumeta japonica. Next base: position 412,429 of record BGZK01000362.1, read on the forward strand.
CGGACGTAAAAACTTCGACAATTAAAAAGAAGATCTCAAACACATTACACGTGTCTATAATATTTGAGGCTGTCTCTCGATTTTCCTTTCGATCCCGTCATAGGGTCCTGATTTGATGAATATGGGACCGCCTCGGGAGTGTACTCGTTCAAACAAGAAAAAATTCGAAATCTATCCACAACTGACGAAATTATCGCTGAGCATACATAAAAATAATAATAAAGGTTAATATCGCCTACGATACAAAGATATTTTTGATTTCATTTCATTTCATTTCATTTGGACAATATCAACACTCGTTTCGTGTGGAGCGCATGTGGCTCTCAATACAAAAGGTACATCTATCGCGTGAACATGCACGTACGGATATATTGTACTAAATCATAATTGCAAATTCACGAGGGATAACGACGCCATTCTAGATTCCGTTTGGTTTCTACAGAACCCTGATTGCGAGAATTAAAGTCCCAACTTGGTTGTTTCTCTTTTTTGGTTTTGTTTCTTGTGATTATTTCATTTCATAAGTGAACGGTTATTATTGGAGAGAAACATCTTATGAGGCGATTCGATAATCGATAGTCGGACGAGGTTGCGAGTGAAATTTCAAGGACGCGTCACGTTTAGGCACCTTTCGTTACATGAAAGAGAAGAAAGATATGACGTAGAGAGAAGGAGAAAGAGAGCTGTCCAATCCGACGCCACGGGGGTGGAGCAAATTAGAGCAAACGTATACAAAGCGATAGAATAAAGTAGTGTTGCGCATGCGTGCGTCTGGATTTTTTTTTCAACACCGTCGCAAGAGTTGAAACTTTAAATTCCCACGCGACCGTCGCGAGAGTTGAAATTCTCACGCGAATTACGCTTAGGCGATAGAATCCGCGTGCGTCCGTTTTTCGATCCGACATTTTGCCGTCTCGTCGGTCGTGTGTCGTGACATTGACAAATGATATATCCGTTATATTTAGGTACTTTTCCGGCACGACATCGAATTCTCAACGAGTCGTTCAGGCACGAGACGTGTCTCCGAACCCGTTTTGGTATTTATGTCGCTGTTGACGTACTAAGATAGTAGGACGGCGCGTCTGTCGTGCTATTGGTGAATTATTTGTCCAGTGCCTCCGGAGGCACGCTCGGCTGGGCTTTGTCACCGCATCGGTGCTGGTCTATCGTTGTCGACCTTCGACTCGTCTTATGGATACTGCCCGCTTTCGAGATATTCAAATATTGCTGATATATGAAAAACGGAATTGTAATTATGTTGTATTATTTTTGAACATTGTAAGCGATGCGTTTCAAAAATGCAATACTTAAGTGCTAACAGTAAAAGTTAAAATATAATACATGTCCCAACAACGATAGTCTTAAAGATATTAACATTTGTGACATTAATTGAATGCTACAAATGTCAATATCTTTAAGAATAATTTAGTCAACTGCCAATTGTGATATTAAAGCATTGTATTTTAACGTGTTTCATTTTTAACTTTAACAGTCATAGGTTAATTATTTCAAATGAAACTTTGAAGCATACAGCGGTGTGCTTCGAACTTTAATTTGGTAAAGGTGCATTCACGTTTCAATTATCAGTTTAGGCAAATAAAAACTATATAAGTGATTACCCCCACGAAAGTGCATACGATAAGTGGACAAAAGCTGAGGAATAATTTATAATATTTTGTAATATTTGAGATGAAGAATTGGAAATTTCGGTGCAATGGATCTCGATTTTTCTGAGGATACCCAAAATCCATGCAAGCGATCATTGGTGACCCGATCCTTCTTTGTATTGATCTAAATTTGTCAGTTCCCGGTATACGATTTCTTAACTTTTATTACGGAGAAGCAATGCCAAAGATACTTTTTTATTAATAAAGATTTATATTTTGCATGAAAATAGGATCTATTTCTTAAGCCTTCGAATTTACTATATAGACTATTCTATACAAGCACTTCAGAAAGCCTGTTGGTTTTCCTTTTAATCGATCCTAGTTTCTATTTTAAATATAGAAAAAGTGTTTTGACGCATACTGCCTTTAAAAATAAGCAAACGTGCTCGTTGTCTTAGTATGCAATTCTGCGGTGCACTACGCCATGTCGTATTAATATTCTATCACCTTATCACCTTAATGTTACTTATCATTGAAAATAAAGAGAAAGGGGGTCCCAAATTGTTCATATAGAAAGTGATTTCTGATAATAATAAATAAATTAAAATTCCAAGGAAATATAAAACATTCTTTTCTGTTTAGAATAAGATAATTTTAGATAGAAAAATCGTCCTTTTGTAATGTGTACTTTCAGTGTGGCTTCAAAAAAGTTGTCACAAAGTCTCAATGCATTACTTAAGAGACACCCGTGAGATGACTAATTTTGGAGAGTTGCGATTGTTCGATTGATTCCATTTTTGGAATTCTCGATCAACCTTCGACGAATGCAAAAGAAATAATTCGATTTCAGCTCAAGAATATTGAGTTCCAATATACGGTGTGAAGCGTATACGTGAACCGAGACAAAAAAGTCGTTATCTTAGGGAGCGGGGACACGTACTGATTGATCCATATTTATCTATGGTTCGATAGCCGCTGGTGACCCCGAAATGTCTGCCGATGAGGCTGCAGGTTTTGGTGTACAACCGTTATCAACCGCTGGACGGCGCCACCGTACAAGAGATTTGTTCAATCCCTACCAAGATTTAAGAGTATTATTGAATAAACTTTTAATAGAAAGGGGTATTATACAATTTCCAAATAGTAAGACGGGCATGTGCTGGCGTAAATGATGATTTTAGAAAAAACCCACCCTTAAGTTTGTCGCTCGTTTCTCTTGAGGGAAAACTGCCTTTCTAACTAGTAAAGGGGTAAAGCGTGAATCAACAAAAATATTATGAAGTATATCAAGTGTTATTCAATTAATTATGATATAAGTTATTATAAATTTGAATTTAAAAACACAGCGACATTGTATATCGACGGTAGTCAGACATTTCGTGATTATATAAAAATAATGCAAATACCATAATTTAACTGAAGCTGTTTTTAAAAGATTCTGATATGATTTCATTATAAAAAGATAATAAAGAATTATGACACATGACCCGACTGGTATACTTCATCGTTTTTAAGATTTTTTAGACAAAAGGTGCCAATGGGATCCTATAACTAAACGCGTCATGAACTGTCCGACCGTCTGTCACAGAGCTGTATCTTTTGAAATGTTATAGGTAGACACTTGAAATTTCACAAAGTGTATATTTTTACAGCCCCTACAATAAACAAATGCCATAAATAATAACAAAATAAATTGAAAAATTAAAAGGGGTCTTCATACAAGAAGTCGTATTTTTTAGGTATTTTTTGTTCGATCTTAATTTTTAATTTTGCTTTTCGTTGACTATTTTTTCGACGTGACAACGTCTTATAAATCGATGAACGCCGGCTGCAGGCACGAAAAAGCATGACTCATTGTCGCGTTCCGCCTGAGCCGAGCGTGCGAGAGAGCGCGCAACAATAGAGAGATACGACCGGCCTAAGCGTTTGGCTTGTGAAGCATCTATCTCTCTTCCACTCCATCGGCCGATGCGTCCGAATAGAAGAAAGATACCAAATAATGTTAATTCAGTGATAACAATTCAATTCAATTCATAAAAGAATGCAATTTTTCATCAATGGTTTCTTATGACGTCATCACGTAAAATTATCGTCCTAAGACCGACTTTAAAGAACCAAATTTTTTTTAAATATATGTAGTGTTAAACATTGTAAGATTGCACTGAACCATTTGTACACGAGATTTTTCAGAACGACAAGTGACGAGCTGGTATCCCGGACTCGCTTTTGCCCGCGGCTCCGCCTGCGGATACATAGAGCGAATTTTCTCAGCTTTCTTGTCCAGCAATCTCGCCGTCGGTCATGATACCTATTCGTCCCCGGTGCCGTAGCGCCCGCGATCCCGTACTGTCACCGTTCTTGTGCCGTTCTCAGTCCCGAGCACGGTGAGCTTCTCGATCTCCAATTATCCCACAGGAACGCGTCAGCGAAGGAATGTCTTATCAAACTCAAATTTCAAATTCAAATTTAAAATATCTCTATTTCATAGGGTACAAAAAATACGTCATATTTTTTTGCCAATTTACACTTTACCGCTCGTTCGGAAGGCAGTTTTTTCTCAAGAAGAACAAGCAAGAACCTTAAGGGTAGCTCTTTTCTAATTTACATAACCAAAACAAATTCAAAACCTTTAAGGACGAAACAGCCCGGTAAGAAGTCGAGCCGCTTATGCCTATGGATATTTGCATTCTAAATATTCAGAAATTGCATAGTACCCTTTTTTTCCTGAGTGATTGTTTAATAACACTCTTCAATTTATATAGGGGTAAATCTTGTATATCTACAGGAACCTTATTGAATAGGCGCACACGCACAGAGCCCTCTAAATGAATTTGTGACTTTACTTAGTCGACTAACATGTGAAATCAGTTTATTTTTATTTCTGGTATTGAGATTATGTCGACTACTATTTCTTTTAAACATTTCTAAATTATTTTTTTACATATAATAAATTTGCATAAATGAATCTGCGTGGCAATTTCATCTAAATCCGTTCATCGGTTTGTTCGTGATCGAGTCACAAACAGCTAAAGATTGCAAGAAATGTCTTCATGTTTATAATACACACAATATTAAATCCAGCATTATGCTTTGCATGCATAAGTCACACAACTGGAAAAAAATTATGTCTTGTACAATATTGTTAATTGAAAACGAGCATATATCTATCTATATTTACGCTGTCGGAAATAGGTTATTTTTATAAAATCCTTCCCTTGGTGTAACATTTACCGCGCGTCATAAACACACCTGCCAAATTTAAAATCTGTCACTTATTTGAATCTAAAACAACATTAAAGACTTACAATTAGAAATCGTGATAATATTTAACTTAACGCCCCCCCCAACGTAGGTGTAGATTTTTATGAACCTTTCGTATAAACTTTTTTTTATGAAAGTGCGTAGGGCTGAAAGTACAAAAAATTGGCCAAGAGCATGTCGGAGCATGCCCATTATAGGGTTCCGAAGCCATTATTACAAAAAAATGCACTACAGATGAAAAAAGTACGTTAATACACTTATTCCATCTTTCCAGCACAGAATATTTTGTAGTTATAAACACTTTAGTCCCCTTTAACTAGAAAAGCAAGTAGGCATGTCGACTATTAACTATTAAAATAATGCAAACAAATGTGCATCAGCAAAAGGGCGTATCTTCATGGTGCTTACGTCGTTTTGTTGAGAAGCGCAGGTTTTCGGCAATAACTCAAAAACAGTATATCTGACCATGCTCAAAACAATTTGCGTTGAGTATTTATTAAGCATTATCCTCATTATTTTTTATATTTTTTGGACAGGCGGTTTAGACAATAGGGGGTAATTTCTGCAACTTTCCGAAATTATTCACGTATTCAGAAAAATTGCTTAGAAACCTTAAAGATTGTTTTTGAAAGAACTGTCGAAATATGGATCACTCGTTAATATTTGCTGAAAAAAAGTGTTTTTTCAGCTTCTGTTACATGTGTAAGTGCCTCCGTTAGAAATATTAATTTTTGTCAATTGACTACCAAACTAAGCAGAGGCTTAAACAAGACACCTACACTATAAATTTCATCAATGCACGTCTTGTAGTTTTGAATAAAATGCCTGTGACATACGAACGGACAGGACGAAACTGTCAGGGTTCCGTTATTGACATTTTACCTCGGAACCCTAAAAATGGGGGCGCGTTTATATTTTCCGCATGAATCGCTTGCGAGAGGAACGTAGCGACGTAGAGAGACAGAGATTGTGTGCAGGAGTCGGTGAAAAATTCCATTTGCATAAAACAGTTTATGAAAATCCTGCATGAGTCGGTGTGTCAAGTTAATGGTATTTCCCTCATATATATATAGGTATAGACAATGAATCTTATTTTGGCGGGCGGTGTTTGCTAAATTTGCGGTTAAGGAAAACGCGTCAAGGAAAACATCAAAGCAAACATCTATATCAAGGTAAGACAATGACTGGGAGCTCGCCTAAAATAGGTTCGTTAACGATAATAATTGTTAACGATAAACAATTTTAACGAAGTAGGTAATAAGACACGGAACTGTTTACAATAGGTATTATTAATAATTACAATTTTAACGAAGTAGGTTATATGATAGGGAGCTGTCGTTAATAGTTATTAAGAATAATACTAGCCATCCGCCCCGATTACGCCCGCACTCAAAAAAATGAAAGCTAACTAAGAGATATTTTCTCTTAGTTGGCGTTAGATAAATTAAAACAACTGCGAAATTGTGTATATCAACGAAAACCGATTCGTTATAACAACTAGTTAATTTGTGATTGAACTAATAATGTAGGTACTATATTCATTCTAACAAGTACATACATTGTTTCTATTATTACTTGTTTTCTGGCATAATTTGATCAGTTTTATTTAGTTAACTTATACACATATATAGTCAATCAATTCAAAATAAATTCATTGAAATAATTAATCAAATTAGTAGTTTTAATTATTTTCATTGTAAAATTAATAAAGTAATATTTGATTTACCTAATACCTGTTAATTACGTCAACTACTCTAATACTTATCATTTTTAAAACAACAAAGATAAAATGATCACCTTTAATACTTAATATTATTGGATTAAATATAAATTAAATATTAAATTCTACTGAGAGTAATTGCTTAAAACGATTTTCATATTAGTTGAGATAAATAATCAATTTATCAATTGAAATAAGTGACTACCCTTCCCACCTCACCTCAAAGGGCGGCGCGGGGGCGGGAGGCGAAGCCGACTGAACAAATCTAGCGCATATCGTTAGTCAATAACTGCATGAATAGTTGTTTGTGTGCCGCTCGAGTTGAAATCGGATTATTTCGTTCGTGACTTCTTTGTTTATTCATTTAGTACCTATGTGTATTACTTGCGAAAAGTCAGACGTAGTTGCATCAGTGATTGGGATAGTGTGGTATTGTTGGTTGGTGTTGATGTTGAAGACCAAGTGTATACGTACCAAAAGTGTAAGGAACCAAGAAACGAACCAAACACAGCACAGAAGGTTGTTAGTTTCTACAATTCATTAATATTTCCGATACCTTGTAACATAAATGTTTTAACAATAGCAAAAAATATGAATCGTTCCACTGTACTATTAAAAAATTAATAAACAAATATTTTCTTACAAATTATTTTTGTTTTATTTTATCTAAAATTTGTCACATATGTCAATAACAACAATGAGATTTATTTCTAGGATTTAATTTTTGACAAGAAATTAGATTTTATAAATGTGATATGTCCTATGAACTATTATTTCTTAACTGTGATAATTTGAACAGAAATAGGTTTTACTTCATGTTTCCTTTCATAACTTTAACATCAACTTTGGTTTTCTATAATTGCTGATAGATAAAATATAGCACAACACACGGCCGTGCTAATTACGATCGAGGCTGGTTACGGGTGGAGCACAATGTCATGCTGGCACTAATTTTCGAAGTGATTATTGTACCTTAGACCTGTATTGATAAATCGTACTCAACTTTGAGACCGCGTTTGAGTTAGGACTAGTGGTGCTGTCCTAATTAATGTCGCACTTCAGTTCACTCTTAAATGTGGTACATATCAACCATCGATCACGCGTTACAGGTGATTAAGAGTGAACTTTAGGACAACTCGTCATATGCGAATTCATGGGCATTCTTAGAATTTAGTGCGATTTATTAATGCAGAACTTAGTCGATTAAAAAAATGTTACTAAGGGCCTCTTTCACTGTCTCCTTTTAAACTAACTTTTAATAAAAAGTCACTTTTAAAATTAGTTTTGCGTTCCACGTCTTTCTTTTAACGGTTTTTCAGCCCTAACAACTGTTAAAAGAAGAACGTGGAACGTAAAGCTAATTTTAAAAGTGACGTTTTGTTAAAAGTCAGTTTAAAAGGAGATGGTGGAAAGGCTCTTAGTGGATTTAACAAGAGTAACTTAGATGTTTTTACAATGTTACCTATTAGTACTAAACAAGTATCATAGATGATTCAAGTAATTGAATTTGATCATAATAAACATTTATGGTTCAAATGTAACAAGTTTTAAACTTAATTGATTAAGCTGAATCAATTTCTATAATCATTTCTATGTTGGTACTGATCATAATCTTAGTTGAATTTGTTAAAGCGAGTTAGTTATTATAATAATTTTCTTTTTTATATTGACTAAATACTAATTGAAATTATTAAGATAAATTAGTCGGTATAGCCATTTTTCATGTTCATACTGAATAAGATCTAAATTGCTTTAATTAACTAATAATAATAAGAGTAATACAGTTGACTAGCTAATTGAATAATGATAACCAATCAAAATCATCTTATTTGAAGTGTCTAAGGTCTTGTTAGGCTCGTATGGAATCAAGATACTTGATCATGTGAATCACAATTTTGATAGAAGCAACCAATTTTTTTTTTCAGTGCGCGTGGACATATCACATGCGTATCGTAAATTGTAGAAGTTCGGCGCTTATTCGAAAATTTGGTAATGATAAATGTTTTTGGTCAAAAATCTAGTTTTCATATATTATTATGTTACAGTTATACCCTCATATACCGAAAGTTTTAACTTAACTATTTGTTATCACCAAATCGGGTCTTCAGCGAGGATCATAACAGATATCTATTGATTTCGAATCTCCTAACATATTTTATGCTGATCTCTTATATTGCAATTTAGAAATATAAATAAAATGAGTATTTGTCTGTCTGTTTGTACGTGCTATTCTCCAAAGACGGCCGAACGGATTGCGGTCGAGTTAAACATAAATGTAGATAACCTCCTTAAGTAAGATATATGATAATTTTTATAACAAAAAAAAAGTAGCAATTTCAGATAAATGGGTGATCCATTCTGTGATTTTTAATGTCCTATATTGTTTGTTCTCACTGGTCATTAATTAATAATCTATTAATGAAAGTTTCGTGTTAATTGGATAATTATAAACATATTTCAACATTATTTTTATATAGTAATATGTCAGTACCGCGTTCAAACATGACACGATAATGATATTTAAGTGATACAATAAAAGTTTCCTCCGAGTGGCAAATTATATTATATAAAAATAATGTTGAAATATGTTTATAATTATCCAATCAACACGAAAATTTCATTAATAGATTATTAATTAATGACCAGTGAGAACAGACAATACAGGACATTAAAAATCACAGTTAGAATGGAATCACCCAAATAGTAATAATCTCCAAGGGTTGATGGAGATTGCCAACGGAACCCCTATCGAAATCAGGGTTCATCGTTAAATTGATCTATTACAATCATTATATTATTTTAAATATAAGAATTATATTTTAGAAAATCTACATACAGCGAAGCGGGCGGTAAGCGGTTAGTCGCGAATACAGATTGTCGCCAATCGCGCTTTAAACATCGACAGGGGTGGAGTTAAAATTGATCGACAGGGGTGGGGCGAAGGGTGATGCTAAAACGCAATGCGCACGCGCTTATTCTAAACGGTAAAGGTGTTGTTACTCCGATTGAATATTTAACAATAACGCCATCTAGTGTACATCACGGATACGTTTTTTGGACAAATATGGTATATTCGATTCTATTTTTTTAGACAATCGTTGCCAAAGAAACAGTAGTCATTGGATCGCGACTCACGAGTGACACATTACGGATAATACTTTTAAAATTATGCTCTGAAATTAGCTACAGTAGGCAAATGAGACGCAGACAATGGTAGAACACGAAATCTATATTAGTTTTAATAGGTACACCTACAGGGAAAATTGTATGAACGATTGCCGCTGATGGAATTAAGAATAAATATATGAAATAATTGACAGTTTTAATGCCACAATAAACCGCAATATAGGGAATGCTAAAATACACTCCGTTCGTCACCATTGGAGTCACTGCCCTTACAATTATGTTTGTTTATTATATTATAGCTTCGCTGTTTTTGTCCGATAGAAAATATTTATTTATTTCCTTAATGGTGTGCCCTACTTTTTCCTATAATACGACGCATTTAGATATCTAAATTTTATTTGGTTTTCTTTAACCATATAATGAACTAGCGGCCCGTCCCGGCTTCTCACGGGCGGACATAAGGTTTTTTTTTATATTTTTACCTCTTATTTATATTTTTTTGTTGTTTTATTTTTATATTTTCTAAACGCAGTACCACATTTTCCATTTATACTTACGATCCGAATTTGTTCATCGTTTTTTTTTTATCTAAGTAACTTATTTAATCTTAAGTAAGAGAGATTACTCAGTATTTTTTTTATTTACATTTTTAAAACATTCTACATTTTTATCTGACCCTACCTAATTAAATTTCCCAAGTTTTGTATATATTTACATTTTTAGTCGTTTTTATTTTATTTTTACTTTCTATGTTTTTTTATGTGTGGATATTTATTTTTAATAGTACTTCTAAGTTATTTTAACTTTCATATTTCTCTATTTACATTTTTATTTTAAAGTTTTATTTAATTCTATTGGTTGTTACTTTTATTTTACAAAACTTTCATTTTAAAGCTTCTCTATACACTACGTTGGCAGTGATATTTGTAAGTGATAACAAAACATATTGATTTTCAGGAGACCCTATATTACTCGAGAAAGGGCAACATTTAACTGTCCATGAGAGAAGCACTCCTTTCTTAGGTCGATGCCAACAATCGAAAACGTTTGTCCCTGTGATTTATTTTCACTATTTTCAGCAAGGCGTTGCGAACGTTCGGCGCTTGATTCTGTGAATTTTCAGAAGATGATTCTCCAAGTCTTGAAAATAAATATGATTTATTTGGATAAGGATTTAAACAGAAGTATGAATAACGTGGTCTAATTTTGGTCGGTATTTCTATCAACTTTTAAAATGCAAAAAGTGTTTATTGTGATATAACGATAGTAGTTGGACATAGAGAATCGCAAAGTTTTTTCTAGATATTGATATTTTCTTTAATATTGTAGAACATACCTTTGTTCTATCATCAATAGTTTCCGCAGCGCATGCGATGAAAGATGTTTTAGGGCACTTTTTTACATCTCGAGTTACGTTACTTAAGTTTTAGTAAAGATCCCTAATTTTTTCTAGCAATAAATATAGCCTATGTTACTCAGGGTGAATGTAGCTTTCCAATGGTGGCAGAATTTTTTAAATCGGCACAGTAGTTTTTGAGTTTATTCATTACAAACATACATACACACAAAAATACAAATCTATCCTCTTTATAATAGCAGTGTAGATAACGAGTTAGCGCGTTCCTATGTATACATCAGACATAATTCATTTCTATTTGTTATTGTAATTAATACCCGTTTGTTATTGTACATTATTCTTATACCCACGCTCAAATCGAAAAATACGATTACATACGACATGTAAAAAATATTTTACAAAATCATATATTATTTAAAAAATCAACACCATAATTATTGAAGATCCCTTTGAAAATATCAATCCAATGGTACGAATTATATATTATTTTTTATTTCACGCTCTAAAATTCCATTCTGTATATTTTCTCTTTTGAATGGGTACATGTAATACAATGTAACCGACTGGAATGACTTTATCGAAAACCATTACCCCTCTCTATACAGGGTAAGGTAACTGACAAGTTTGAAAAGTTTTTTATATTCATTCTGCAAAAAAAACACTCTGTCTTTCTCTATCTCTCTTTTGCGTCTTTTTTCTTTTATATGGTTTGATGGATCTGATTTCTATTATACTCCTATGTTGTGGGGGCTTGGGGTTACAGCCATAAAACTATTTCGTATTTGGGGGCCTAACTGGGCACCTATATACGAAATAGTTGTACAACATCCACGCTGGCTTAGCGCGTGCCGGCGATTGGTAACCGTGCACCCTTGCCGTCGATGCGATCACAGCATCCGGGACCGACAGCTTGACGTATCAATCGACGTGATCATTCCCCGAGGGGCGCAGGATTGATTCGACCTACCTCAATAATTGCAAACATAGACCGACGAAAGTGCCGGATGATGACAAAACCCACACGCCAACAACAACGGCCGCGTTCGTACACTCGTCGGCCACCGGCGTCTTGTTTGTCTATTATACATATACATATACATACATATATATATATATATATATATATGTATATGGCTGATTCAAAAACATATATTTCCCGGAGCTATGCTCAAAAATTTCGTTTAGATGGCAAAAGAGACTGTAAAATATGAGCCATTAATATTTAGATGGATCGCATCGCACTTTTCGATTTTCCATAAGAATAACGCAGGAATTTTTTTTTTTTTAGATAATAGAATGCTTTACATTGAACTGGTCGGAAGTCATTTTTCGACGGGTCAACTCGGTCAAGTTATTCAAGGTCAAAGTCAAATTTGCCATAAATGTAGCCGTTTTTCTCAATAACTTAGCAAACGTATTATATTTTTTTGCAAAACATAATTACGTTTGTTATTGAGAAATATGTACCCATAATTTCTTTCAAATAATAACTTGAACTTTAGACATCCGTTAACTGGTATTTTTTTGCCATAATAAAAATATACACAATCATTTGAACAACTTATAAATGACAGTTAACTCTAAATTGAGAATTTCTTGTTTGAAAATTCACATCAATTGTTCCATTGAGATCATTTTTTTTTTAAATTTGATTTTTGACGTGACAACGTCTTATAAATTGGTTTGCCGGGTGACACTTCAAGAAACTGCGTTACGCTCCGCTCACGTTATGCGCTCACAATGAGAGGCAGTGAGAGGCACGCGTACTCGGGCATGGTTAGCCCGCCTAAGAGCGAGAGAGACAGACATAAAAGTGAAAGGCACGCGTCCCTTCCACTCGAGCACAGTTAGCCCGCCTAAGAGGCGAGAGAGACAGAGACGCAAATGTATTGCAAGTTATTGTATGTATATTTGTATATAAATACGTATGTATGTGTAAAGGTAAAAATAAAATTTTGTTAATATGAAATTCAGTGCGAGATTCTTTGTATAAATTAATGTTTTAAATATAATTCTTTGTATAAATAAATGTTTTAAATTGTTACTATTATTTCATCCTTCTTCCTACTATACGAATGAATATTCACATTAAAATGATTTTACCACTCAAAGTCGTTGTCACGTAAAACTTTCGCCCGTATACCGACTTTACAGGCAACCAATTTTTTTTCTTAAATGATAGTTTTAAAACTTTGAAGATTTGAGTGGCTTTGTCCCGAAAAATTCACTAGAGCTCGTCAAGAAATTTGACTAACCATACGATTTTTTATAAAATTATGTATATTAAAAGCTGATGTTTCACCATCGCACTACAATGACAAGGGATATTTAGAATTTTTCAGTAAATTAAAAATCACCAACGATATAGCTGAACGAGGGGTTGCTTTGATTGAATATGTGTTGAATGGAACCAACTTGTCCTTTGGCTTAGATCACAAAAAAAAATCAAAAAAAAAAAACGGACAACTCTATAGGCCACTAATGGAATTTCCTGCTATCTTTGAGCTTAAATTATTTTAAAATATTCCTACTATAAAATTTCAGCGAAATTTGAAGGAAAAAATAATTATTTTTTCTGTTCTTTAGAGCTCAGTAATGAAGTTTCAATTCATTTGGAGCTCTTTAAACTCAAAAATGTTGGACGGTTTTGGTAAAAACGGCTAACTTGATAGTGAATTTGACTTTGAACTTGAATAACTTTTGACTGACTTGACTTATCGAAAAATGACTTGAGAACTTTTTTGTAGAAAATATAATCTTCTATAAAAATATTTCAAGAAATTTATATAATAACGTATCGTTCGTTAGTTATAAAAATAAAGAAAAAGTGTGTGTGTGTCAGCTCCGATGCACGACTGGAGTTTACTCCTTACGAACGATTATAAAATAAATACATTAGTGAATGAGGGTAAATTAATGCATTTTTTATATTACTTAAAGCATGCATGATACATTAATTTATATCAATTACACAATGAATTCGTTAAAATACATAACGAGACCATGAAAACATAATCAATAATAATTTTATTTAATAAAAGTTTTAAGTTAGATTGATTTTATTCACCATTTGCGTCATCTTGCTTTGTATTTATCCCAAGAACAATATCGACATCATTCGATACTGAGACAAATAGTTTGTGGAAACCAAAATATAATATATGAACGTCCGAATATAACATTCAATGAATAAAGTATATACTGCTATAGTTATGTCGGCGCTATACTTTACATATATACTGCTAGGGGATGCGCGGGATAAGTTGCACGTGAATATGGAGATTATACACGTGTATAATCTCCATACACATGGGGCTGACCCGAACGTAACGTAACGCAACGTAACGCTAAGTTTGATTTTACTTCTTATGATTTTTCATACCCCGGAAAATCATGGAAATCATTTTCATATGGAAAATCGATTCTTAAGGAGTAAACTCCAACATTTCCTGTGTTACTTTTATGGGAAATCGAAAATTGCGATGTGGATCATTTATTTCTTAAAGGCTAATATTTTACAAGGCCTGTCTTAGCATCTAAAAGAAACTTTTGAGTATAGTTCCGAGAATGTTTTTCTTAATGAGTCCCACATATACATATATGAATGTTTGCATATCTACATCTATTGTTACTGCTAAACTTCAGTGCTGTTCGACAGAACACCATGAAAATTAGCATGTATGTGTATTTTTTCATGAAGATTTCAGTCCTATCTGCTTTGTTGTAACTCCCCACTAGATGGCGCTGAACCTAATTTTCTATACATTCTACCTATCACCCCGAAAATTAATATGTTTATGTATGTTTTTGTGGGGGAGGTTTTCGCGCTATCCCTTTTGTTTTAATTCGACACCAGATGACGCTGCGGCATACCGACTTCCGTATACAAACATTTGTTTTCGCATATAGTTGTAAATATTATTTATATGGCAATCTGTTACGTAAAATATAGATATGCATTATTAAAAATATGAATCAAATTCGATGCATTTATGTAGACACGCTGCAGACTGGCAGGACAACGTTCTGCTGGATTCAGCTGGTAGTTTATAAATAACAGTGGCTGTGTCATCTCCGCAGACGGCGACAGGTGCATAGACCAGAACACCTACACGATCGGCGTGTGCCGGTCGCCGAAGAACTGCGACATCGCTGTCAGGGATTTGATGTGAGTATCCGGCGGGTGCGCCTGCGCATGCGTTGAATGAACCCTCATGCGGGTATTGATCTGGAACATTTCTACTTCGAATCGTATCCGTATACAGTTCCATGTTGATAGATAACTGTTTTTTTTTTTACGAATTGCACTAAAACGTATTTCACTGATTTTCATTTTGAACGCTAAAATGGTTAATTACTATATTACTTAATTAAATATTATAATGTAAAATGTATTAAATTTTATATAACATAGTAAAAAAATTGTATAACATTTTACACAAAATATTATATAAAATCTATATACACATATAAAAATATATAAAAAAGGAGAATTTGAGTGACCAATTAACCCACAACCGAAACGCCTGGATTTAAAAACTTGAGACATTGAACAAGACTTCATTTAAAATGAAGGTAAGCAACGAGAAGTGGTTTTCGGAAACTCCACGTCTAAGGGGATGAGAAAGAGGGTGCAACTTTGTATAAAAATACCCTACAGCTTTGTAAATTAGTGCAGACAGACAAATGATAACTATCCTATTAATTATTCAAAGAAATAATGTACTTATATGCAGAGTTTTATTAAAACCTTTTCAGCTGTTTCGAACATCGGCCTGAAAAAATAACAGACCCTTCATAGAAAATATATTTAACCTATCCTTTGAGAACTTAAATTTTTATATTGTATACCAATTTTTATCAAGATCGCTTATAAAAAAGATATACAGACAGTCAGACATAAATTTTTAAAAAGTTTTAATTGGAGCCAGTCAATTAAAAAAGGTGTATATGTATATTGTATATATCACAAAAAATTGACAATATAGACAGACTATACAGATTTATATGTGTAATAGAATAGATGAACAAGATGTGTGAACGAGGGCAACATATAATTGTGATTTTAACTATGAATAGGTGGCGCGCGTGTTGTACCGTCAAATATATTTGATAACGGGATTCTGCAAGTCAACAAAATCATATAAACTCTTGCTTTATATATCGTTCAGTTTCAATAAATATATTCATTATTCTCAAGAAAATGAATATCATTCTTTCTATCATTTCTAAATAAATAACTTTCAAACTTTCGACAATTTCATTATTATTTCTTCTGTGGCAGCATCGTACCAATTGCCAGCTAGTAACCTATAAAAATTAGAAATCAGGACATACCACATATATGCTATTCGCGGGAGTACGTCACACTAATCACAAACAAACTAGGGCCGATTCACATGTATATGCAAATATATAAATGTAGCTAGATGCTGTTAAAACAGCTACATTTATCTGTGCACGAGTATCTCGTGTACGCGGACGGGCAGAAGACAGGACAAGAATTATCGATTCGTAAATATATAAACACAAATATATAGCGTGATGGTACGGAACCCCGCATGCACGAGTGCCACTCGCGATTAGCCGTTTTTCCTTTTTCTAATAAGGCAGGTACTTGTAATACAGCCTGGTATTGTAATACGAGTTAGCCTATCAAATCGTCGACTCATACAACGGACAAACGCAGTATTATATATAATAGGGGTTTAATTACCTAGTTCTTTTGCTCTCAGGTACAACGGAATAAGTCCTACGTTCTGTGTCCAGTCGTTCACCAACTCCTTGGTCTGCTGCAGGCAGGAGAATAGTATATTGTACAGCGCATCAAATTTAGAGTAAGTATTGTCTCATCACCTTTTTAATCTTTGATGAGAATCAAATAATTGTATGTGGTCTAATATTATAATAATTATTATACCAGAAATTCCAAAACAAATTTGTTTCTTTATAGTGTATCAGAGTTAATGAAATTTTCTTATTTCCGTTGTTGTATGTAACTGACTTTTACGAATTTAACGGACCGCAAAAATAGAGTCTATTAAATGGAAGCAAGTCAAGTCGTAAGTTTCAAATTGCCAAAGTAAATTTCAAGTCGCTGAAATAAGTTTCATGTCGCTATATTATTACAGCAGGTGTCTATTTACTCATTGAGGAACACATAGAAGTGACGTGCTCAAAGCATACAGACGGACACTGACATCAAAACTCTGAATATGAGGGTTCCGTTTTGATTTTAAATCTAGTTACGGAACCTTAATAAAAAAAAATCGTACCTCTACTTAGAATAATAATTTATTTACGTACACAATTAAATGGTCACTGATATAAAGCTAAATATTTAATTAATTTGACTCGTTATAACGATTTATCGTATCTGTATAAAATCATAAAATGAAATGTACGTTTGTTGCATCTGTTCTTTGACCTCTCTCACCGATCACCGCACAATATCCAGATTGGCTTCATTCGACTCGCGTTTAAAGTTGAAACACTCCGCCCTCTGTCGGGAATCGAGGCCGGTGCCCTTCGATCGGAGGGCAACACTTTCGACC
Organism: Eumeta japonica; assembly: GCA_005406025.1. NCBI lineage: Eukaryota > Metazoa > Arthropoda > Insecta > Lepidoptera > Psychidae > Eumeta > Eumeta japonica. The sequence continues at coordinate 430,054 of BGZK01000362.1, forward strand.
ACTCGGCCGCAGTCGCATAGGGCCGGCCCGACGACCCCACTACATAAAGTCAATTACAAACGAGCCCTCTCAGCACATTCATCAGCCGTGAACGCTGCGCGCGCGACAGACCGGTATACGTGCATGTATACCGGTGAAAAATCCTTTAGCGCCGTTGTCGTTTGTAACTCGATGAAACTGTTGCGATACTAAAATGAGGCAAACATATACGTTTATAAGATTTGATCGGAGAGAATGAGATAGAGTGGGACATGATATAGAATTCGTGAGAAAGAGCTATATATATATATATGTTTATGTGCGCCTGCGCATTGACATTTGTTGAAATTGAAAACACTTGGGAGTCCGAATAATAAAATGTAAAATGATTTTTAAACTCAGTATCGTTATTACAATGAATTAATCCTACAAATATCCCACTCCTGATATTCCATTTCCCGTTCTCTCACAGTTCTGTTTCACCGCGTGTGAATTGTACATAAGTGCATCTTATTTATATTATATTTGCATATTGCGTGCTGATATATTGCATATTTGCATACAGTACATTTTTATATTGCAGTTCGGCTTGGACCACGAATGAAGATCTGGAGAAACGGCGACAGCAGCTGCAAATTAGAGTTAGCGAGAGAAGTGAGTTATGAATTCACCCTTTTTTAAGCCATACACTATCCCATGATCGTAGCACGTCTAAATTTGTCATTTCATACAGTAACTTAAATTCGTGTTTGGATGTGTTATCTGTTATCGATGTGTCATTTCATAAAAAAAAATATTAAAAGAAAGAACAACTTGTAATACTTTATCAACTGAAAATGTTATTATATTACTTAACGCCATCTGTGAGAAAACTACAGATATAATACTAATGCGTTATAGTTTTAGAATCTTTACTTACAAAATCGTTGGATGTTTTTTTAGCTCATAAATAGATAGCCAGTAATTGTGTATGGAATTAATGCATCACGATTTTTGCATGCCTTAAGCGCGAGCGCAGGTATGCTTCTACTGTCGCCTGATAATCCCGTGTAATCACGATAATTAAAAAAATATTTAATTATTAAACTTAATTTTTTTTTAATCTCATTACTAATCGATTGGCAATAACTGTATTGAAAATTATAGCTTAATATGGTACCGATTAGCTGTTATTGAATTTTTTAACTCGCAGCTCTTCATGTTTTGATCTGTCATTTCGCTTAAATATCTGAAATGGAGATTGAAATGAATGTTTTATGTTTTTGTAATTGCCAAGAGCTGGCGGTAGTAATATCAAAAATAAAACAACTATTTTCGCCCGAGGATCAGCTGTACGATTTAGTTCAACTGTCGCTTTAAGTCGCGCGCGCAGGGTGTCCGGGTTCAAATCTGTCCTATAATTTGTTTTTTTTTATGTATCTTTAATTACTTTCAAACGTTTTAATTAATTCCAAAGTTATTTTTAATGTAATTAGTAATACGTTTATATTAATAACAATTATTATAAAATAATTTTAATTGGTGACTTCGGGAAAGTTTTGAAGAACTACAAAAAAGGATTTTTGGTGAAGAGCTCATATATTATCATTAACCTCTAATTTAAATGACATACGTATGTGACGAGCGCTTAAGGCATGCACATTTGGTTTTACCAAATTTCTTAATAATGTGTACAAAGGCCTAACCGACATTTTGATCTTTTAACTAGAATGTTATTATAATATTGCCATCATGTGGATATGACAAAATTAATAGATCATTTATCTAAGTTACAAAATATGGAAATAAATACTTCTATTGTTTCTATATAATAATAACATTATGCATTGAATCAATGTATATTTTTAGGAGATTCCTTTTAAGTACCTATTTTTATACATCACAGCCGGCGGTACGAAAATTTAATAATGAATAGCAAAAGCAAGCGTTAACAAAAAAAGTGGAACATAATAATTTTCATATACATATTGCCCTTTTTGATGATGATCACCTAGGCTAGGAACATTGCATACGGGGCTGTTCTGACGATGGATCGTGTCCTCGTACATCAGAAGACGACGCAGCCGTGAAGGTTTCCTTCTTCTAGTGAAACTCTTCAATGATGAACAGCATAGACATGCAAATTAGCACTCGGGTTGTTCTGACGATGGGTTCTATCCTCGTACATAGTAGGACGATGCAGCCGTATAAGAGTTTACACCTATGCTGGAAATTTTCAATTTTTCCTATATTCTCTTCTGTGGTGTATATATATGATGGATGATAATCGTTCGTAAGAAATTGTTCATCAATTGTTGCAAATTATTCGAAAATTATTTCTCAAATGAATGATTTATCGATTATAACTTCGGTATTAACAGTAACAGTACATTCTATTAAAAATTCTCTCTTAAAAACTATTTTTGTATATAAAATTATTGTAAGCATTAATATTATGAAACTAATTTATTTAATTACTGTCTAATACGTTATATGATTTGGATTAAAATAAAACGGTTATCTGTACATTTATTTAAATGCGTCACCGACAAGCAGAGTTGCAAAAATTTTAATATAAAATGTAATGCAATACTCATTACATTTTTAATGATAATTACGTATTCATTCATCACTCATTAAACAATTAATGAGTAATGAAAATGCAATGCATTAGAAAAAGAAATGCATTTTTTGTAACTCTGCCGACAAGTGAACGTGCTTAGTGCCGTTGGCGCTACAGCAGCCCCGAACTGCACGGAGAAGCCGCCCATATGAGCATGCGCAAACATGATCCAAGCTCTATTCCTGTAGTGCTGAAGACATGTTGGACATGCTCCAGCGCATCCTAGAAACACTCGTGTTCCTGTTGCACGCACTTTACAAGAATCTCGCGACACTCACAAAGCCGTGCTTTTTGCTAGTTTAATATTTTTTTAATATACATAATACAACCGGTGTACATTTCTACCGCATTAGGATTACTGTTTTGAGAACTGGATTACTGATTTTGTGTCGGCATTCAGACAGTCTCGATATTACTTATTTAAACATAAGTCGAATTGCTTTATGGTATTGTATGAGTCTACGGGTTAGGGATGTCTGTGTGGAGCATATTTTAGCATAGCAAAGCATAGATGCTTTTCGAAGCTATAGGTTCCGTATTAATCTTTACGTTTGGTCGGTTTGTTACTTACAACATGGAGATGGGATTTCACGAAAGAAGTAATTGCCACAGAAATGCAATTTTTTTTCAGTGGCCATGAAGCCTACGGTAGGGGAGGTTGATGTTCTATTCCGATTCTGGGTTGTCATACTTACTGTATTCGTCACTTTTTCACAACCTTAAATTAGATTATTTAGCCGAAGTTTTAGAGTTCCGTGTTAGATTCTATAAATTTATAAATGTTGACTTATTTTGTATTTTCAATAGATGTGAGACACCAGTTTTTTATTTATTTGTACAGCAATTTTATATGACATTACAATTAGGCTATTACGGTTTTAGTATGGAACTATATTTGAACTTCAAATCCCAACTATTTTTGGTATTCTTTTTTAATTTCCCGAAATACTCAGTTTCTTGTTTGAGATTCGTGTCGGTTTATCAAAATTTGTCAATGTCTCCGATAAATTTCAAATCTACAACCGTGCACAGATATCAATCCTAAAGGTTCCCTGTTAACAATAATTTCAGAATGTACCGAGTACAGCCGAGGTGTGACACAAACTGTTGATTTTCTTCCACTCCTGCCGGACCCTGAAGCTATATCTATTTCGGCCGCTCGCTGCAACTATGCGCGCGTCGAGCTCATCGTGGGAGGGGAGGATGCCGAATTAGACGAATTCCCTCACATGGTGAATTTAAAAATACTTCATGCGCACACGCAGCTCTAAGAACTGCTACCTAGATGAATGTGGTTATTAATCCTTTTAACATAAGATAAAATCATATCCCACCTTTATCGTATGACTTTAGGGTAGGGTCTTATTATACAAGGGTATTGTAAAATGTGAAAAAAAGGTACAATTCCTTGAAAATATCTATAAATGGACATTTTTTACCTTTATACATCAGCATAAAGGCGATACCATATTCAAGCTTATTTTTTATACGGGCTGAGTAGTTTTTTCAATGATTACTTATAAAAAACACTATCCATGTATTATATTTCAAAATAATTATAATTTCCTTATTTTTATTAATAAACTAACAGCATATTAAAAGTATTGTTTATAACAGAATTCGTTTTGTTTATTCACCGGCAATTACCTAAGCTTAGACAAGATGGCGGCTTACGTCCGCCATCTTAGTTGCTCATCGAAATCGTGCAACGCTTAAATTGCAGGCGGCGATCGGCTGGAACTCCATCGCAGGTGGCGTGGTGTTCAAATGCGGCGGCGCTCTCGTCAGCGAGCGCTTCGTGCTGACCGCCGGCCACTGTATGCGCGCAGGCAGGGACTTCCAGCTGGCGGACCTGGAGCCGAAGGTCGTGCGTCTCGGAGACCAGAACCTGAACTCGACCGTCAATGACGGGGCCAATCCCGTCGAGGTGGGTTTTGACGTTCTCGCGGTCACTAACACTTATACCTATTAAAAACACGATGATAGTATTGTAGATATATGATCTATGAATACAATATTTACACATAGTATTTACACGACTGCACAACGTGTACCCTCCCTTGCACGACGCAAGGGAGGGTAATGTGTTTACTATCTTATACATAAATATAGGCTAGTTTAATATACGTAAGTTTATTCCTTTGTTGAGCTCTAGAGATCTAACGTGCGCATCGATCTTGATGATTCTGTTGATGGTTCCGTTAATCAATTTGTCCAATCTTGTGAATATCACTAAGAAATGACAGTAATCAAAATTCAATATGGCGAAAACCAGGCGCCATATTGGAAAAGAAAGAAAAAAATGGATGTCGACGAACTATGTTAAGTGGGGGGTATGTGTATTATTGAATCGGCCTTTGAATATCATCTCTAATTATTTTTCATTTTAAATGATCATTTACGATCCCTAACGATTTAGAGTTTATTAGCAACCATGCTAAGAAAGTTAAAATGTTAGGGTTCTTTGTAAATACCAGTCCACTACTGCATGACCCCGCTCTGATGGCAAAAAACCATAGATCGTCCCCATTCGCACCTACTAAAACGTAAACATTGCGATGCTGTTTCGCCGACAGATACCCATAAAGGCGATACATAAGCATCCCGCGTACGCGCCGCCCGTGAGGTACAACGACATCGCGCTGCTGGAGTTGGCCACCGCCGTCGAGTTCAGCACCAGCATCCGCCCCGCCTGCCTGTGGAACAAGCACGACTTCGGCGCGCACACCAAGGCTATCGCCACCGGATGGGGTGTCACCCAGGCCCGTGAGTTCTAACCGCTTTTGTGCACGCGCACCCCTTTCCGGTTACCGCTTCAATCGGACGTGGGCGCGTGTGATGTTGACGACGGGCGAAGTTAAAAAACGCGAGTCAAGGTTGAAGTGATATTTCGCGTATGGGGTTCCGTACCAACCGACGTAACAAAACGAGAGTTTCAAGCGCGCTGAGTTTCGAACGAATTTCAATTATTATAAATTTCAAACATGTGATCTAAAATAATCTATGTATGTATAATAAAACAGTAAAGTCCGGCGTGTCTGTACATTGAAGATATGAATGTAAAATGGAGAGGCGACGATGATAAGAGAAAGGTAATATAAGAGAAAATAACGAGTTTTAAATTTTTTGTATGTCAATTTGTCTGTTGGCGCACATCGCGAAAATTACTCAACAAATTTTATTTCGGTTTTCGCCGGTAGATAGACCTTGGTTTACATCACAATACAGGATTTATTCCATTTAAATCAGACGTCAAGAAAAAGTTATCTCCATCTAAAAATGTAATCTGAGAATTAACAAGGCAAATAATGATTTTTAGTTTCAAATGCATTCTGTCATATTTTATATCCACCAATAACCTTATCAACCATTCATTTTAGTAGAATAGAATTAAGAGAATTTTTTTTTCTGCAGACAATTATATGTTGCGTTATCTACATCAGGTTGCGGGTGAAACCAGTATATATTAATATCACACGAAGATATGACTAATGTAAATCCGAAAAAAAAATCCTAGATCATTATTTTTTGATAAAAAAATCAAAATATTGCCTACGCCGAAGAACTTCAAATTTTTATAAACAATCTAATTTCATTTAAAGTAAACGGCGGATTTAACTGCAAGGCGCAGCTGGTTAATGTGAAATACACATTAAGCAAAAAATTAACAATTAGTTTTATGGACAATTTAGATACTATTATAAGAAATAGGTTCGATTTCGACCGCTGGCGAATTAACCCATGAATTTGACTGTTAAAAATTGCGTTGTTTCCAAAGTAAGTGTTTAATATACATATTTTTATTCGCTATAACAACTAGAACTTTAAATAACCATGGGATATTAAGAGTCGGTTAGTGTATTCATTTATTTGATAATCTCATTGTCGTAGATCACTTTTAATGCCTTTCTGTCATTTTTTAAGCCAGTTAGAACAAAACGATAATTTTAAGAACTTTGATCAAATTTGTCCTATTTGTCAAATCCATTAATATATGAAATACTTAAGTCCTCCTAAAGCTAAAATTTTTTTATCTAAATTAATATGATGAACGCTAAAAATCATGGTAGGCAGTGCGCTTGGTGGACAAGTTCTACAAAAGACTCCTTCACCCACAGCCGCATCGAGATAAATCGGTCGTTTTGCCTCACAAACATAAAACATGATAAATTTTTAAGGCGTCAATATATATTACACCATTTGAACAGGTAGATATCAAAATAATAATAAAAAATAAATCTATACACAATTTTACCTGGGTACGCCTGCTTCCGTAATTCCACACTAAAAGTGACAATAGGTACTATTTCACAAGCAGCGGGTTACGATAATCGGTCAGCATGTATTGAAGGGATTGTCATATGCCCTAATGCCTTTACAAAGCCAGTATTTGTCGTGTCTCGTACCAAGTCACTCGAAACGATCGAATTATCGTTGGCGTTCTCGTGCGGCGTGGCGCGGGGGCGACTCGTTGGAAGGGGCGCTTGTCTATAGCCAAATTATGTCTCTGTGTCTGTGTGTCTGTGGCCTCTAAATGGGGACCCGTCGCGACGTTTTCGCTGTAAACTATTTCTCGCCAAAAAAAAAGAGCATATAAAACGAACGCGTGTCGTTGGAATTTGTAAAAATTATAAACGTCATATTGTAAAATGCGAAAAATAAATACGTGACGAGTGTGTAAACTTTGGCAACTGCATATTCCTCTACTCTGTTCATATTATTTATATGAGTAAAGTAGAGAAAACCGTATAGTATTTAAAGAATTTTGTACCTAGTTAAATATTATATAAATTTATTATTATTTATTCCGATAACAAAGAACTGCAAAGTACAATAGCTAGTGAACAGAAAAAGTCAAGAGCAAACAACTCTTATATAAATAATGCAAGCAATTTCAACAACTTTAGTGAAAAAATTCATTTTGTTTAGTCGCGTAGTAAAATGCGTTAAGAATGTAAAGTAGTTTGACAGCTAGTGTTCATGTTAGTTCAACAAAACGTCAACAGATGTCTACTTCTACATTCTTTATACCATTTTACGTAATTTATGGTCAAATCAATCTTAAAATAATGTTAAAACCATTGGTTTTCATGGAGTACTAAGATACGTATGGCGTATCAATAATAAATGTAATTTATAAAATGATATGGAATGATAAGAATTGTTAACAATTAAATTTCTATACTCTTTAGTTCTAAAATATACAGTAGATGTCGTTAGCACTAATATTTTCTTTAAAATCTAATATAAAGCATTTAATTACGAAATTTTGATAAAGTTATATCGAAAACGACATCTCTAATGCTATTAGTTTCATACAAATTTTAGTCTTCAAATGAACGTGAATCCCATTTTGAGAAACAGACAAACGTCTACATCGCGATAACGAAATGTTTACCGGAGTCTGTATATATAGAACTTCCAACAATTGAACATCGGGAGTCCTAAGGCTGCGCATCCAAAGGCGTGTCGATGTCCCTAGTGCTGACGTCACGAAGGCATCCCACGGTCACGGGCGCACCGCATTGACTCCTCTTTTGCTAACTTATTTCTGCGTGTGCGGCGTAAATTTAGTTTTTACTGTATCACCCAATAAACTTTTCACGCCCTCGGCGGTGACGGGCGGATCGCTTTCAAATCGCAAAGAAAGTCAATTCTTGCCTCGGACTGAAGAGGGAGACGACTTTTTTACATTCACTAGATTTCCGGGTGCACTTTCACCCGCGAGCACGCAGAACGTGTCCCTTCACGTTTGGTATTTGAAGGGATTGCTATCAACCCCGCTCGAGATGCTCGCACCCATCCGCCTCTAGGCTTCCACGACGGTCCTGTTTTCAATTCCAGCACAGCACAATTTAGACAAATTAGTTAGTGTACTTCGCATTTATTAAAATTAAAAAAGTAAATAAAAAAATTGACAAAAAAGAAACCGACTTCAAAAACAAAAATATTGCATAGCAAATTAGTATGCACTAAAAAGTAAAACAATAATTGCGTATTCTTCTACAACTTAATAATCAACTTACTTTTTCTACTCATCAATATGCAGGTACGATCTATATATTTACCACTCAAGAAGGTAGACAGGTACCTATCTACTTCAAATTTAACTCAACACACGCCTGTGAACAACAAACAATGATCAAACTATTTTTTGAATTCTTCTAAGTAAAATGAAATGAAAAATATTAGACTACTTAAAAGTCAATCAAATTATTACGATAGTATAATGTAGTTAAAGTTATTGTTATTTTTGGAGTCGGTGTCAACCAAGAAAACACTACAGTATATCTAGCAATAGACACCGATCATTGTTTATTATTCATAGGTATTCACAGCAAGCGCCAAATTTTTAAGTGACAATAATTACGTTGCTCAACAGAATTAATTGTAGTAGATTGATAACTATGCTGCCTGGATCCCAATGGCACGTATTTATTGCCCCTTCTCTTTTCTGCTGAAGATGGGGGTGCTGTAGATTCCAACATTCTTAACTCGTTTTCTAAAAATTTTACGAAAAGTAACTTGTGTATGAATGCAAAAATATCTGTATACCGACAGTTATTTCCGCTAGTGGGTACATACGAAAAATGTTTAAATATTGATACAAATAAATATTAAATATATAAAATAAATATTATACAAAATCCAAAGGCGTCCGTGCTCGAATGGACCAAACGTTGATGTCAAGTTCTTCCTCAACACGAAATCTCAAATTAGTGTATCGCAGTTTCCTCGAAACTTGAACACTATGCCGGTCTGTCTCCGAACTTTGCACATGTAAACTGTCGAAATAAATACCATAGGAAAAGGGAATAATTAGGAAATAAAAGGCTTACATTTAATTGCTTGTATGTATTAAACCGTGTGTAAACAATATTAAACACGTACAGTGTATTCAGTTTTATATACTGTAGATACATAAACGAAAAGTACCATCGGTCATATTGTTTTCAAGTTATAAAAAGACAGAAGGACAGGACATAGTTTTTAAAAATCATAAATTTGGCGTTAGTGAGCCATAAAACGAGTATTTGTTACGAAATTTAACTAAAAACGTGTATTTGCAGAAGGACGCTGCAGATTTTTATAGTAGTATAGATAAATGAAAAGTACAAAAAAAACCGGGCAAGTGCGAGTCGAGCCAAGCGCCGTGTACGATTCCGTAGTTGCCTGTCACAAATACGGACTCTAAAAGGAGGATTTTTTTTTGATACTATGAACATATTGATTGAGTTCGCGGCTTAACAGCTAATAACGTCTAAAAACGGGCTGAAATAGGACATTATATGTCAAGGATGTTGTGGTTTCATATTTTCATAATTGAAGTGACGAACTTATTTTAATGAAACTTGCACTGCGCTCTAAATTGAACTAGATCTTATACGATAAAAAAATTGGGCGCAAGCCGATTATTCGTTTCGGAGAAATGCGTGGACAAAGATAAATATATACACTCATTTATAAAATGATGTATATTTTCATGAAAGCTCTAATAGATTATAATCATATGTGCGTATTTGCAGTTCCAATAATATTAAATGCACATGTTATGAAATGATAACCACCTTTTCCAAAGTCGGTAGAAAATAAAAAAAAAAAAGTTTTTATGTATTACGAAAATTTTAAACCGAGTCAGACATCAAGTATGTATATATAATCACTATTATTTATTTACATGATAAACAACGCTTGCGTAGACAATCTAAGCAATTCAAACACCTTAGTGAAAATAACTTTAAAAATTCATTTTGTTTAGTCGCATAGTGAAATGTGTTAAGAATGTAAAGTATTTTGACAGCTAGTGTTCATGTTAGTTCAACAAAACGTCAATAGATGTCTACTTATACATTACTTATATTATTTTACATCGTAATTTACGGTCAAATCAATCTTAAAATAATGTCGAAAATATTGATTTCGATGCAGTATTAAAAGACATATGGCGTACCGAAAATAAATCTTCTATATAAAATTATAGAATTGTTAATAGTTTAATTTGTACAATGTTTAGTTCTAAATTGTTACAGTAGATGTCGTTAACACTAATGTTTTCTTTAAAATGCAATATATTTACGAAAAATAGCACTTAATTACGAAATTTTGATAAAGTTATATCGAAAACGACATCTCTAATCCTATTAGTTTCATACAAATTTTAGTCTTCATATGAACGTTAATACCATTTTGAGAAATAGATAAACGTCTGCATCGCGATAACGAAATGTTCACCGGAGTCTGTATATATACAACTTCCAACGATTGAACGTCGGGAGTCCTAAGGCTGCGCATCCAAAGGCGTGTCGATGTCCCTAGTGCTGACGTCACGGAGGCATCCCACAGCCGCGGGCGCACCGCATTGACTCCTCTTTTGCTTTAATTTCTGCGTTTTCGGCGTAAATTAAGCAAAAACTTTGTCACACTGGTGGCAGTTAGATTTTTATATTTATGACATTTTTAGAAATATGTATGAACATTTTCATATACTGTGACAGTTAGATAATTTAAAAACCACTTTGTTACTTATTTCACATTCATAATTCCAGTAAAAATTTGTTAACAATCCGTTCAGCCATTTTGGCCATTAGTCCGATTAGTTTGTTTGTTTAATAGACCTTTATCGAAATTATATACATATAGCCCATTATTTGCTCAATTACATGTTTTTCCTGTATCCCATTTTTTTTTCGAAAATCATTCGAACTGTTTTAAATTGCCAAAGAATATATAAACAGACAGAAAGACAGAGACAAATTTCAAAAATTGTAAAATAGAGTTCAGTGGGACATAAAATAAATATTTATCGTCGCCCACCGTCCTCGCGGTTATCATCCGCATTAAAAGTGGTAGGCAAAATGGTGCAACGTCTTTTTATTTGAATCATTGGATATGTCTAAAATCTTATAGGTCTTTCTTTTTAATCTTCGGTTGAACAAATACAGAACGAGAAGTCGGTTGTGGTGTTCGTGCATCTTGATCTCCTGGAGGCGATTGTTGCGTGGACGTGACCACGCACTTGGTGCGCATGACCATTAAGTCCATGGTCGTCGGTCGTAGCTGTTGCGGTCGATAAGTGAGTCAATTGCGCGGTTACAGAGCGATCTGTGGGTTTCGAGGAATAATCGTTGTCATGTGCCAAAAGAGGCTCCGTAAGTTCGTTACCTTTGTATTTTTATATGTATATTTATTTATTTCCACGTCTGGGTTTATGAACAGTGGATACACAAGAATTGCTAGTATAGGAAGAAGTGCACGCACGGATTAAATCATGCATCTTTATATGGTAGGTATTCATAATCTCCTTCTCTTTTAGAACAACAAACAAACTTAAATTTTTCTTTAACCCTTGTTTTACCTCTTTGTGGTTACTTTAAAAATACAAAAAATGTAACTATTTTTTATTTGTAACGATTAACTAAAATTTAAATTTTGACATAAACAGCTGCAGCGATTTCGATTTTTCGTACAAAGTTTACACCCTTATTTTACCCCTTTCAGAGGAAATTAAAAAAAAAAGCACAATACAATTTTTTTCACTTCTGTAAGTAATTAAAATGTTAAGTTTGACATTTATTACTTTTCCACACAATATTATTTAAATCTTTTACAGCTCCTTAAGGGGTTGAATTTTCAAAAATCCTTTCTTTTATAATACATAAAAAGTGCCCTATACAAAATTTCACGTTCCTAATTCTAGTATTTTCGGTTGTACACTAATACGTCTGTCAGTCATTTAGTAAGGTTCTCCTTTCATGTACTATAGAGATGTAGATGAAGGAACATATTCGTGATGTTAAGATACAGACGGTCACTATTGTTTTTTGTGTTTGCATAATCCATACCGCCGAGCGCAGCAGGCGAGTGACGGCTAGTACCCTATACACATACGTTTGAACGGTCGCTACCTCTGTTACTGAAATTTGCAGGCGTGCCGATACGGGACTGGATTTTATTATTAATATTTATTACTAAAAGCTGCGGATTAACCAAAAAGCTTGAAAACAAATATTACTCATAATAGTTTTCTTTGAAATTATTTATAAAGTCCCGTTATTGCTATGTATTTAACGACGAACGGGAGCGACACAAAACTAACGAGTTTCTGAAGTTAACACGAGTCGTTATGTATACGCCTGAGAAAAAAAAACAATAAAAAATAATGCATTTTTAAATATATATCGAAGGGCACCCTATATAGCGTGTTTTATATGCAGAAAATACTTAGTATTCCGCGAGAATGTTAAAAAACCCCCAAAATGGAATAAATCGATCGAAATTGTATCGAATGAAATAGAAACGAGAGTACGACCGAGGTCGAGATCGTGGCGGTCACAGCGTCGCCAGCCGATATAACGCGATGTGGGGATTCATAAATATGTCGACGTGGGCGTGGTCGCGGACGAAGCCGGTACAACATAAAAAAACGTAAGGCAACCTCACATCATAATGCTATTTGTTTGGTTCGTTGCGTGTTAAATAGGGAAGAAACCTACGCTCTAAAGGTTATTTATTTTACTGTAGCGGCAATCTCTGAATGACACTTCTATCACTAACAGAAACCTATAATGCTCTAAGTACTAAAGTTTTCTTATCATCATTTTCACCTTTATATCCGATAGGTAGTTTTACGTATTGGGTGGCGACCCACACCATAGACAAATAATACATTCCTAACTAAATGTTTATAATAAATAAATGCCACAATGTTTATTGCATTTACGTGCCTGAACAGCGCAATCATGAACGCGACATCAAGAAACGGAATGTACTTGAAATTGAGAACGAGGGCGAGATTATTATTGAAACAGTGATCGTTTGATGTAAAAAAAATGAAGGAATACTTTTTCAGTTGCCGCTGTTAGCGAAAGTCAGTCAACGATATAACGACAAATGTTTTAATTCGATTGCCTTCATGGAGTGTATTTGTATATTTCATGGAGTATACTTGTATATGCCTCACAACACATATACGAAAACCTGGTGTACGTCAAGAGGCATAGAATCGTTCCAAAAAAGGAGCGACATCCACAACATTAACACTAGACATAAGAAAATCTTGCTGATCATAAAACCCGTCTAAGAAAAGTTAATAAATCATTTAAGGGGCAATGTGTGCGCTTTTACAATAAGATTACAGCTGAAATTAAAAATTTAGCATTTTATGAGTTTAAACGTATCGTTAAAAGAAAGTTATATGCCAAGGGCTATTATATCGTGTCTGAAGATGTTAATGAAAAAAGCCCATGGGAGTAAATGCTCGGATATCAGGTTACTTAATGTTATTTTCAAATGTTGACTAAATTATTAATTACTCGACCCTTTGTACTGATGAGTAAAAAGAGCAAGCCTTGAGTTTCTTGCCCATTCTTTTCAAAGGTGAATCTGCATTTGGAATGGGTGGTAATGTCTATAAAGAATTTATTAATGACTTATTTCTAATGCAATTTCATTACCTAAGTAGTAGAGATATTTTATTTTGATTCGATTTTAATATGGAAGAGGTTGGACGCGCGGACGTTCGTGCACCACTTTATCGCGGCGCTCATAAAAATAAATTTCTCTCGTCAGGTTCGCCGAACCCTTCGGATACGCTGCAGAAGGTCTCGCTCGACCTGGTCAGCAATCAGAACTGCGACCAGCTCCTCGTCGACGACAGGGACAGAAATTGGGCGGACGGCGTCGCCGACACGCAGCTCTGCGCGGGCGAGCTCAGAGGGGGGAAGGACACTTGTCAGGTGAGGAGTGGCCGTGGGCGTCTCGATACCTATGACCTATCACTGAGAAAGAGTGGAAGCGAAGTTTGTCGCGAGCCCGTGATTCCTAATATGTACAAGCTTCAGGTCGCATTGCTATATCGCCGATTTAATTGGTACTCGAAATCGAAATGCACAGAAAATGGAGGGTGAAAGTATTTTTTATTTTAAAAGTATTTTTATTATTCGTGTATATACAATTTCTTTCCGATTTATTTTCTAGGATTAAAATTCATAATTATCGTTATTTTTGTATTTGTCAATGTTTAATTTTGATACGTTTAAGTTTATTTTACGATTTCCTTTTTTAATCGCTTTCAATAATAATTCAACTTTACACTAAATAAGGGCTTTAAAACTAACCTTTAAAAGAAAACATCGATAATAAGTTAATTGTCGAAATTAAACTGAATTTAATTCTCTCGCTTTTTTCTATTCAGTGTAACTGACTCACACGTGATAGCACGGTTATTTTTTCGTGTCTTCATCGAGTTTATTCCAGCCAAACGACCTAAATAAAAATAAGTGCCATTTGGACAATATTAATTATAGCAAAAAAAAAAAAAATAACAAGGAACAGTATAAAAAATTATGAAAATTCGGGCCGCCTACAGATATAGATCACGGCTATTATTGAAAAGAGGGGTCATGGGTCACGCATAGGTACCAATGCCTGCACCGACCGGAGAAGTTTCCAAAGAGCGACTCAAAGGTGTCACGGCGCCGACCCGCTAGCAGCTCCACGGCTGCCGTACCTATCACCATTCTATATTTGCTTTGTGCTAAAATTTTAACACCAATTCAGTCTCGTTATCATAGCATTTCTTTGACACTAGAACCGTCTCGCTGACGTAGCGTTTCGCGTTAAACCGATCGCGTGCCCCGACCGACTTTTTTTGGTCAGATAAATCGAAGCACTAGGTATTTTAGTTACCCTAGTTCATGACGACAATAATACCGACCGAAGTGGTCAAACTACCGATTCTGTACGGCGCTAGAGTTCTGCATAGACATTTTTTTTTAATTTTATAAGCTCACGACTATATCCCAGGGAGGTGGGCGGAGACCACTGCCCATCGCGTGGTACGGTCGTAGTTTAACTTCTCAACTCGACATCATTAATGGATTGCGAATTCATATTCAAAGCTAGCTAACGAGACACAATAGGCCTATCATTACCCATGTACGCATTTAACATTAAACAAAAACTACATCCAGGCGAGAAGGACGATATCTTAAAATTAACAGAATTGTGCATGAATCAAAATTATTTCCGTTATAATAATCAATTTTATATACAAAAGAAGGTCTAGCTATGGGTTCACCTTTAAGTCCATTAATGGCCGAAATTTTATGGATGAATTCGAAATTAAGCACATAGTAAACAATAATAATATCCTGTATTATTTTAGATATGTGACGATATTATTATGTGTTGGCTGGTAATTCAATAGAATTAGATCTGTTTCAAAATTATATTAATGGCATACACCCCAAAATTCAATTTAAACTAGAGGAAGAAACAAACAATTCTATAAATTTTTTAGATTTGACCTTAACCAGAAAAATAATAGACATGAATTTAAAATATAGAAAACCCACGTGCACAGATATTACAATACCCATTTCTTCTTGTCATCCATGGCAACACAAATTGGTGGCTTATAAATCAATGATACATCGGTTATTCCCATACCTTAATAATCATAATTTCTTTTAGAATTAAATACCATTTACAGTATAGCATTGGCAAACGGATATAGCAAAAATGTATTGATGGACTCATTAATAAAACAAAATGTATTATAAAGAAAAGTATCTATCCAACACAATCTAAAGATCAAAGAAATATATAGCTAGTTTGACATATTTTGGTACAATTTCGGAGAAAATTTCAAGATTATTAAAAACATAATATTTATACGGCCTTTAAAACAAATAATAATTTGAAAACTTTATTTAACAATAAAGATAAATTACACAATAATAAAAATCTGGAATTTATAAATTAACTTGTGATGACTGTAAATCAATATATATAGGACAAACCGGACGTTGCTTTGAAAAAGATATAAAGAACATATTTCGGCCTTTAAAATAATAAATCAGATAGATCCCATTTTGCTAAACATCTATTAGAAACCGGTCATAAGCTTAATAATGATCACAAATTCGATGTCTTGCATGTGTGTGAGAAGGGTTACGTTTGAATGTTTGGAATCCTTCGAAATTTTAAAACATAAAGATAATAATAATATGCTCAACGACCAAATTGACGTTTATAAATCGCCATTGGACGCTTGCCTGTAACTACTGGGTAATGTTGGTGATGGTTAGTCTGTGACATTTGACAAGCATGTCTATCGGTGGTGATCTGTGGCTGTCTTAATAATGTTTTCGTCGCTCTTTGACCATTGCATGACAGCGGCCTGTCTAACGAGATTGTGTTGGTTGTTTTAACGCTCCTTGCACCCTGGTGGATGTGACTGTCGGCATTTGCTGAGGATGTGCCTGGTTGGCATGAAACGTACGTAGAACTAAACAATTTAATAGTTGGCGGAATTAGATAATTATAATAATAAATAACACTTGCTTAGGTGTTCGATATCTGTCAATCCTCTGGAATCAATATTCAATCATTTGGATAGAGATTCGTAGTGGAGAAGGCAGATTCGAGGAATCAGCAGTTGAGTTGCTGCATGTTAATGCATGTTGCAGGCAAGCGTCTACTATGGATTTCCGCGAATTAACACCTCATACAATACAACTGTACTTTGACTTAAATTAAAAATTGATATTCGACGCTTTTTGACTCGACGTCAACGCGTTCGGCCCTCATTTCATTTAAAAAAGCCATTCACTTCATGCTCAGACAGCCAATTGCGACGGTATGCCTTAGGAGAGAGATGCATAAAAAATAATTGGCGCAGTTAATAGTGACACTATTTGTTGCACTGGGGACGTGGGTTCGCTTCTCACGAAAGACAAACATTTATTTAATTAAAAAAAAAAACGTTTTACATGAGTCTGGGTGTTTCTATGTATCATCTGTATGTATTTATATACAAAAAAAGGTATATATGTATTGTATCATATATCTGGTACCCATAGTGTAAGGCTCGATGCTTCTTTTGGCATTAGATCGTGCTGTGTGTGTGTGTGTGTGTGTGCGCGTGTGTGGGAAGATACTATTATTACTACATTTACGTATTTCAAAATTGCAGGGCGATTCCGGTGGTCCGCTTCAGGTCGCGAAGAAGGAGAATCAGTGCATCTTCTACTTGATGGGCATCACCTCCTTCGGTGGCAAATGCGCCGAGCCCGGCAAGCCGGCTTTGTACACGAGGGTCTCCGAATACATCGATTGGATAGAGTCAGTTGTCTGGCCGAACGGCGCTTAGAATATAGGTTTCATATTTCGTAATAAAATATTCGATTTTTTTTTGGTTTTTTTTTTTTTTTTATTTCAATGAAATATATCTATGACGCAGAAAGGGAAATGTTTCGACAAATATAGCACCCTAAACTAGAATAGTCATACAAGTCCCTTAGTCCGCCTTTGTCTGTATATAGCTGAATATTTCCTCGAGTGCAACAAGTTGCAACATTCTGAAATCGAATAACTACAGTGGAAAAAGACTAGCGGAAAGTAGTGGTTTAAGATGTACGACAAGCCTACTTCTTGCGGTAGGTTTTTAGATGTGTTTTAATGTTTAAACTAAGACTTACGTGCAGGCGTACCGAGTCCCTCTGCTTTATGGTTGAATTAATGAACTTGTAGTTGTTTCATACACGATTTTTTTTTCATTAACTAAGCATAGTTTATATCTATTAACGCATTTAGTTTCTGTAAAATAGAACAATAAATTAGACAAATACATAACGAAATAGTACGCGGCCAACCTCGGTGACGCGTGTATAGTAACTAGGTCGGGCGTCGGTCAGCAAAGGTGGGTAGAACTAGAATTTTCTGATAAACGATTGACCGGCCGGTTTCCGTTTCCAATGCACACCGCCGCGACACACAGTCTTGGTAAGTTAACACAATTATTATCTTAATTTAGTTTACGTGAATGAATGTAGGTAATATTTATTTATGTGATACTAGCTGACCCGTGCGAAGACTTCGCACAATATCGTGATCCAATAATGAATGTGAATTTAATTTGAAAATTAGTAAATGTATAAATTCTTGATGTCCTGGAAAATATTGGTTCACTATCATACACATTAATGTATGATTGAAAACCACTCAAAAAGGAAACTAAAAAAATAGATATTGGCTTTGACAGAAATGTTTTTGGAACGAAGTTCCTTATGGCGCGTTGCGGAGGGTACCCCAGCCAGCAAAAAACTTCTGTAACGTTAAATAAATCACATATAGACTATACACAAAAAATTATGTATAGTCTATATGTGATGGCTATACAGTGTCTAATGTATAGTCTACGTGTTGACTGTTATTATTATCGCGGTTTGCTATTATTAATATATCATTCCACTAATATTTCATGATCTAAGTGGCGTGTGTTTTTTTATTATTTAAACTTTGTTCTATTTATAAGATTATTGAGTATAATTAAATTTTGTTTAAATACAAACAATATTTAATCTCTCTGACATCGATTTAATTATTACTATTATTAATTATACAATTAAAATTAAAAAAATTAAAATCTTTAATTTTTATTATTAATTAATAAATTATGTATAAATAAATATTCTTTTAATTGTTGGTTATTATTAAACAATGTTACATAGCATATTTTACTGTTTTCTTTTTGGTTCAGAAATATATAATTCCGACAATGTACAAGAGAAACAACGAGAAGAAATAACCGCGACAAATGATGTCATGTCGGTGAAGAATACCCAGCAGTCAAGTATCTGGTGTTCCACGACAACGCTCGTTAATTTTTTTAATATTCTATAGGTTTGCGAGTGCAGCTTTATCGACGAAACGTCTAGAACGTGTCCCTTCACGTTTGGCACTTGAAGGGATTGCTATCGACCCCGCTCGCCATCCTCGCACGGATCCGACTCTCGGCTTCCACTACGGTCCTGTTTTCAATTCCGATACCGGTCCTGGAACTCGATTCTGCTCCTATAACGCTTGCTATATTGATTCCGTCACCGACCACAACTCCCATTGGGACAAAGCAAAGGCCAATGCGGTATCAAAATAAACTTTGGGCTATATTACAAGAGGTAGCTTCACTTAGAGAGTTTCTTATTAGTGAAGGAATTTTTTGGATCGGTTCAATAGTCTGCATTAAGAGCACAAACAGACAGACAAAGTCGTGTACAAATGCCAGCTCTTTTTTCTTCAGAAAATTTCCCGTTCGCTTGTACAATATTGTCATCGTTATTCGATGAACGCTTTAGGCACGCAAAGAGAACGAACAAGACAAATAGAGATTCGATGATAGTCTGTCGCTGTGTATTTGATTACAACGCATTCTGCCTTTTCGGAGATTAGATCGAGTGCTTCATGGAATTGTTAAGAATTGCACTCGCAAGTTAAAAAAGATACAGGAAAAAAATTACCTTATTAACAGATGTATATCCGAGATAAGATTTTTGTAAAATATCAAGCCCCCCCCTGAGTATTCAAATCATATTTTTAAATGAATTCATTTTGTAGGATGGAATTTTAGAGGCAATAAGTCATGTTTGTTTTAACTCGTAAGTAACCGCTTTAAGGCTTGTATTTCTGAATAATTCGAGGACTTTATAAATAGAGAAGTGCGGCGCGCAAAAGTTCAAGTTTATTTTTGCGATCGGAGCGACAACAAGTCAAGTGCGATACCGACAAGCGATCGATTTGTTCCGTAGCGATCTATTGTGAGTCTGTACACCTTCTGCTGCTCTACGTGGTTCTTATTATTGAATCTCAATTTACGAACCCGCGATAAGGTTATTTCGTTACCGTATTTATTAGATAATTTTATTTATATACAGTACATTCAGTTTTATATAGTGTAGGTAGATAAATGAAAAAGTATCATCGGTCACATTATTTTTAAGTTATTGTATAAAGAGACAGAAAGACAGACGTAGTTTTCAAAAATTGTAAATTTGGCATTAATGAGCCACAAAACGAGTATTTATCACGAAATTTGACTAAAAACTTGTATGTGCAGACGGAGGCTGCAAATATTTATAGTAGTATAGATAAAGGAAGGAAAACGACAAAAGCCGGTCAAGTGCGTGTCGGGCCAAGCGCTGTGTAGGATTCCGTAGTTGTCTGTCACAATATACGGACTTTAGAAGGGGGATCTTTTTGATATTATGAACATATTCATTAAGTTCAAGATTTAACGGCTAATATCGTCTAAAAGAGCGCTCAAATAGGACATTATAGGTTAAGGATGAATTAAAAAAAATGTATTTTTATATTACGAGAATTTTAAACCGAGTCAGACATCACGTACATATAAAATCACTGT
This sequence comes from Eumeta japonica, assembly GCA_005406025.1. NCBI lineage: Eukaryota > Metazoa > Arthropoda > Insecta > Lepidoptera > Psychidae > Eumeta > Eumeta japonica. The sequence continues at coordinate 450,837 of BGZK01000362.1, forward strand.
TATTTATTCGCATGACAAACAACGCATGCGTAGATAATCTAAGCAATTCAAACACCTTTAATGAAAAAAACGTTACTTCATTTTGTTTAGTCGCGTAGTAAAATATGTTGAGATTAACAGATTTTACTACGTTTAATATTTTGACAGCTAGTGTTCTTGTTAGTTCAACAAAACGTCAACAGATGACTACTTGTACGTTCTTTATATTATTTTACATCGTAATTTACGGTCAAGTCAATCTTAAAATAATGTTAAAATTATTGATTTCGATGGAGTATTAAAAGACATATGGCGTACCGATAATACATATCCTTTATCAAATAATATGATCAGTTAAGATTTGTTAATAGTTTAATTTGTAAACTGTTTAGTTTGAAATTGTTATAGTAGATGTCGTTACCACTAATATTTTCTTTAAAATGTAATATAAAGCATTTAATTACGAAATTTTGATAAAGTTATATCGAAAACGACATCTCTAATGCTATTAGTTTCATACAAATTTTAGTCTTCAAATGAACGTGAATCCCATTTTGAGAAACAGACAAACGTCTACATCGCGATAACGAAATGTTTACCGGAGTCTGTATATATACAACTTCCAACGATGGAACGTCGGGAGTCCTAAGGCTGCGCATCCAAAGGCGTGTCGATGTCCCTAGTGCTGACGTCACGGAGGCATCCCACAGTCACGGGCGCACCGCATTGACTCCTCTTTTGCTTACTTCTGCGTGTGCGGTGTAAATTTAGTTTTTACTACTTCACCCAAAAACTTTGTCGCGCCGGCGGCGGTGTAAGATTTTTTATACTTATGACATTTTACAGAAATGTGTACGAGCATTTTCATATACTGTGACAGTTAGGTAATTTAAAAACCACTTTGTTACTTATTTCTTATTTATAATTCCAGGAAAAATTTGTTAACAAACCGTTCAACCATTTTGGCCATTAGTCCGATTAGTTTGTTTGTTTAATAGACCTTTATCGAAATTGTATACATATAGCCTATTATTTGCGCAACTACATGTTTTTCCTGTATCCCATTTTCTTTCGAAAATCGTTCAAACTGTTTTTAAGTTACCAAGGAACATATAAACAAACACAGTCAGAGACAAATTTCAAAAAGTGTAGAATTGGAGTTAGTGGGACATAAAATATTTATCGTCACCTACGGTTCCATATCAAAAGTAGTAGGAAAAATGGTGCAATGACTTTTAATTGAATTATAAAATATTCTGTCAAATCAGACCCCAGTCCAATGAACTAAACTTATTAATAGCTTCATAGTCACTGTACCTTTGAAGTTTGGTGTGATTATTTTCTTTGGTTTTAACAATTTGTTGTTAATGCGAGTAAATTGATAACTAAAGGAGGGTCGTGTGCATCTACTAATTCTATCAAAGATTCATTTGACATCTGGACAGTTAAACATTTTTGTTTATTGAATAAGATTAGATCGAGAATATCTAGATTGGCATCGACAACAAGATGGTCGATGGTAAAAATTAAAACTGGTAAAAATTATAAAATCACAGTGTGTACTAAAATGTTTTATAAGTAAGAGTGGATCCAAGGATTGGGGGCCGTAGGCCCCCTGGTCTGAATCTTTATTTTACAATTATAATGGACTTACAGCCAGTCCTGACTGGCCCTTGTACTATTGGGTAAAAGAGACAATTTGAACTATCAGAATCAGTGTGACCTAATCTAATCTGATATTAGTTACGTTACAATGTCCCACAACCAAAGTTTGAGACGATGGTTATACCTTGTTTTGTATATGAAGTGTTGTGGTATTATACAATTTTTCAAGGTAATCAACTTAAGGAGGAGGGTGAATATTTATCGCGCTAAATCAATATGTCAAATCAATTGCAACTTTTGACCGATACCCAATATCCATAGTGCTTCATACAATGGTTACAGTTTAATGTTCCTAAGGGCCTTGTACTTTTTATGAACTGCAATTAAGGTACCTCCACCATCTTTTATAATTTGATCGATGAGGTAGAACATCAATCTCTTTTAAAAATATCATATCAATCATTGAAAAGTTCATAATGAAATATAGTGTTATTGAGCCAAAATTCTGTCATCACCTACTACATCAAAATTCTTACAGTATACATACAATTTATCTATTTTGGTTCTTAAGTTTCGCTTACTTTTACAGTAAATTGAGTTTGGTTAGTATGAATTTTGACATTAAAATATTTAAAATTAAAATTTTTCCAATTGGCCCATATTTTTATCGAATTTAGTAGGTTCATTGTTATACTTCCAAATGATGATCCGACCATTCCGAATCCACACGTATTCATATTTTTTTCTTTGGCAGTACCTATTGTTGCAGCAAGTGTTTGCTTGTTGATAAGAGTTCAGTTATAAAAATGGGCTACTTCCCGGAACCAAAGCCAAGAAGAAAATCATTAGTTTTTTATAATTGTTTTTCTTGTGGAAGATTGTTGACCACAGCCAATTCATTACCATATGCATGAGGATTTAATAGTTAACATTATTTGTAGGTTTTCAGGTTCCGTGTTTAGTTTAGGCACTCAATGGAATGCTATAACGTAAATGCTAGGAAGCTCTCAGGCAACAGTCTTAAACAGTTGATGGATAATGATAAGAAAATTTTCACTCTTGAGTTCCTAAATGCACTGAATTTAAATGTTGCTTTCACAAT